>CM037780.1:32452349-32502349 GCA_021229015.1 Solen grandis | reverse complement strand
GACTAGAAGAATGTTTGTGGAAACAGGAAATATAATGATCAGATTTTTTCAGGTTATCCAATATCAGGATCTTTGTTGTTATGATAAGTGCCACATAGAAGTGATATGATCTCAAAGGTCAAAGTCAAGCTTGAAATGTGCATGTTGGCGTGGGTGGGGGCATACCCTTCTCATCTGGGTGATCCTTGGAATTGGAATAATAGAAACACAATGGTTAGAGTTCTCAAAATGTTTTCCTATGCCCACACATTAAATTTCTGCTATATTTTTTTATACACTTGTACATAATTTTTGTTAGTCTAGTTCGGAGACTTATTTTTTCTTCTTTTTCTTTCTTGCACCAGCAACTTTGTAATATCTCGGAGGCCGCTCAACCTATCTTTACAAAATTTCACTCCATTATAGTCCTCAATGAGTAGTGGCGCCTCCCTGATTTTTGTAAATATGGGGTCCCTGGGGGTCAGGCCCCACCCCCTCAAAGATGAATATTTGCACAAAAATGTATTTTGGTTAAATATTTCGAATTTCCAACAGTGAATCATTTTTTTTTTTTTTTTGTTCTTCATAATGAGAAGTGTCGAATAGTTCTTCTTTTATGTTCACATGGGTCACCAAGGGGTCAGGCCTCACCCCCTCAATTTTACTTATTTCCTTATATCTCAAAAACTGTTCGAACCCCACCCATAAATCATAATATATTCTTGTTCCTCATAATGAGACAGATTGAATGATACTTTTTAGTGTCCCTGGGTGGTCACACAGGGGTCTGGCTCCACCCCATCAGTTTTACTTCTAACCTTTAATTCAAAAACCATTGAGATCCCCACCCATAAACCATATATATTCTTATTCCTCATGACACATTTTGAATGATACTGCTTTGACCATAATCATATATTGTCTCCCAAATGTCTCATTTAGCTTAAGTTCACTTCATAAGTTTTGAAAATAGTGATGAATTTGGATTAATTTTAATTGATATACTTCCTCTATATGCATTGAAGATAATGATTGAAAACATTTTTCATTACATGTAGTTAAGTACCAGTAGTACACTATTCTTTTTTTTTCTACAGCCAGACGGCAACAAAGAATGTTTGAATGTTCCTACAGTCTTAATTATTTTTGAACATTCAAATATTCTTCATGATAAAATTGGTTGGAAACAAATGTATTCTAATTATATCCTTCATTGAAGGCAAACTTTCATTACTACATCAATTGTCATGCAGCATGGCGACCTTGTACATATATTTTTACTGAATATATTTACAAGGACCTCCAAGTGGTGGTGCCGTTAGCACCAGTAGATATCTGCCTGTTTTACATACCCATAGCTTGTGTGTTGCAACAAACATACTAGGTGTATGATCGTTTAACTTTGAGAAGCTTCGTTTGGAAGACTTAGTAACAGTTCACTGTTACAATTATTACTTGTTCTTAATGAGTATGATGCTTTTGCGCTTTATGAATGCTCCCTGTAATCCTACACTTATAACCAATACACTGTTTATATACACAGGTTGGAGACATATTATGGATTCACCTGTGGTGGGTGGGCTGGTGAGCGGGCAGTGTGGAGTGATTTTGTTCGCTCTTTAACTCTAAAAAACATGAACTGATCTTTACCAAACTTGGTCACAATGTATATGGGCATAATATCTCAATTCTTTTCGTTAACCAACCAGATTGTCCCAGACACTCCGGAGTAATGGCCCTTGAATTGATGAATAATTGATAAATTAACAGTGTCCACTCTCTAACAAACATGAACCGATCTTTACCAAACATGGTCACAATGTGTATGAGCACATTATCTCGACTAAGTTTCATAACCAGCTAGATTTTTTCCTTAATTGATGAAAAATTGCTAAATGAACAGTGTCCACTCTCTTACTCTTACAAACATGAATCAGTCTTGTCCAATTTGGTCACATGTAAGGGGTTTTTCAACCAGGTTTTAACCCCAAAATCTTTTCGTCCCTTCAATTGATGAAAAATTGCAAAATTAACAGTGTCTGCTCTCTAACACTTACAAACGTGACCCAATCTTTACCAAACTTTGTCACAATGTGTATTGGCACTGTATCTCAATCTTTTATGAAAACCATTCAGAATATCCCAGACACTCCAGAGTTACGAGCCTTGAATTCATAAAATTACATGACGGCTATATTTTGCTTTAACCAGTGCTCTTGTTTATGGATGCTGACATGCTAGTATTTTGCCTTTCACATCTTTGGGTTCGAGTCCTATTTGGTCACTTGGATATTTTTCATGTGAGGAAGCCTTTGATCTGACTTGTGGTAGGTTAATGTTTTTTTTCCAGATGCTTCGATACATTCGGGTTTTTCCTCCACTGAACTTTATTTGTTCATGAAATACTGTCGCAGCGATGATTATTAACTCTTAAAGAAGAATACCTTTCTCCTCTATGTTATTTGGATAAAAAAGCCAAACCAGGCTGAAATCCATATCAAACTGGATCAGTCAGCAAGGTGTAACATGCATCAAAGTACTTTGTTGTATTTCTGCATAGAGTATTGTAAAATCATTTATTTTCGTTGACATTAAATTTCGTGGAATCTGTGATTAAATCAATTTCGTTGGTACATATATTCGTGAACCATGTTCTAAAAAACAAGAGGTCTATGAAATAAACAGTTTTCGTGGGGATGAATATTCGTGGATTAAGACATCCACGAAATCAACGAAAATTAGTTCCCCACGAAAATTAATGATTCTACAGTAGCAGGTGGGGAATGACAGATTGTTTTCTGCAACAATCGACTGATGTTCTCTCTGCAATGTCTGTCAAACCTGAGTCTTGTTTGAGTACAACACACAATGACAGTAGAACAGCTGTTGCCTCTGATACAAAGAGGATATTAATTTTATAAACAAAATTAGAAGAAAGGAGATGGAAGCTTGTGAAATGAATGAATGAGGTTGGAAAATTGATATGATAGCAAACTGAAAGGTATGAAATAAATGCATGATGTTTGATAATTGATATGATAGCAAGAATAATGAGAGTTGTGTTCAGTTGGTTTTATGTTTAGAATGTTTCAGGTGTGCAAAGTTGGGATAGCCAGCTGGTGCAGCATCCAGGATACATGTTTATTCCAGCTGTTAATGTCTTGGATAGTATCTCGTAACTAAAATGCAGTCTGGAGAGTAGTTTTTGTCACTGATTGGTTTATTGAAATATAATGAGGTTCACTTAGAACATTATAGCTATCAATAACTCATGTTTCCCATTTATCATCCAATTTATCCGCAGTGTGTGAAATGTTGGCACCTATCAATGTCATTTTCCTTTGTATTTATCTCAGCTAGAGACTTTATCTAAAGAATTTGACAGATTGATTTACTGAAACAGAACATGTCTGGAGGAATCCTCGTGAACCCATATAGACTCAAATATTGCTTAATGTATACCTTTAGTTATTGTATTTTCAGAAAGTTTATATGTGATGGTTATAAATATCAGCTGTTTATCCCACTTTCTTGTCCTGGCTTTGTGACCCTAGAAAGTGGTACTTTTCACAAAGGTTGCTCATGACTAGTGGATGTGCTATGACCTTGATTCAAGGTCAAGGTAACCTACTGTATAGGTTTTAATTTGTATCCGCCTATTTAACTTTATGCACCATATCAGCTTCTAACATTTAGGTGTTTAAAAGTTAAAAAGGAGGATACAAATTAAAATCTATACAGTAGGTTACCTTGACCTTGAATCAAGGTCATAGCACAAACACCTAAATGTTAGAAGCTGATATGGTGCATAAAGATTACCTGTGATTAGAGGATGTTTTGTGGCTTTGAACCAAGGTCATTTAATAAAGGTTAAGGTCAAGTGCAGATTAAGCACTAAAAATGTCTCTTTTAAATGAAAACTATTTATTTCATCATCTCAATGTTTGCTGCACTTAGGACAATGTGTTGCTTTAGCAACATTGATTTTCTTTTAAAAATGATTTATATGTTCTCTGTTTTCTTATGTAATAAACAACCATTTTATATGTTTGCTAATTTTCTTCTGATTTGTCAAGTTTTTAACAATCAGAACTGTAAACTGTCCTTAAACTTTTGGACTGTCCCTCTAATATTAAAAAACCCACCTTAGGGACACTTTTTTACTGCTGCCTGTGAAATTTATTTTAAAGAGCAGCAGACTGACTGACTTAAACTTAGATTTTTTTATCTAAACTCTATTGAATTTTGTTCAGTACAGAGATAATTCTAGGGCACTTGGGGACCAACTACTCTGAGTTTTACTATTAATTCACGTGTGAAATGCTCTAATGTTGTGGAAACCTTATTACATTCTAGCAATATCATTTCACAGGGTATTGTAATTTTCCTTTTAAACACCTCCAGGGTCTTTAAGTTTTAAGTAAGAAAAAAGGATCATATTAACTGATGCCCAAATAAATGCTCCCCTCTCTAAAAGAGAATCATGATACTCCCACTTCACAGTAATGTGGGCTATATAGGAATTTATACTGGAATCATGCTCGTCACATCATGTCACGTTCCATCATGTCACATCACAACATGTCACGTCATGTCATGTAACGTCACATCATGTCACATCACCACATGTCACGTCACATCATCATGTCACGTCATGTCACGTCACACAATGTCACATCACGTCACATCATGTCATGTCACGTCATGTCACGTCACACAGTGTCACATCACGTCACATCATGTCATGTCACGTCATGTCATGTCCTACACTTAAATCACATGAGGACATCGAAGGTGGGATGTTGGGGTATTAATCACCTTTAGTGATAGTTCTAGTCAGGCCACCTTAAATTATGTTTCCATTAACCCTTAACCTGCTGAATTTCTCAAATGGACTTAGCCGGCATCTTTTTTAGAACTGTCCTTTATCAATTTTAGGGATAACAAGATGAAAACTTGTAGTTGGTCAGCCAACAGTAAAGAGCCAGTAAGACTGGCCTGGCTCTTTACTGGTGGCAAAGTTTAGCTTTTACAGTTCCAGCAGGGTAAAGGTTAAATATATTAGGATCTTTGCATTTTGAGAAGAAAAAAAATCTTCATATTAACAGATGCTCAGTTAAATGTCCCTTCTTTTCTCATTTAGTCATCTAAGAGTGAAACTTGTCTAGTTATGAAAAAGATATGATTGTACTGTATACTTTGAAAAAAAGAAAAGGTCTTGAGTTTATATCATTTTCTTTTCTGGTTTTCATGAGCGTTTTAGGCAGTGGTGATAGAGGGAGTGTGAAGACATTAGGGCATGTTATGAAGAGAAAGTATGGTAGGCTTTCACATAACCATTTGTAATATATATATGAAATTTAGTGCATATGCGTATGCAGATAAGAGAGGAACAAGAGATATTAATGGTCTTTAATAGGACATAGCAGTTTTATAGATCATTGGTGGAGATTTTTTTAGCGATTTTTTTTTTGTCCTTCATCCGTTGTGCATTGTCAACTTTTGCTTTAAGCAACGTTTCCTCTTGAAATGCTGACCAGATTTCGATAAAACTTTACAGGAATGATCCTTATTTGGTACTTAACATAAAATAGCTAAAATGATGCTGGTTCACCATCCAAGAGTTAAAAATGAAATAATCTTTAACCCTTTCCCTCATAGAGAAAACCATGAAAAGACCTATGCAAACAACATAAAACCAGATCAGCCTGCGAGTAACTCGCAGGCTGATCAGGTTTTATGCTGTTTGCTGCTCCTCAGTGGTCTGGAAATGAGGACTTTATAATTAAATTTGGTAAGGTTTAACTGTGGCTTTCTGCAGATCAGGCTTTATGTGGTACCTATTGAGTGCGTCAAAATGAGTCTATATGAGGGAAAGGGTTAAACAATCGCTGAGCAGATATTAATTAAGTTCTATAGGAATAATCTTTGGATGATACTGCACAAAAATAGTTAAAATGGTTCTGGTCCACCAAACAGAAAAATTAAATTTTGGTCACCTGAACAAGATGTCAGCCAGAGTTTAAAAGAGAGATATCTGTAAATGATATCTCCCCCTTAACCACTGTTCAGATTTTAATGAAACTCAGTAGAACATGATTTACCAGTATCAAGTCCATTTGTCCATATAAACACATTTCTTACAAAGTTTTGACCCTTTTCTTCTCAACTACTATTTATTATGTGCAGTTTTATCCTTACTTACACATTTTCTCTCTAGCTGTTGAATTCAGGTGAGCATTAATAGGGTCATCATGGCCCTTTTGTTTATATAGTCGAGACTCGTTATCTCAACATCAACGAAATCATCATTTTTATGTCAAGATATGAATATGTGGACATATGAATTTACATGTACCTGGAAACATGTGATCATATATAAACAATTATTCAGAAATGCACATGCGTTTGACACAATTTGTCAATAAAGGCTCTATATACCTAATAAAAAGACTTGTCTTATGTTATAGCCTAAATGAGTTTTGTTGAAGATAATGCGTGCAAGTTTCTGAAATTCAGTATACTTACTGCTATTACTGCCAAATGGCATTGACACTAGATCACTAGTGTTGTGAAAATAGTTCACACTTTTCATAATTTAGTTAAGCTTGTATGATTGCATCTAGCATAAATCATTTAAATTCCAAACATTAAATTTTGCAAAATTTAATGTTGTAATTGACACTAGTTGGGTTGTTGGGGACATAACCAGTGACTTGGAAAGATTTTTTTTCAATGGGACTATGGCCCATCATTTGTTAAAATCAATGGGAAATTTTCAAATCTAATGGGACATTTTTAACTATTGATGTGAAAAGTTTTAGTGGGTTAAAAAGGAAAACTGCTTAACATCAAGTTTTATTTGGTTTTAGAACACATATACTTGTGGTAAGTAAATAAGAACTTTTCACATAGTCTTGTTAATAAAGAACAGTATCTTCAACAACCTGAAGCAACTATAAAAACGCTGTTAAAATAAGACATAGGCTAAATACGATCTAGAAAGATCCCAGCTCATTATTTGGAAGAAGGCCTGATTAAAAGTTCTAAGCTAAAAATTCACCTCCTAAATCTTAGTTCCACTATACTGGATTTTTCTAGGTTTATATTTGGTGTTACTGGAAGGTATCGAGACATCTTGAGGGTTAGGGGATTGTTGTGTCAATGAATCGGACGAAACTTCCCAAGGGGGAGATGAAGCAGAGTTTGTAACTTTCTGAGAGGGAGACTGCGATAAATCAGCACTTGACGCTGTTTCATTATTATCATTTACAGTTTTCATATAATATCTGGATTGTGGGCCTAAAAATAATAAGATGGATGTCTAACTTTTGTTGGTCAGATCTTTCAATTTATTTTTTTTGTCGCATTCTTGTTCTTTTCAGATGATATTCAATGCGTCTACCATACGAAATTGAATGTAACATCTCGGACAAGCTTTTTAGCTCACCTGAGCACGTGTGCTCAGGATGAGCTTTTAGGATCGATGAATGTCCGTCCGTCCGTCCGTCGTCCACAATTTGTTCGTTTGCACTCTAGCATCTTCATTTTATGAGCAATTATCTTCAAACTTTAAAACAATGTTTATGACCATAAAATCTCGGCCAAGTTCGATTATGGCTGATATCGGAACATTAGGTCAGGAGTTATGCCCCTTTTAAAATTCAAAAAAGCCAGATTTCACCTTGTTTGCACTCTAGCATCTTTATTTCATGAGCAATTATCTTAAAACTTTATATCAATGTTTATGACAATAAATTCTCGGCCAAGTTCGATTATGGCTGATATCGGAACATTAGGTCAGGAGTAATGCCCCTTTTAAAATTAAAAAAAGCCAGATTTCACATTGTTTGCACTCTAGCATCTTCATTTCATGAGCAATTATCTTCAAACTTTATATCAATGTTTATAACCATAAAATCACGACCAAGTTCGATTGTGGCTGCCTATTTCAAGTTGTTTACACTCTAGCATCTTCATCTTTTGAGCAATCGTCTTCAAACTTTATGGCAATGCTTATGACCATAAGGTTTCAATTGAGTTCGATTATGGCTGACATTCATCAATTAGGTCAGGAGTTATGCCCCTTTTAATATTCAAAAAATGCCATATTTCACATTGTTTACACTCTAGCATCTTCATCTTTTGAGCAATCATCTTCAAACTTTATGACAATGCTTATGACCATAAGGTCTCGATTGAGTTCGATTATGGCTGAGATCCGTCAAATGGTCCAGAGCTAAATAGAAAAAATGTTTGAAAAAGTAAAAAAAGCTTATCATTTTGGTCACCTACAGATTCAGCCATTTTATTTAAGATATCTCTTAAACTTTATGAATTTTAATGAACCATAATGATTCCGTATAGTCATTGTCTATAACATTTCTTACAAGTTTGCCCTTTGTTTCAAATACTATTTCACTTTGTAGTTTTATCCTACTTCACATTTTTTCTAACTGTTAATTCTACATTAAAGCATCTCCTTTTTTTTAAGTCAATCTTTTAAACATCAACGAACAATTTTTATGTCCATAGATTGTTCACAATGGTCAATTTATAACTGGAAAATTTGACTTTAAATTTTAGAGAATGCACCGTTTGACATAAAAAAGCCTATATACTATAAAAAGCACTTGTTTTTTATAGCCAATGATTTTTTAAGTAGCGAGCAAGGTCAATCTTACCCTGCTATTTTTTTATTTTAAACTTATTTATTTACGTCGATTGGAATCAAGTTTTAAATAAGCGATCCACTCGAGTTCCTGTTGGACATTACTTTGCGCTGGGAATATGATGCTTGCTCAGCGAAAAAGACCGTAAATGGAAATGTTCATTACTACTTGTATTCTGCAAAAGGCATGACATTAATAAGTTTTGAAAATGTTAATTTCTTAATTTGTTAAGTTGTAATGAGCATCTAAAATCCATTAAATTGCAAACAATTACATTTTGCAATTTAATAGTTGTAATTGCACATCGTGGTTGTATGACATAATCTACAAAAGTGTGAAAACTTACTGTGGTGATACTGAATGTTTGCGTGTCCGTAAGCGTATCTGCACGTGTCGAGATAAACACATAGTTTCAGGTGAGAATTTACCCAACGGGACCAAAGAAATATTCTGAGATAAAAAAATATCGAAATACAAAATGTCAAGATAAGAATGGATTTTATATATATTTTAATAGAAAAAAAAAATCAGGACTTTCAAAGTCTGTTGAGATATACTAAATGTCGAGACTTGTGATGTTGACATAACGAGTCTCAACTGTATACTAATATCACATACAGACCTACAGGCTGTTCTGGATTTATGTAGTCTATTACTCCTCAACTCTTCCAATATAAAGAAGGAATATTGTTTAATTACCCTATTCATAGGTAAAAAATAATGCTTATTATGTGATCACTAAAATTCAAGTAATCAATTTTCAGTTGGAATTAAAAGTTGAAATTATGAGCCTCTCAAATTATTTGTCAGTCTTCATTTTGTTTTTTAGATCATCTATTTAAAAAGTAAGGAGAGCTGTTCACATTTTGTATGTTAAGTTTTTGGTCATTGTGCCGAGGCGTCGTGGCGTCTTCCGTTTGTGTCAACATTTGCTTGTGAACAACATCCCCCTTATGACGCTAATGGATTTTACAAAACTTGGTAATTCATTACCTTAGATGTCATGAAGTGGTTCAAATTTATTTTACAGATTTGGTTGAAAATTAGTCTCAGTAGCTGAAAATAGCATTTAACAACTGCTCATCTTTAAAAATCTTTACAAAACTGGTAAGTCATACTTACAATGGTATGTGTAGAATCATTTTCGGTTCATTGATTGCAAGATTTGTTGCAAATCTTAGCCAGTGTTGATATTTAAAATCCCCTGATCACCATCTTTCACTTGTTTTACTATAGAGTAGATATGCAAAACTTTGATTATAATATTTCTATTGGGGGAATCCATAATGCCTAGGATCTTAGATTTTCATATTGATAGTTATCTTCTACATGGTTCATTACCAATAAGTTTCTAAATCATTAGCAACGTGATAAATGCGGGATTTGGGTCACTTTTTTACAAGATTATATAGGGAAAAACTAAAAAATCAATTTCAGCTGTCTTAATAGGTTCAACAGGCGCCTGGAGATTATAGGTTAATTAGGATATGTTAGAAGATTCAAGCCTCTAATGTGGTTTCATTTAAAAGTTGTTGAAAATCAACACAATGTAAAATGCAGCACCAGGGGTATTGATGAAATAGACTTAATTACTTTAGGCAAAAAATTTTTAAAACTTTTCTATTAATCCATCAGCTAGGCTGTATTGGATGTAAGACTTCATCTGACATTAGGTAATCTTTAGCCAAGATTACACAGCTGCCCTCAGGGATAAATCCCCGCAACCAAATCTCAGCCTGTCTTTTCATCACTAGATGCTCATTTAGGAAAAGTCTTTCAAATATATCTCTTTACTAAATTAAGGCCTACAGCTTCATTATGGTATGTTACATCAATGGTTAAAAGATTTAAAAGGTGGTCCTATTTTGGAGATAATTGCACCGGCACCTTAGTTTTCTCTCCTCTGAAACCTTTGAAGGATTGCTTTAAATTGGTCTATTAGATTAATTGTCATGGGTACATAAATGTTTTAGTTGAAATATTAGAATTCTTGTTTGGTTTATAAAATTTTTTTTATTGTAAGACTAATGGATAGTGACGTTTCAGGCCATCTTTTGTTTATCATTTGTAAATAAGTTTAATGGGAGATGGCATGTTTAAACTTTAATAATGATTCTGAATGGATTTAAGTTTTGGAATTATATTTTGCTGGGAGAGGCAGTCTGTATTCTCATTTTTTTTGTGAAATACGTCCATCTTTTGTAATGCACTCTCTTTTTTTTAATGAATGTTTTCAAACTTAATCATGAGTTGGAATATTTATAAATGGGTATAATTGTGCTGTAATGTCGAAGTTGTCCGTTCATTGATTTTGCAAGATTGGTCATAGAAAACTTTGGTCATTGTTTGTGATGAGTTCAGCTAGAATTAAGCATACCTGTAATGAATTGGACTATCTTATCACAACAGGATTCTTGTCCTGACTTGGTAAAATATGCAAGAGTGGGAAATTTTGAATATATAATATGCAAGTATGATTTAGTTAGATATGCACAAGCAGTTTTGATTTCATCATATAATTGAACATATAGTTTTCCTTTCTATAACATTTTTTAACACAACTCAAGTTTCTAAACAGGTTAAAGTGCATAAAGCAGGGATTTTCTGGTACAGTGATTTTTGCAAGATTTATGCGGAGAAAGAAAAAAGGATTCATATTGATACTGCTTGGTGTCTTAATAGGTTCAACAGGGCGTACCCTGGAGCCTCTTACTACTGTTGGTTTGTGTCCCTCAGGGACATGTTAGAAGGGATTACAATCCCTGCTGAAGTTTGGTGGTTTTCATTGGGTAAAAAGCTTGTTGAAAACAACAAAACAAATTCAAATATGGAGTAATGGGGTATTGAAAAAATGAAATATGAACTTAAATTCACCCTTTTAGGAGCAAACAGATTTATTTACATGTATGAGCTTTTCTGATTTAATTCCAGTCAGCTAGGCTGGTTAGCACAATAAGACTTTCAACTCTGGACAAGTGTGGATAAACTGTTTTGCTCAAGAAAACACCCAGCTGCCCCTGCAGGGATCAAACCTACTTCCCAGGCAACCACAATCTCAGGCCCCTGTCTCTTCATCATCTTTAGTGATTGCCTCACTTTGAGAAAAGTATATTCGCAAATATACTGCTCTTTCAGCTAAATTAATTGGTCTCACAGACTTCATTATGAGCTTATGCTTACAGAAATGTTAAAAGCAATAATTAAAAGGACCTCTTGGTCTTTATATTTTGTTGCGGTGTATATTGTGGCAGCACTGGCATTCTTGTGTTTTTCGTACCACCTCACTTTTTTTTCTGAACCCTTTGAGGTATTGCTTTGAAACTTGGAATACCTACTTATGAACATCACTCCCACATAATACTGTCATGGAGTTTGTCATAATTATGGCCCTTTTTGCCTTGTAAATTTAGAGAGTCTTGTTTTGGCTTTCATTGCAGAAATTTTCTTTTATTGGTAAGCACTAAAATGGATGAGTGCACTGTCTTACAGACATCTTTTGTTTTTCATGTGGTAAAATGAAGCCTTTTCAGGATGGTGAGAACTTGGGTCTAAATAGTTTAAATTTGGTAATGGAAAGAGATTCTGATGAATTTAATTGTTATTGAAAAAAAGAATTCTGACATATTTTGTGAGATGGCGTTGTATTATCATTTTTTATTGTGAAATAAGTCATCAATTTAATGTTAATGCCTTACTTTTTATTTTAATGAGACATGTTTGTCAAGTCACTTCAAAATCATTTTGAGGTTGTAATATTTTATGAGAAATATTTGGAGTATAATTGTGTCTGTCATATAAAAGTCCAAGAAAGTTGGCTCAAGTTGAGGAAAATTGGGTTGAGGTCAGGAGAATTGGATCAAGAAGAAAATGATAGGGCATTGTTTGTATGGAGTTAAGCAGAGAATTAAGAACCTGAGACAGAATTAAGGAATTCATTTAGTCACAACAGAGTTCTTGTCCCTGACTTGGTGAAAATGGCAGTGAGTGGGAACATTTTGACATATATCTAAAGTACTTGATTTTAATTAGAAGTAGTCAGGCAGCATGTTTTGATACAGAATCAGTGTAAATTAGAACATATTCAGTTATTCCTGTTGACTCATTACATTTTTAGCTCACCTGAGCACATGTTCTCAGGATGACCAATGGGTGCTAATGTCTTTTGTCCATTCCTTAATTACATTTTAGCAATCATCTTCACACTTCATGACAATGTAAATAGCCATAATCACCTGGTAAACTTCGATAATGGTTGATATTGGCCATTTAGTCAGGAGTTATGGCCCTTTTGAAAAAAAGAAGGCAGATTTTACTTTGTTTACACTCAAGCATCTTCATTTCTTAGCAATCATCTTTAAACATAGTAATGTTAATGTTTATAGTCAGAAAATCTCAGCCAAGTTTGATTGTGGCAGATATTGACCAATAAGGTCAGGAGTTCTGGCCCTTTTTATATGGAAAAATTGCCAGATTTCACTTTGATTACACTTTACATCTTCATTTCTTATGCAATCAATTTCAAACTTCATGACCAACTTTCATGGCCATAATTTCTCAGCCAAGCTTGATTATGGCCTTTATCGGCCAATTCAGCCAGGAGTTATGGCCCTTGAATCATATAACTTATACATCAAATTTGAAATTTAACTTGACCTCTATTTTCAAAGAATACAGGGATGATGTCCTAGATAGGATGATGTCCTGGAGAATTATCATGTTTACAAAATTGTAGTTCAAATTTTTTTTATTTTTTTTTATGGAACATTCAGATTCATTCAATAGGAAATGAAGGTTAAATTAAATGTCAAATTTGTCGATCAATAATGGTAATAATATCTTATTGAGGATCTACGTTTTAGGCCCTTGAAAGATCAACATACAGACTCGTACACTCTTAATATCTTTATTTCTGAAGCAGTGCAGGCAGTGAAGGCAATGCTTCTCAGCTGAGTGAGTTCAAGGCCATCTTGGCCCTCTTGTTTTATAAAGGCATTGGAGCGGGTTTTTTCTAACGGACAGATATATGAATTAAAAATAGGGGGTCACCATGCTTGTTTTAGAGATCAAGTTTATGGTAGAGCATCACTATTTGCTAAAATTTGTTGAAAAAACATGACATTAAAAAATAAGAAAGATTTCATTTCTAAATACTGTAACACCATATTAAAATGATATTTTTAAAATATTTTTATCACCGTTTGTAACTTATAATGTATTCTATAAGTTACTGTAAGATAATGCATTGAAAATTCAAAACAGGTATAAAATCTCATTTGTGCCCGGACCAAAATGTATACAAAATCTATCCCAAAACTGAATTTTTAGCTCACCTGAGCACTTGTGCTCGGGTGAGCTTTTGTGATCGCCTTTTGTCCGTCGTGCGTCGTCAGTCGTCCGTCGTCCACAATTGCTTGTGAACACTCTAGAGGCCACAGTTTTGGCCCAATCTTCATGAAACTTGGTCAGGATGTTTGTCTACATGATATCTCGGATGAGTTCGAAATTGGGTCATGTGGGGTCAAAAACTAGGTCACTAGGTCAAATCTTAGAAAAACCTTGTGAACACTCTAGAGGCCACAAATTTGGCCCAATCTTCATAAAATTTGGTCAGGATTGATATCTCGGATGAGTTCGAAATTGGGTCATGTGGGGTCAAAAACTAGGTCACCAGGTCAAATCTTAGAAAAACCTTGTGAACACTCTACAGGCCACAATTTTGGCCCAATCTTCATGAAACTTGGTCAGGATGTTTGTCTACATGATATCTCAGATGAGTTCCAAATTGGGTCATGTGGGGTCAAAAACTAGGTCACTAGGTCAAATCTTAGAAAAACTTTGTGAACACTCTACAGGCCACAGTTTTAGCCCAATCTTCATGAAAAATGGTCAGGGTGTTTGTCTACATGATGTCTTCAATGAGTTCGAAAATGGGTAATGTGGGGTCAAAAACTAGGTCACCAGGAAAAATCTTAGAAAAACCTTGTGAACACTCTAGAGGCCACAGGTTTAGCCCAATCTTCATGAAAAATGGTCAGGATGTTTGTCTACATGCTATCTTGGATGAGTTTGAAATTGGGTCATGTGGGATCAAAAACTAGGTCACCAGGTCAAATCTAAGAAAAACCTTGTGAACTCTCTAGAGGCCACAGTTTTAGCCCAATCTTCAATAGATTTGGTCAGGATGTTTGTCTAATTGATATATTGGATGAGTTTGAAAATGAATCACATGAGGTTAAAAACTAGGTCACCAGGTCAAATCTAAGAAAATCCTTGTGAACACTCTAGAGGCCTACATTTTTGTCCCAGTCTTCATTAAACTTAATATGAATGATGACTGCATGAATTCCCAGTTGAGTGCAAATTCAGGTAGGATCAATATGTAGGTCACTTAGTCAAATGTTAGAAAAACACTTTTAGATGCCAGATTTTTTGTCATTATGCCTAACACAGCCATCTTACTCAGGTGAGCGACACAGGGCCATCTTGGCCCTCTTGTTATATATATTTTTCTAAATAAAACTATTTTCACTGGACAGATTTTCTTTATTTTTTCAGAGTCCGTTTTCTGATATAAATGCCTTTTGAAAATATAAAAAAATACATACCTCACAAGTTTTGTTTTTTAACTAAAACTTTTTTGCTGAAATTTTAGCCAAATATGCATAACAACACTAAAATGTGACTTTCTGCATGTACCTTCAAATTTTGGCAAATATACTTTTGATGATATTCTTAATACACAAATCTTAAAATTTAGGCTTTCTTTTATCATTCAACTTAAAATAAATGAGAAATTCAAAAAAAAATTTTTACCAAAATCAAAATCGGCCGTAACTCGCTGAAATGTCCTTAATCTATAATCATTACATTTAGTGTGCTTTGATCTCATCATCTTGCAAACATCATTAAGTAAGAGAGTTTTGAACTCTAGTAATTTGAGATGTTTGCATTATGCTTTCTTTATTATTTTCTTTCTTTTATGCTTAATGTAGCTTTCAGCTTAAGGTTATTCTAACCATTATGTTGAAATTAGATAATATGACTGTGAAATCATTAATTTTGTGGGACACAAATTTTAGTTGATTTCATAGAGGCTTTTATCAACAAATATTTATCCCCATGACAATTGTACTTAAGACCTCGCATTTTGTCAACAATAATTAATGAATTTTGCAGTACCTTATTTGTGTCAATATTCCAACAACATTTCCAGAATATCATATCATATCATATCCTTAACTTTTACAATGCTGAGGGCTCTGTGGTGTCTGTGACCAGTGCAGGCCAAGATCAGCCTGCACATCCATGCAGTCTGATCATGGTCAGCGCTGTTCACTATTCAGTCAAATTTTCAGCAAGCATCCCTATAAAGAACTTATGGTACAGTCCAAATTAGGAAAGAACATGTCCAGTTCAGAAATCCAGCATGGTTATGAAGGGTTAAAACAGTTACTTGAGATTAACCTGGAAAATTTGAGACAGATAATGGGATTTATTTCTTTGAATTAAACCCACTTGTTTCCTATCAACGCAAAAAATGAGGAATATAGGAAAAAGGCGCAGTAGACTTTTGGCTTAGGATCCCAAACCTTTAGACAGTTTGAAGTATCAAGTTCAATTTGCACTTTTTCATGATTGATAAAGAGGTGTCGGACATTTTTCTTTGGACAGCTGTTCTTGGCTTGAAGAGTTCTTAATGTCCACTTTGTTGCTGATAAATTGACTTTGTCCCTGACCACTTTAGCTTAAGTAAGGTGGGATAGATTGAGAGCTTGATGCCATTAGAGCTGATTTGTGTTCTACAACAGCTGGTGTAATAGACTCAGATACTTTGCGGGCATTAGACACATTGTGGTATAATAATGTGTGTAATTAGCAGAGTACCTCTGCTACTCTTGAGAGAGGGGCAATAGTGGAAGTCCTATCCATCACATTGTGCATTACTTAACCTCAAAATCTAGAAGTATCTGATGACTCACAAGGGTAATTTGGACAGGTTTTCATTGTTATAAGATAGCTTTACGTTAACCCTTTCCCTCATAGAGGAAACCATGAAAAGACCTATGCGAATAGTATAAAACCAGATCAGCCTGCGAGTAACTCGCAGGCTGACAGACCAGCCTGCAAGTAACTTGCAGGCTGATCAGGTTTTATGCTGTTCGCTGCTCCTCAGTGGTCTGGAAATGAGGATTTTGTAATTAAATTTGGTAAGGTTTAACTGTGGTTTTCTGCAGATCAGGCTTTATGTGGTACATATTGAGTGCGTCAAAATGAATCTATATAAGGGAAAGGGTTAAAGAAAAAAAAAACTTTATTTGCATCATAGATGAGAGCTTGCATGGCTAACAATAGACTTTTTCAACCTTTACCTCATGAATATTCATGTAAAAATTTATGTCCTAATGAATAATAATTAGTAAAATTAAGATGGTGCTAAAATTAATTGTTCTTGTTTTTTGCCATGAAGCCTCCTATTTAGAATCTGAGATACAATATTATATGAGCAAGAAAACAGAAGAGATCAAAATGTAAGCCTAAGTTGGCAAGTTATCTATTGTCCACTGAATTTCAGCCATATATTCATTACAATTTGACCATGATTTACGATTTGACCATTATTTTCAATTTGACCATGATTTACGATTTGACCATGATTTATGATTTGACCATGACTTTCAATTTGACGATTTATGATTTGACCATGATTTTCAATTTGACCATGATTTATGATTTGACCATGACTTTCAATTTGACCATGACTTTCAATTTGACCATGATTTTCAATTTGACAGTGATTTATGATTTGACCATGATTTACAGTGATTTTCCTAGGCATAGGTTAATCTTCTTCAGTGATGGCACTTTTTATACGCCCATCTTAAGATGGGGCATATTATGTGTACACTCACGGCGGGCGTGCGGGCAGGCATGGAACATTTGTTGTCCGGGCTCTAACTTCAATACCGTTTGCCCATTTCTTTTCAAAGTTTTCACACATGTGCATGGCCATAATATCGCGGATGAGTTCGATATCCAGCATTATCGCGTGAATGACTTAGAAGTTATGGCCCTTGATGTACACAAAATACTTGAAATTGTGATTGTCCGGGCTCTAACTTCAATACCGTTAGCCCAATCCTTTTCAAAGTTTCCACACATGTGCATGGCCATAATATCGCGGATGAGTTCAATATCCAGCATTATCGCGTGAATGACTTAGAAGTTATGGCCCTTGATGTACACAAAATACTTGAAATTGTGATTGTCCGGGCTCTAACTTCAATACCGTTAGACCAATCCTTTTCAAACTTTTCACACATGTGCATGGCCATAATATCTGGATGAGTTCGATATCCAGCATTATCAGTTATGGCCCTTGAGACACAAAATACTTGAAATTGATTGTCCGGGCTCTATTAAATAATTCAAAAGGAAATGGACATTGTTCCTATCAATTAATTAATGGAAATGTTTCAACATGATTGTTTTAATAAGTAACATTCATTAACTAATGGGATTTAGGAGACAATAGCTTGTTTCTCTGAGCTATTTCTGAGAGTCCCCATAATGTGATTGGCGTATTTTGTGGCAGTCCTGACCCTTGTTTTTTTTTCATGGTGAATAAGAAAACAAATAAATAATTCAAAGCCTGGTCAAAGTGTTAAAGTTAAAAGGCTGAGCAATGCAAAGAGATCAATGAATTAAAAAAGAAAAGAAAAAATGACCTGAGGTTTGTCTTGAGCTAGTTTTTAAACCCCACTTGATCTATTATCATGGTGTTATCCCCCTTACATTGCTGCTGTCAATCAGATTGGCAAACCCATTGGTTCCTTCTTGATAACCTTATTCTGTCATTGGTCACATGATATCCTAGTGCTACTAATGGCTATTAGAAGTAATGTACTGTGAATATTGAATAGGTCCATTTGCGTCTGTTTTGAAAAGATAATAAGGCATAGGCTAAATGGTAATTTTATCTTCGAATTCATTTGTTTGAGTAACTGATATGGTATATGTATCTTTTATTTTTATCAGTAGAAACATCGTTAAGAGGGAGTGTATAATGGTAGTTGACTAAGTTTATCATTAATTCTGTGTTATTAAGGTTTTCTTTTTTATGTACATGTATTCAATAATTTAGTCAGACCCATTTATGCTGCCACATCGATAGAACAGGGGGATATTGTTTTTGGTCTGTTTGTTTGTCACAAAACTTTAACCTTGACCATCAAACGGAAGTCCTTCCACCTAGAGTCTCTAAACTTCACATGTCCATGCACTTTGATGAGTTCTACCCGCCAGACCTACTTAGAGGTCATGGGGTCAAAGGTCAATGTCACCTTGATCCAAAATAGCAAATATTAACCTTGGCTACATTATGGAGGTGCTTCCCCAACCTCCAAACTTCACATGTGTATGCACCTTGGGTGCTCTATTTGCCAGACCCACTTAAAGGTCCCAGGGTCAAAGGTTAAGGTTACCATATAGCAAATATTAACCCTGGCCATAAAATGAAAGTGCTTTCATCCAAAGCTTTTAACTTTACATGTGTATTCACCATGATGAGCTCTATCCAACAGACCCACGAACAGGTCCTAGGCCCAAAGGTCAAGGTCATCATGACCTAAAACAGAAAAAAATAACCTAAGCCACATTATGAACATACTTCCATCCATAGCCTCCAAACTTCACAGGTGTATGCACCTTGATGAGCTCTACTTGCCAGTTGACCTTGACTTACAAATGACCTTGACCCCCAAGGTCTAAGGCCCCCTGTGGGTGCACGACTTTCATTCGAACATAGCGCTTGTTCTCCTTAAATTTTTGGACTAATTAGTCCCCTACCGTTGTTCACACCGGAGGGGACTATAGGTTTGTCCGTCTCCGTAATCTGATCCCGCGTATATCTAGCAACTAACTTGTACCAATGCATTAGATATGCCTCGTTATTTTGATCTGACACGCGATAAACTTATATAACTAAGCAAGCTAACTTGATGAAACTTGGTTTATGACTAGATGGCCAATGTGTAGATTATGCACGTCGATTTTATTTTTGTTCTTGACTAAAATTGTGGTTGCTATGGTAACGGAAATAGTGAAAATATGGCAAAAAATGGGATCCTTCGATAACTAAGCAAGCTAACTTGATGAAACTTGGTATATGACTAGATGGCAATGTGTAGATTATGCACATCATTTTATTTTTGTTCTTTGACTAAAATTGTGGTTGTAATGGTAACGGAAATAGTGAAAATATGGCAAAAAATGGGATCCCGCGATAACTAAGCAAGCTAACTTGATGAAACTTGGTATATTACTAGATGCCAATGTGTAGATTATGCACGTCATTTTATTTTTGTTCTTTGACTAAAATTGTGGTTGCTATGGTAATGGAAATAGTGAAAATATGGCAAAAAATGGGATTGATTACCATATTGAGTCAAGGTGGAAACGGTAGGGGAATTTATGTGTTGCATACAACACCAGTTACTTGTTTTTTATGCTTTTATTTAGAGGTGAACATAGGAGTGATGATTGAACATAGGAGTGTAGCAATGCTGCATCACATCCTATCAGAAATTTCATTCCCTCTCGTTCTGTAAATTTATGTTTCAGGGAAATTTAAAACACTTCTTTCTGTGTCTTAATATAATTAACTTTGAATTATGAAAGAGAGGGGCTTAATGTAAGTAACTTTGAATTATGGAAGAGAGGGGCGAGATCACTCATTATTTGAAATATAAACCTGAAACATTAAAAAGTTGTCTCAGTGTCACAAAAAACCCCATCAGTTTGGACTATAGAAGAGAGGGGTGTCATCACATTCGACTTGAAATATACACATGAAGGTGTGACTTCAGAGCCACAAAAATGTATAGATTATGGAAGAGATGGACAAGGTCACTTGTGACTAAAATAGGAACCTAAAACAGGTCTTTTAGTGAAAACAAAAAACTCAAAAACATTGGATTATGAAAGAGAGTGTCAAGGTCCCTTTTTGCTATAAATAGAAACCTAAAATTGATAGGCTTATTTACTATAGTTTGAACTGACAGAACTGTGATGTGATGGTGTTAAATACTCTCTGTAATACCTTAACCCTTTCCCTCATAGAGGACACCATGAAAAGACCTATGCGAACAGCATAAAACAAGATCAGCCTGCGAGTAACTCGCAGGCTGATCAGGTTTTATGCTGTTCGCTGCTCCTCAGTGGTCTGGAAATGAGGATTTTATAATTAAATTTGGTAAGGTTTGAGTTTGGTTTTCTGCAGATAGGCTTTATGTGGTACCTATTGAGCGCATCAGATGTATTCAAAGTGATTTTAAGACTATCGGATAGCTACATCAGGATAATAGGTAGTCAGTGATTTTAAGACTATCGGATAGCTACATCAGGATAATAGGTAGTCAGTGATTTTAGACATCGGATAGCTACATCAGGATAATAGGTAGTCAGTGGTTTTAAGACTATCGGATAGCTACATCAGGATAATAGGTAGTCAGTGATTTTAAGACTATCGGATAGCTACATCAGGATAATAGGTAGTCAGTGATTTTAAGACTATCGGATAGCTACATCAGGATAATAGGTAGTGCTACATCAGGATAATAGGTAGTCAGTGATTTTAAGACTATCGGATAGCTACATCAGGATAATAGGTAGTCAGTGATTTTAAGACTATCGGATAGCTACATCAGGATAATAGGTAGTCAGTGATTTTAAGACTATCGGATAGCTACATCAGGATAATAGGTAGTCAGTGATTTTAAGACTATCGGATAGCTACATCAGGATAATAGGTAGTCAGTGATTTTAAGACTATCGGATAGCTACATCAGGATAATAGGAGTCAGTGTGACCTTTCCAAAAGATCAATGTAATACCCACATAATTGGCACATTAGGATCTTACAAACAACTGAAAATATTGATAACTTAAGAGGAAAGAAATATTTGAAAAAAGGATTGAAAAAAATTTTTTTTATAATTAAAAAACCAAAAAAAAAAAAAAAAAATGGGGGATTTGCCATTTTGGAAAATGGTATTTTTTATAAATAAATTCTTATGAAAAATTACATAAGATATTCAAAACTTGACTCAGTAACCAAATTTTTATGTCCCTCCTGATTTTTATGTCTACATATTTCTCATGAACTAATATGTTCTGACAGTCTGTGAATATTCATCGAATATTTATATTGATGTAAGAAGGTTTGAATGATCTCTGGGTTGCCCTTCACAAAGTTGCTGAAGTAAACCTGGCCCATGCAAAATTGAGGTTACCATGGCAACCAACAGAATTTTAATTGTAACTTAAAAAACTTTTCCTCAGAAACCATTGTTCAGAATATAATTTCATTTGGCACAAATGGTTTGCTCATAAACACCCCCCCCCCCCATCATAATTGCAAAAATAAAGTTGATCTCTTGAATATTTAGTATTAAGACTGAGGTTCTGTGACAATGGTTCCTAGGTCTACATACATAGTTTTAACCATGGTCAACAATTCAGTTAACCATGGTTCAGCCACAGGTTAACCATGGTTGGTGGTGGTTCATTTTGAAGGGTTAAATGCAACCATTGCCTGCTTTTTGACCCTAAATGACAGAGAATTGAATATGTAGCTAAAATATAATGTTGATGTTAATACGACATTACCAGTGTAACTGCTCCTTTATTCTTATGAGGTTACAATAGTTTTGCACCAAGCCTTTGATGTACCCTTTATACAAGGTAATTTTTCCTGTAGTGTTGTTTTGAAGTCTTGAAATAACTTTTTATTTGACATTGTTCATGATCATATCATGTTTACAGACATTACACATTACTAACCATAGTATGTCAGGGTTTAATATAAACATTTTCATTTTGGGGACATGTGTCCCCTCGAATATTTGATTTAGGGGTCATTCGAAATTTTAGGGGGACAAGCTTGCAGCTAGGTAATAATAATTATATAAAACCTGTTTACATGGAAACATTGGAAATTAAAATAAAGTAATATAACTGTTTAGTTCAGGACAATCGGCATTGTCCGTTTCCGAGTTCTCTTTTGAAAAGAAAAACTTGCACCATTGTTACAGCATTTGTGATGATCCGAATGACGTTGCTATGCAACAACTCTCCATCATTGGTTGGGACTAAGTTATACAGAACGTATCGGAATATCAGACTAATTTATAAAGGGAGAATTTTTCTGTGATAAAATTTATCCAAATATATAAAAGGGCCATATATGGTGAGAAAAAATCAAAGTAAGTCTAGTTTTCTTAAATAAAAACATGCTTCCATGCACGTAAACAGACAGCCTAATATTCGGGACGACAACGACGTGAGGTCATCGTTGTATGCATTGCCGGCAGTCTAGGTTCTATTTAAAGAAACGATAAGACCCATATCTTGATCTGTTATTCAGAGCTAAGCAGAAAAATAAAATGAACATGCATCTGGAAGGTCACATAGAATCAAGGAAACACATATAGTAGGTTTAAACTGACAGCTATTTGATATAAATCAAATGTTTCTTATATTTAGAACCTGGTTTTGAAAATGCGTCACGGACGGCGCACTAGCATTCAACATGGGGGTCATTTCAGATTATTTTGTGTCAAAACGCACAATTTTGTGCGTCATTGAAAACCCTGGTATGTGATAACATTGTACATGTATTTGTGTATCTATCTCCCTTGCTTTGTGCTCATCATATAATACTATGGCTATGAATATGCATATTGCTGTTTTATGCAAATAAAGACATTGAATTGAATTGAATATAAGAGTTATTTCACCATGGAGAAACAAGTCTACTTCCTGTTTTTGCAAGAAAGGTATAAGTTAATTAAATATATAGGATCCCAAAAAAAGTACAGTGATCGGAAGTAGTAAGTGCTTGTAATCGCTAGACAGGGTATACATTGAATTGTTGAGGCTTGCAAGACATGGTACAGTGATTTTGTTAATCCACTGTGAGTTTGAGGACTGATTGGCATGATGTCAAGACATTGTAACTGGGTGTGGTATTATGCCATCTTTCTGTTGAGTGATACCACCATGCCAGACATCAAATACCTTTAAGTTTCCCATCCCATAAGGTATTGTTAGGTAGGTAAGTAAATAAAATACATAGCTTATGTCAAAATACAAAATGGGTTGCAAATTTCAGTATGTTAGATTAAGAAATTAACTTCCATTTCAAATTGTTTGATAATTTATATTAGAAACACTCTCCCAGTTTAACACAGAAAGCATGTCTGACCGCAAACAAAATGTATTTCAGTGCATCTGTGAAATGTTCTGTAATGTTTATAAAGTGTGTAAGAGGAATTTTTATAAAGATGTATCACACAACTGCATACACAACTCAGAGGCTGTCTGCAATGTTTCTTCAGTGTCTATATATGGTGGATGGATTCCCTTTCTCAGCATCAGATGGGTTTGCAACAAAATTACTATTGTCAGGCACAATATTTATCTGTTTATAAAGGGGGGGGGGGAAGTTCTGTTTTTGGTCTCCCGACCGACCCTGCTTTTTAATGACTGACACTTAAGTTTTTTTACCTTTTGCCTTTTAAAATTTTTTCCCCTTTTTTTACCTTTCATTTCATGTAAATTAATGAATTAAAAAAAAAAATCCCAACCTACGGACCCTCTATTTTATTTGCTGAAGACCAGAAACGGAACTATTTTTTTATGCCTAATCTTTCAGATCATCAGCCACATGATTAATTATGGCATCCATTGTTACTTTTGTTGAAAACTTGTGTTACTTTTTGCTGACGACTGTTCTGTTTAACTTTAAATCATCATTTTGAGCAACAACAGATACGTATATGGCTGACTTGGTCATGTGATTGGTAGAAGTAAAAACAGAGTTTTGGATAAGGGTTGGCAATTAAGTACAAAGATTCTGACAATTTGTCGCCCATAGTCATTGCATTTCAAAATTACAACTTTTCAGTATTACTTATCAAAAAGTAAACAAGAATGTTGTATTGCTCATGACAATTAAATTTTTTGCATTGGGCAGATATTTTTGGGTTGGTCCCAGGAGGAGTATCAATAATAATTTTAGTGAAGAAACAACACACTGTTTTATGTAGAGGAAGTCTCTAAACCAATGGAATACCATCAGTTTGGCATTAAACCAAAGCAAGCAAGCAAACAATTCTTCTTTATTGTAATTAATGGAAAGCCCAAGGTCTGTGAGGAATTTCAGGAAACATGAGCTTCAGGGCCACCATTTTGTCATGTCATTGTGACCATTACAGCTGTTAATTGGAATACTTGAATTGTTAATAGCTAAGTGGATGCTTTTTAGCGTGGCGAGCCCGATATCCAGTTTCCAAAAGAACACATTGACCTCGTTTATTTTGTTTATTTTATGTCGGAAGACTTAATTGAGAAAAAAGGGAAATGTTTGATTATCACATTAAAACAAAACAAATAAAGAGAATAATGATATCAATAACATTGAAATTGTGAGAAAAAAAAATGTTGATTCAGTATTGTAATATATTTTCATTAAGAAAGGACAAAAAGGTCATTTGAGAAATCCCACATTTACTAACAAGAGTGTTCTGTGGAACACATGTGTCTAATGCTGAAGTGTGAAAAAAGTTTGACAAGCATGACAAAGTATGACAGACAGATGACAGGAGAGGTTATATCCCTATGTGTCACCTCTGATTAAAGCAGGTGACACAAAAATGAACTAAATACAGAAGGTGTATATAAAAGGTTAAGAAAAACAAAAAAAAACATAGACATCACATAACATAGAGAAATACCAACTCATACTGCCTTTGAACAATCAGTCACCAAAAGAACTTACTGTGGTATTTAAACCAGGTTACAAGGGGCCCAACCTTGCACTTCCTGAAGGTATTTCTCTTTTACGAAAAGTGTAAATAAAAAAAACAACACATCTTATGTCACAGAGTCTGAGAGAAAAAGTTTCTTTCCTCATATCTTGGTTGTGGTTTGGAAAATTGTTTCAAGGAATGTCTACCAGAAATTCTCTACATCAAAATAGGAAAAATAAACGTGATTTATATAATTTTTATCAGAGAATGTTCAGCAAAATACACGTATTAACCTTTACAATGCTGTGGCACTTGTGACTGCCTTTACAAATATTGCAGACCATTATCAGCAAGCACCCTCTTAACCCTTTCCCTCATAGAGGAAACCATGAAAAGACCTATGCGAACAACATAAAACCAGATCAGCCTGCTGTAACTGCAGCTGTCGTTTTATGCTGTCGCTGCTCCTCAGGGTCTGGAAATGAGGATTTGTAATTAAATTTGGTAAGGTTTAACTGTGGCTTTCTGCAGATCAGGCTTTATGTGGTACCTATTGAGTGCGTCAAAATGAGTCTACATGAGGGAAAGGGTTAAACAACTACTAGTACAGTCCAAAATGAGGAAAGAATAAGTCCAGTGAAGAAGGGTTAAAAGAGATAAGTGAGACACAGAAATATGTGTGGATGGGCTACTTGTTTATGACTTGGGATGAAATGTATGGAATATTTGAGAGCTGAGGCTGTGTTATCACCACATTATCTATACAAAAAGAGTGGTAGGAAACATTATGCCAGATTTCAAATTGGTTGATATCATAGAAAATGCTAAAACTGTCAGATAAATAAAATAGTCTTTAATCAGTTGTATCAGGAGTGGTGCTCACATGTCAAATAATTCAGATGAAATTGAACATATAAAGGATACTTAACCTCTTTCAAGGGGTAATTTAATTAAAAGGGTTTTTAATTTTTGGAATGTTAAAACTTATACTCATTCCTCTCAAAGGTTCCTGGGTTGGACCAGTACTTTGCACCTAGGAAGATCATGATTCTTGCCCCCAACGAAGTTCAAACCCACGACCTTTGGATTGGTAGTCAGGTGACAACCGGACCATCGTGCGCTTTAAGTTATGGAAGTATGGAATTGAGTGTCATATGCAATAATATGGACTGGGAAATTGAAATGAACTGAACTAGGAATGGAAGCACGCAGTCCTTAATCCTTTACCTCATGAATAATCATGTAATAGTTTTGACTTAATGAATATTAATCCTCATGAATATTCATGTAAAATTATATGACTGAATGAATGTCAACTAATTTACTAACTTATGAGCAGTCTGATCTGGGTCTTCTCTGTTTGCCAAAATAATTTAAATGATGAATTAATTGAACTGGTATATGAGACAATGGATATTTCTTGGCCCTGCAGGCTGTTTAGAATCTGAGCTACAGAGATGCTCTGCTATTTAAAAGTTAAACTTTATCTATTTTACAACGATTACAAAACAAGTTCTTACAACTTATATTAATCTCGATGTCTATGGAGGGGGTGTATATGGTCATTATTGTGAGAGGAAACTCAAGAGCCCGGAGAAAATCTACATGTCTAGATGAGTGACAGCTGTACCCTCTCACATAGGCGACTAGGAATCAAACCCGGGACACATTTGTGAGAAGCAAGGCGCGTTACCACTATGCTATCTAGACACTCCTATTTTATTTCCACATCTAGAAATATAAAGTTGGCCCTAAAGCTTAGGGTCATGGTTTGGATGATGTCATAGAAGCCATAGCAAACGAATGCTTTATGCAAATGTGATGAAATGTTTATTGTTAGTCCCCTACCGGTGTTCACACCGGAGGGGACTATAGGTTTGCCCTCCGTCTGTCCGTCCGTCTGTCCGTCTGTCCGCCCTCATGGGAGGGTATTTGTGGGTTAAGGAAATTGGGTTAGGGTTAGTTTTATGGGGTTTTGGGAGTACAATTGGCACTTGTGGGCTGATTTGTTGCTTGTGGGGTGCAAATTACGGGGTGCAAAAGGGGCCAAAGATCAAAGGAAAAACCCCACAACGTCACTTCAGTGAGTTCGTCCGTCCGTCTGTCTGTCCGCTCAAATCTGGATCCCGCGATAACTTAATAACTAAGCAAGCTAACTTGATGAAACTTGGTTTATGACTAGATGCCAATATGTAGATTTTTTTTTTTTCTTCGACTAAAATTGTGGTTGCTATGGTAATGGAAATAGTGAAAATATGGCAAAAAATGGGATTTCGCGATAACTAAGCAAGCTAACTTGATGAAACTTGGTATATGCCTAGATGGCAATGTGTAGATTATGCACATCATTTTATTTTTGTTCTTCGACTAAAATTGTGGTTGCTATGGTAACGGAAATAGTGAAAATATGGCAAAAATGGGATCCCGCGATAACTAAGTAAGCTAACTTGATGAAACTTGGTATATGACTAGATGGCAATGTGTAGATTATGCACGTCATTTTATTTTTGTTCTTCGACTAAAATTGTGATTGCTAAAGTAACGGAAATAGTGAAAATATGGCAAAAAATGGGATCCCGCGATAACTAAGCAAGCTAACTTGATGAAGCTTGGTATATGACTAGATGGCAGTGCTCCAGCTAGGCCGAAATGGCAGGGCGCCGCGCCCTGTCGCCTTTGATATACGCCCTGTTGCCTTTGATCTCCGCCCTGCCCATTTCAGACAGTGCCCTGCTTTGCCTTTGTCCGGAGCATAAGTCAAAAAGTATCAACTTGATACTTCATAGGTGAATAGATCTTATTGAGGAGGAGTGTAGTGCACAAGAATGATAACTCTACCTTTCCTAATTTTTGAGTTATTGCCCTTTGTTATTTTTCAGACTTAATTTTTGTCCAGAGCATAACTCATAAAGTATTTGAGGTATCAACTTGGAACTTCATAGGTGAACAGATCTCATTTAGGAGGAGTGCAGTACACTAGACGGATAACTCTACCTTTCATTTTGCCCTTTGTTATTTTTTCAGACTTAATTTTTGTCCGGAGCATAAGTTTAAAAGAATTTGAGGTATCAACTTGGAACTTCATAGGTGGATAGATTCTATTGGGGAGGAGTGCAGTGCACAAGAATGATAACTCTGCCTTTCGTAATTTTTGAGTTTTCGCCCTTTGTTATTTTTTAGACTGAATTTTTGTCCAGAGCATAAGTTTAAAAGAATTTGAGATATCAACTTGGAAATTCATAGATGGATAGAGCTTATTGGGGAGGAGTGCAGTGCACAAGAATGATAACTCTACCTTTCAAATTTTTTGAGTTTTTGCCCTTTGTTATTTTTTTTAGACTTAATTTTTGTCCAGAGCATAAGTTTAAAAGAATTTGAGGTATCAACTTGGAACTTCATAGGTGGATAGATCTCATTGAGGAGGAGTGCAGTGCACAAGAATGATAACTCTACCTTTCATTATATTTGAGTTATTGCCCTTTGTTATTTTTCAGACTTAATTTTTGTCCAGAGCATAACTCTAAAAGTATTTGAGGTATCAACTCGAAACTTCATAGTTGGATAGATCTTATGGAGGAGGAGTGCAGTGCACAAGAATGATAACTCTACCATTCATAATGTTTTGGTTATTGCCCTTTGTTATTTTTCAGGCTTAATTTTTATCACACTTACCTGTAGACCTCAAAATAGAGGAATTAGTAGGTCTTCACATGGGTTTCATATCTATAATCACTTTAAACATCAGTCTTCATTACCAAAAATTTTCTTTTAAAAATGAAATATTCTACTCTCCAACACATCTTCTAAAGAGCAAGCGTTCGGCGGGGGATGGCTATGTCAACATGGCTCTTGTTGCATTTATTACTAAGGTATTATTGTCAACTATCTAAATCGTGCATTCTGCCATATTTTAAATTTCAAGTATGACGAAGTGGAAAACATGCCCTAGTCCAGCCATCAGATCAAAAACAAACATTCTAAAGCTATTTTTTCTCCAAAGCCTCAACTTAGCTGAGGCAAATCAGTGTCAACAATTCAAAAGTCAGATTAGTCTTTGGCAGGCAGACGAAAACATGACTGACGAAAAATTCCATTTTTCCAAAAATATCAACCAATGAAATGGCCCGATAAAATTATGTTCAGAGAGGATAATTGTCATAAAATTTTATCATTAATGTTTAATTTATCTGTCTCTAAAGATTTATCATGTCAAAAGTAAAAATCATTACAGTTTTTAAATGTATCTATGTTTACTTCTGGTATGTTCGATGAAAATCATTTAAAAAGCATGCACTAATACATTTTGTTTACAGCTATCAAAAAGTTTAAAAAATGTTTTAAAACATGGATGTTTGAAATAAGAAACTGTAAATACAGATTTTACATCATTTTTTTAAATAAAGACTGGCTTTAAATTTACAATATTTATGATCGTAGGGTAGTCCTATGTAAAGTTAAGTGGGTGGGGTAATGCATTGAGTAAGTTTGCATTATTTTTTTTCCAGTAAAAATATCAGATCTAAATTTTTAAGAAAATGATATTTAGAGATAAGCATAAAAGTTCCCATTGTTGTGTTTTGAAAAAAAAAAAGTTCTGGAGATAAAAGAAAACAATGAAAAATCTGATAACACAATTATTATGTTTATCCAAGCGGAATTTTATTTCAATACTATTACAATTTTAATCTGAGTCTCTACATAACCAATTCATCTTTGAAAAGATATTTATTGTATTGTTAATTATCCGTCAGAATGGATAATACATACATGTCTTCAAAAAAAATTCTAGATCTTATATCTTTTATTTGGATTACTTTCAATGTTACAGAAGAAAGCTTCATATTTTGAATTTTATTATACTTTCTGAAAAAGAAATGCTTTTTTTTCTTTATCACTTGCACTTACAACTGCCCTTTTAGGGTACCTAACTATGCCTTTTTCATGTCCTGGGGGTCTCTCTATATGGTATACATGTGCATATTAAGAAATTAATAACAAAATTTAACTGCCAGGATCCATGTTTTTTTCTGAGGAGACTTGGATGCCTGTTTTTGAAGTTTTTCAGCAATATGCAACTGAAATGTGAGCTTCATTGGCATTTTTTTTTTTTTTTTTTTTTTTTTACTTTTGGTTAACCCTTTCCCTCATAGAGGACACCATGAAAAGACCTATGCGAACAGCATAAAACCAGATCAGCCTGCGAGTAACTCGCAGGCTGATCAGGTTTTATGCTGTTCGCTGCTCCTCAGTGGTCTGGAAATGAGGATTTTGTAATTAAATTTGGTAAGGTTTAACTGTGGTTTTCTGCTGATCAGGCTTTATGTGATACCTATTGAGGGCGTCAAAAAGAGTATATATGAGGGAAAGGGTTAAGATTAACCTGAAAAAGCAACATTACAATAATAAGATTAGTGATCAGATGTTCTTGAAACAAATTCCATTTTTTAAACTCTGCAAAAAATATTTCTAAGCAACTTATCAAATCTGCACATAAATTCAAAAACACCTTTTTTCTCTTATATTTACTTTCCTCTCCCATTAGTATTATCAATTCTTTTTGGTAACATTTAATAACTCATTTTGTTATCCTTTGATTCTAAAAATAGAGTTTTATTATTTACATGTTAAGATATGCATTTTCTGTTTATTAAAAATCTTACATGTATGATGCTTGTATATATGAACTCTTTGTAAGATAGTCAGTGGGATGCTTCCCCAAACCACTGCTATCTAAGAACAGGGATAATAAAATGAAAATCTTGATCCAAAAAAAAAAATCTGCACATAAATAAGACACCCTCTTGACTGGAATGAGAACAAAAATTCCAACCAGGAAATCCCCCAGGGGTCTTATTTAAAGTCTTAATTTTAAAATTTTTCCAGCGGGAGAGCCCCCAAACCCCCTTTCCAGGAGGGGGGTATCCCCCTCCCGAACCGTCCCCCTTCTCATTGCTTCGCGAATCGGATGCCCCTTTGGGCCACTAGCACCCTGCCCTTTTCAAATCCTGGCTGGAGCACTGTAGATGGCAATGTGTAGATTATGCACGTCATTTTATTTTTGTTCTTCTACTAAAATTGTGGTTGCTATGGTAATGGAAATAGTGAAAATATGGCAAAAAAATGAGATTGATTACCATATTGAGTCAAGGTGGAGCCGGTAGGGGACTTTATGTGTTGCATACAACACCAGTTACTTGTTTTATTGCTCAGATGTTGAGCCATGACCTCACATATGTTCGGGTCATCTCGTTTCTGTAACCTTTACCTGGATAACCTTGTTATGGTCAAGTATTTGGGCAGGTAGGTGTTGATTATTGATGATGACCGAATGCGAGGATGGCCATGGCAGATTGTCACGTGGGGTGTAAACACGTGCAGGGATAGTAGACTTAACGTGTATACGCTGAGATTTGTATTGTGTACTACTTTACATCCTGAAGCCTCGGCAGAGCAGAGGACTTGATTTCAGATGAAATATGGGCAGACCATGGTTTGATATGTGGCATGTTATACGACATTGAACATTGAATGGATCTTCCCAGTGCTTACAAATATATTCAAATTGAATAATCAGATTATCCAATCACAACCTAGGATATCATGTGATCAGTGCTACATTGATATCAAGTGATATTGAAGAACTGCAGATGACCTAGTCATAAGATAATCTATTAGCAATCGTTGATATATATTTTCTTTCAAAAAATGTTAAGTCCATTATAATGAAGAGGTAAAAAATATCAATTAATCCCTTTACTTCATGAATATTCATTTGTGGCTGTTACTGAACTTTAAATTTATTTGAAACACTGAAATTTTTTTTGCAGTATATAGTATCTGGACAGTGTATAGGCAAACAGAGAGTGACCCTAATCAGACAGTTCCTTGAAGAAGCCGTCTGATCTGGGTCTGCTCTGTTTGCCAAGACATTAAAACATTTAAAACATGTCTAAATCACATTCATAGAAAATAGTTGTATAGTTTTTCCTCTTTCATACTTTATCAATTTTCATTTATGAAAAATTTATTATCCCCTTTTCTTTGGAGACATGTGGATTTCATTTTTCGCAGTTATATAGGATTGTAGCTTGTCCTGTTTTTTCATGTCTCGTTCTGTCTCATCCCCTCCTACACTCACATTACATGAAGTTTGGTCATTGATAATGCCTTCACACTTAGAATATGATATATCATGATAAGACCAATCAGCAGACAAGGGCAGATAACTGTGTCAAGGATGATGTAAAAATTAATTAGCCCTTCATCTGTGTCAAAGCAGTATGTGAAGATATTTATCACCTTCAGTGATAGTTCTAGTTTATACTAGTTTGAGGTATGTAAGAATGTAATAAGTAAATATTTCACAAGAAAAGAATGTTTCTATATCAACATCTTTATCTCGGGCATTTCTTTTGCATTCAAAAATGCACAGTATAACTTACAGCCTCAGTATATTAAGGGCTGACAGCAAAAGTATACTAAGTGCATATAGAAATATATAGAGATGGAACAGTTTTTTGGTCATCCCTCAATTCATGAAGGTAATGTTCCGAATTTGTGCGGACCCCTTTTACCAGGCCAACATTCACCAATGATAAATATGTTTGTCAAAATCATATGATAAAAAAGAAATGATAGTCATCTAATGACTTTTATTGGAAAAAAAAAATTGCCTGCCTTCTGCAATGAAGTTGTCCAAATATAATTGAAGATGATTCTAATTGCTCTCTCTCTCTCTCTCTCTCTCGTTTCTTTGATAAATTTATAATTGCTTCATAAAAGCACTTCTCTAAGATGCACATTGAGACGTGTTAAACGTTATAAATATCTGCATTATATACTGTTTTTCTGTCTTCATATGACAAAATGATTCCTTACAATAATGTTGACTCAACTGATTGTGGTGGATTGGGACGCTTTACATTATATAACCGTTCTACATTCTCTATTACTTTATTCTTCACCAACCCCCAATATCTGTTTATGCCCCTGGATTGATAGATCGGGATATATTGTTTTTGGTCTGTATTTTATATCAAATGGCTCCTATAAATGTTTTCAGAAAGAGAAATAAATGAAGATTTAATCTACATAGACCTTAATTATATTTACTCTTGCATGAAAAACTGAATTAATAAAAAATAACAAACTTTTTGATTAGTGACCGCAGCTATTTTTAGTAGCTACTGCTGTTTCTTTAGTAGCTACTAACGCTTACCAGGCATCGCTGACCTTGCTAATTTGCATATTTTCCATAACAAGTTTTACTGTATCTCTCAGCGCTTAGTGCGGATCTACGAAATGCGATTCTGCACTTTTGAATACAAATGAAATATGTAACAAAGACCTTTTATTCATAACCGTAACTGCTATTCATATGCTGTTGTTTGTAAACATGTTATTTTGATCTGTAAACATCCATTTAAAGTGTGAACAATATATCCTTCACACTTATAAATCAGGACAGCAACCCATTTTACATACTTGAAGATCTACACCTGTAAAAAGAAAAAAAGTGGCGCTTCAAATGTCGGTATTTCACCTGAAGTAGTTCAAGCGTAATTTTTGCATGAAAATGAGTTAGGTTACTCCCAGAGCATTTCTTATCTTTGAAATAAAAACAAAAATATAAGTATCTAAAACAGTCAAGTACTTTGTCAAGTTCTACACTTATGTAACAGTAGAAAGTGTATATAAATTGGGTCCTAGGAAATGACCTACTTCTTAAGTTCATACAGTCAGGTTCATGACCCTAATTCCAGATTGCGAATTCAGTTGTCTTACTACCGACTAAAGTTGCAGGAGAGTGTGTTGAGTTTTTGCGTCATGTGGCATTTGCCTCTATTGTATCAATATTTAAGCATCACAACTTTTTTCCTGTTAATCCGGCTGCCGTATCTCAGCGCATTGAGCGCTTTGACTTTTATCAAGTATTGAAGAGTATACAAAACAACATTTACAAGACAGATGCATTATACTATATTTCTCTCCTATAAGATTCCCCTATGTTACTGCATTTTCCATGATCTGTCCTTGATATAATCAGCTTTTGGTATACTTCCCTTGTGCTTGGCACTTAGGTTGTACCAGGACTTGCTCAGTACTGATTGTGGAATTACAGAGTCAGTCAAGTCGGTTTACATAAACATATCGTACCAGTGTAAATGTGAAGCATGCGGTGAATGGTTGACCTGCTTTACTCAAAACTTTTTGTTTATGATACTGTATTTGAGCACTTGACCTAGGTATGAATAGAAACTGTCAACGTCTTGTTGCATACTAATTATGGAACCATCCATTGCATTTAATTAGGAAGTGATACTTGTATATCACCCTTGTACCTGGCACTCAGTATATAACAGTAGTTCAAGGACTGGTTGGCCCAGTGTCAGGATTATAAATGTTGCCGGCGTTTGGCATCATGCCATAAAATTCTTAAGAGTATCAGTCACTTTTTTTTAACCTTACACAGACTTAACTCAGCTTTCTCATGGCTGGAATGTTTTTTCACAACTTTTGACCAAGGTCTAGTGCAAAAGTTCATGGTCACAAGTGCTCTTGGCTTAATGTTATTATATTATTTTGTTTTTCATCAAGCAGCTATTATCTTAACAGGCATATCCATCAAATTAACACAAACTTCAGTGATGTCCTAGCATGACAGGGTGTATGAGTGTGTGTGTGTGTGTATGGGGGGGGATGAAGTGAATTAGGACATTTCTAGATGTATTATGTTGTTTTTCTTACAATGACAGGTAGGGAAATTTTGCAGAGAGTCTTTGTTTTTAGAAGGAGCTAGTACAGTACAATGTAATACTGATATCAAAAATAAAAAATCATCTACAGATAAAATTTATTTCATTAATAAGAACAATTTCGTTAGTTAACTGAATTATTCTATGTAAGTCATAAAATTAGAAGTAAACATCAACTTCATGGTAAGTCTTGTTTGATTTTTGTGATCGCCTTTTGTCCGGTGCCCGGCGTCCATGCGTGCGTCCGGCGTCGACAGTTTTCTTTAAACAACATCTCCTCCTAAACCGCTGAATTGATTTTGACCAAACTTCACAGGAATCATCCTTATGATGCCCTCTATCAAGATTGTTTAATGTGTTTTGATTAGATGAAAAGGTAGGTCACAGGAGCTAAAAATAGATTTTATAAAATGCAAACTTTGAAAATCTTTTTCTGCAAAACTGCAAGGCCTAGAGCTTAGATAATTTGTGTGTAGCATTGTCTAGTGGATCTCTACCAAGTTTGTTCAAATCATGGCCCTGGGGTCAAAATTGGATCTGCCCCACTGGTCACTTGAATTTACATCGGCTTGTATAAGAAAAAAACTTGAAAAATCTTCTTTTAAGAAACCACAAGACCTGGAGTTTAGATATATGGTGTGTATCACTGCCTTATGAACATCTACCAAATCATGGGCCCCCAGGGGTCAAAATTTGCCACGGTCACTTGATTTTACAAAGGCATATAAACAGGAAAATCTAGAAAAATCTTCTTGTCAGAAACTACAAGGTCAGGAGTTTAGATATTTGGTGTGTAACATTGCCTTATGGACATCTACCAAGTATGTTCAAATCATGGCACTGGGGTCAATATTGGCCCCGCCCCAGGGGTCACTTGATTTTACATGGGCTTAAATAGGAAAATCTAGAAAAATCTTCTTCTCAGAAACCACAAGGCCTGGAGTTTAGATATTTGGTGTGTAACATTGCCTTATGGACATCTACCAAGTTTGTTCAAATCATGGCCCTTGGTTCAAAATCAGCCCCACCCATTAGGGGTCACTTGATTTAACATAGGCTAATATAGGAAAAACTTGAAAAATCTTCTTCCTCAGAAACCACAAGGCCTGGGGTTTAGATATTTGTGTGCAGCACTGTCTAGTAGATCACAACCAAGTTTGTTCAAATCATGGCCCTGGGGTCAAATTTGGCACCGCCCCAGGGGTCACTTGATTTAACATAAAATAGACTTATATAAATTATGAAAGAATTTCAAAGATATCCTTGTCAGAAACAACAAGATCATGGTTATAGATATTTGGTATGTAACCTGACCTTTTGGACCTGAATCAAGTTTTCAAGTCATGGCCTTTGGGTCAAAATTGGTCCCACGCTAGGGCAAACTTGGTTTTTTGGACCACATGTAAACTTTTTGCATGGAATTAAAATTATATTGCTGTTCTTCTGTATAGATTTTGTATTCAGTATGACTTGTAAAAGGCAATGAAAGCATAGTTTCTCAGGTGAGCGATTTAGGGCCATCTTGACCCTCTTGTTTTATTTTACAAACATTTATAAGTGGAGCTTTTTATATCAAATAGCTTGTTCTATTGCTGTTAGAAAGAGAAATTGATGAACATTGATCAACACAGACCCTAATTATATCTACTGTTGCATGAAAAACTGAATTAATAAGAAATAACAAACTTTTTAATTAGTGACCACACATCTGATTTTTTAGCTCACCTGAGCACTTGTGCTCAGGTTGAGCTTTTGTGATCGCCTTTTGTCCGTCGTGCGTTGTCCGTCGTCAACAATTGTTTGTGAACACTCTAAAGGCACAGTTTTGGCCCAATCTTCATGAAACTTGGTCAGGATGTTTGTCTACATGATATCTCTATTGAGTTTGAAATTGGGTCATGTGGGGTCAAAAACTAGGTCACCAGGTCAAATCTTAGAAAAACCTTGTGAACACTCTAGAGGCCACAGTTTTGGCCGAAATAAACTTTTTATTGTGATCATTGATTTTTAGTACTACACTGCCTACTTTGGTGATTCGCAAATTGTGTCAGTGCGTATGTCACCGTCAAATTTTGTTTGTGAACTCTCAAAGGCGACAGTTTTAGCCCAATCTTCATGAATTGGTCAGGATGTTTGTCTAAATGATATTCGGAAAGAGTTCGAAATTGGTCATGTGGGGTCAAAAACTAGGTCACCAGGTCAAATCTTAGAAAAACTTGTGAAATGCTGGGGGCCACAGTTTTGGCCAATCTTCTGAAACTTTGGTCAGGATGTTTGTCTACATGCTATCTTGGATGAGTTCGAAATTGGGTCAAAAATAAGGTCACCAGTTCAAATTTTAGAAAAACCTTGTGAACTCTCAAGAGGCGAAAGTTTTAGCCCAATCTTCAATAGATTTGGTCAGGATGTTTGTCTAAATGATATATTGGATGAGTTCAAAAATGAGTCATGTGGGGTCAAAAACTAGGTCACCAGGTCAAATCTTAGAAAAATCTTGTGAATATGCTGGAGGCCACATTTTTGGCTCAATCTTCCTGAAACTTTGCCAGGATGTTTGTCTAAATGGTATCTTGGATGAATTTGGAATTGGGTCACTTAGGGTGAAAAACTAGGTCACCAGGTCAAATCTTAGAAAAACCTTGTGAACACTTTAGAGACCACAGTTTTAGACTAACCTTAATGTAACTTGGTCAGAATATTTTTTTTTAAAATCAAATCTCAAATGAATTCAAAACTGGGCAACATAGTTTTAAAAATTTTTAACTTCATTAAACTTGAATTAATAGACTATAATTTAGTACAAATTCAGGTAGGATCAAAATGTAGGTCACTTAGTCAAATGTTAGAAAAAACATTTTAGATGCCAGATTTTTTGTCATTATGCCTAACACAGCCATCTTGCTCAGGTGAGCGACACAGGGCCATCTTGGCCCTCTTGTTTTTCATATCACCTGATGAAATATACTAGTAGAGACTCTTCTTCAAATATATTACATGATCCAGCTCTTGGAGTATTAGTGATAAGTGAAATCTATTATTAACCCTTATCCTGCTGATTTTTTGCAAATGGACTTACCTGGCTTCTCTTTTGGAACTGTCCATTATCAATTTTAGGGATGAAAAATTGCAGTTTGTCAGCCAACAGTAAAGAGCCAGGCCAGCCTACATGGATGTGCAGGCTGGCCTGGCTCTTTACTGATGGCAAAGGTTAACACTTACGGTTCCAGCAGGGTAAGGATTAAAGTGTTGATATTGAAGATAAATGACACCATAAAAGATTTTATTCAATTTCCAGTATTTTTCTTTTTTTCAGTTTTTGCTGATGGATAAATGAGCTAATGAAGTAGAAAATAAATCCTTGTGAATCATTGATTGACATTTACAGAACTAATTACTCAGAGATGATAGAGAGATTAATGTTGGTGTCATACAGACATCAACTCTAGTTTCCATTAAGGAACCATTTATCAGTGAGAGATACAAGGCAAATTCATTATAAGGCTGTGAATTTTGTGGTTTAAACCTAAATATAGCGCTATCTTTTTTTTTCTTTTTTTTTTTTAGAGGTGTTATTTGGAGAACAAGTTTGAAGTTAATCATGCTAATTAGTCTGGACTGATACTTTTTGACTTGGTAGACCTAAAAAAAAATCTAATCTCCTGCTGTTATTGAACTCAAAATTTCAGAGCCATTTTCTATTGGAATGTATGATATAACAATTATTAAGGGTGCTTTGGTTCAGAAGTAATGTGCATGATTGTGGATACCAAGGTTGTGGGTTTAAACCCAGTTTTGGATAAGAACCGTTCGTGACCTTCCCAGGCATAGAGTACTTGTCCAACCCTTGATCCGTTAACAGGAATTAGTGTAGGTTGCAGGATCGACATAGAAAGAAATATTTTAACTAACATTCAATAAGTTAATTTAAGATTTTGTTTCATGGTTAGCACCAATGTTTAATCAGAAATGCATGAAGTACAGGACCAGCATGGCATTGAAGTGCATGTGCGCTTCATTAACCCTTTCACCCATGAATATTCATGAACAAATTTACGAGTAGATGAATATTCATGTACTGTTATTTGAATGGTATATGAAACTGGAATTTGTTGGAAGGTTAAATAAGCCCATATTTATCAATGGGATGTTTTACTACATCTATAAATATTTCAGAGGTTTTGTTTGTATTTCAAAATATGAATAATTACTGGAGAGTATTGAGGTTTTGCACATTATTTATTCCCCTGCTATATATAGTGAAGTTGGGGCTGTTAAGAAATCGCTTTTGTAGCGTTATGTCATATTTGACTATTCGACTTTTTGAGTTTACTGTCACTTCAACAGTATTTCAGTCATATAGCAATGTCCAGCTAATTACAGGTGGAGGAAGACCCGAATGCACAGGTATCCGGGTGGAACCAGCGACCTACCTTCATGTCATATATGTCACGTCCTTCACTCACATTACATGAGATTGGTAACTGTTTTTGTTAATGCCATCACACTTGGATTTATGGTTTATGGTGATAAGTGCAATCAGCAGTCAAGGGCAGAAAACTGTTGAGGATTTTGTCAAAAAATAGCCCTTTTTGTGTGTCAAAGCGGTATGTAAGAGTATAAATCACCTTCAGGATAATTCTAATTTATTCAGGAATTGATATTGACAATTTCAAATATAAGAATCTGCAGTCTAAGTTTAATTATAAACACATGGAGAGTGCTGAATTAGGCTCTTTAGGCACAATATTCACAAAAAGACACAAATTTATTTGTCCATTTGATGATTAAGGCACTTCTTACTAGTGACATTGGAAATATTCATTGGTATATTTGAGATTGACCGGTCCCGGTGGCAGAGTGGTTAGAGCGTCCACCCTGGAACTAGGAGGTCATTGGGGGTGATCCCCAGCTGCAACATACCAAAGCCATAAAAAAATGGTACTGGTATAGCTCCCTTGCTTGGCGCTCAGCATATAAGGGTAGTTCCTTGCTACTGCAGTGTGGCAACACTATATCTGTCTCAAGCAGGCATGACTGAAATACTGTCAGTTTAATGTTAAACCCATTAAACAAACAATTTGAGATTGAGTAATTTCTGCATCTCAAAAAAAATCAAAAGTAGAAGTTTTCCTCAACTCAAAGTTGGGAATATCTAGATCTTCATAAAGTGGAGGCTATTATCCTTTTGTTAGCATCCTGTCTCCAAATATGTCCCATTTTACCAAAGTAATATTTTTTTTCTTTAAATCTATCCCTCATAGAGACCCATAAGACCTATGGAACAGCATAAACCAGATACTGCGAGTATCTCCAGTCTGATCAAGTTTTATCTGTTCCAGCCCTAGGGTCGGAAACAGGATAAAAATTTGGTATGTTTAACTTGGTTTATCTGCAGATAGGCTTTTATGTCCATCTAAATGAGAATAGGGGTTAAATCTATCCCTTTATATTGCTGAGAAAAGATGAATCAGAAGGGTTATTATTGATAACTCTTACTGACCTGGGGTCACATTTGTCTGAAATTAATACAAATAAATGTAAGCCATACTTAAGTGTCTACTAATTTCCTATTTATTTTGCACAATTAACCCTTTACCTCATGCAGGGGTTTACTTAAGTGGATGCCCACTTGCCTGTGCCGGGTTAAAATCACCATGGGCAAGTGATTTTCCAAGGAGATTATAGCCCGTCGGGCAAGCTTATTTTCATAAATGATTTTTTTTTTTATATATATTTTATTTTCTACATTATATAGGGTGTGAGTTGCTTGCAAATTGTGTTTGATACATGTTAACTAAAATTCATCTTAATACTACACATATTTAGTTTTAAACATTAACAAACACTAACTAACTTAAAGATCGGACAAGCTGTCTTCACTGGGGGCAAGTAGATCTTCAAAGTAACTTGCCCCCTGGGCAAGTGAAAGTCAAATCCTTAAGGAAACCCCTGTCATGAATATTCAAATACAAATTTCTTGACATGATGAATATTCATTTACTGAACTTTCAATGGTTTATGAAGCAATTGAATTTTCTTTGCCATGCGGATTGTGTTGAATCTGAACACAATATTGTATGAGAAACAGAGGAGACCCTGATCAGACAGCTGTGAATTTACATATTATATACAAAGACTTTTTTATATGATGTTCTGTGAAATGGGTCTTTGGAGATACAAAAGTTTGAATATATGTCATCTTGTTTTTACAGAATATATTCTTGAGGACTTAAATGACCTCTAAAATTTTAGTATTTCAAGTTGATTTGTTTTTCATAAGTTGACCCCTCCTTTAAGCTCCTATTTTCTTAAGTGATGAAAGTATGCTATAAAACATGCACTAATCTATTGGTGAAATATGTCTCATGACATTTCTAAATAATCTGAAATCATTTGACCAGTGGCCGAGTGGTTAGAGCATCCACCTTAGGAGCGGGAGGTCGTGGGTTTGATCCACGGCAACAACATAGCAAAGTCGTAAAAAATGGTACTGGTATAGCTCCCTTTCTTGGCGCTCAGCATATAAGGATAGTTCCAGGACTGGTTGGCCCAGTGTCAGGATAATATGACTGAGTGTGATATCTACAGCGTAATACTGCAGTGTGGCAGCACTATATCTGTCTCAAGTAGACATAGTCTCCAAATGACTGAAATACTGTTGGTAGGATGTTAAAAACCCAACAAACAAATCATTTGAAAAACACAAAATAAAATATCTGACATTTTTCCAAGGTGAGACATTTTTAAAGTCCTTAAAAAAATTATAGAGGTAAAGGATTTGATATTTCTGAGTTGAAAAATCACAATTGGAGATGTTTCACTAAAAACAGGACATATTTAGATGAAAGTAAAACTTTGCATTTCCAATCAATGAAAGTAATCAGGTTGAAACTAAATATGTATTGACCAGACTTAAAGTCTGCAATTTAGGACAAATAATAGACTTTCGCTTATTACAAAATACCCCCCAGGTTGCAGACGACAATTAGTGTCTTGCAGATATTATTAATGTATAGGTGAAATGAATATTGTAAAGTAAGGCCTTGTATTTTGTATACTCTAACTTCACCAGCTGACTCGCGCTAACCTGTGGGTTGGTGGTTCTACCCGGATGCCTGCGTTCATTCGGGGTCTTCCTACACCTGTAATTAGCTGGTCGTCGCTATATGAAGGAAATATTGTCAAAGTGACGGTAAACTCAAATAGTCAAGTCTAACTTGTAGAGGTAAGTGGTTTACCTGACGCCTCTGTGTGCTCATTGTCTTTCTCGAGCTGTAATTAGCGGGGTGACGCTCTATGACCGAAAAACGGTAGCTGTGATAGTAAACTCCAGCACAATAACACAACCCCTTTCTACTGCAATTTTAAAAGCAGAATCTCATGCATTTGTCTAGTCCTGTCCTGTCCCATGGTACAGAAAGTTCAGTATATTTACATATTGTAACACATCAAGGCAGTGCAATGGGGAAATCATCACCTTCGGTGATAGCTCTAGTCAGTTTTTTGTTTTACAGACGATCGGAATCAAAATCAGGTATTAGAGAAGTCCAAATTAAAAATCAATTGAATATTGTTGCTTAAAATAATGTATGATTAACCCTTACCCAGCTAACCTTTGCCACCAGTAAAGAGCCAGGCCAGCCTGCACGGATGTGCAGGCTGGCCTGGCTCTTTACTGTTGGCTGACCAACTACAAGTTTGCATCTTGTTATCCCTAAAATTGATAATGGACAGTTCCAAAAAAGGTGCCAGATAAGTCCATTTGAGAAATTAGCAGGTTAATGGGTTTTAAGTTAATAGAAATTAGATTGATACATTATTCAAAAAAAAAAAAAGGAATAACAATTCTACTCATCTTCCTTTTTAATATTCCCTGATTATATTTAATTTCTTTTAAAAAAGGAAAAAATTTTTTTTTTCTGAAAATAGTGTTTTCTATGTCATTAGAACAAAAATAGACTTAACCCCATTACCCATTATAGGCATGTTTTGATGCCTTGTCAAACAGAGCAAACCCAGATCAGACATTTTCCTCCAGGAGCAGTCTGATCTGGGTCTCCTCCTGTGTCTACTAAATCTGCACAGCAAAGAAAAAATGATTGTTTCAAAATACTCTAAGCTCAGAAAATTAAATTTTGATATACCCAGATTTCTTCCCCTATAACTTCAGAAACTGTTGTTATTACAGAAATGAAAAATAAAGGAAGAAAAAATGTATTAAGGCATTAGATAAAAGGTCCGAAATATTATTAAAGTATGTATTTAAGACAGTGCTTTGCTGGAAATAATTTTAATTTTAACTGGTATGGCTGTCAGTATACAGAATATTATAATACTATTAAATAATTTATTTAATTTCATATTCATAATAATAGTCTAATTAATTTCATCACGGTTATATGTTGCTTTCATTGAAGATAAAAATGTTAGGCTTTTTAGAAGACATTATAATAAAAAAACAATCCTGATAAATACGTTTTTATGATAATAATACTGTAATAATGATATTAATAAAAAATAAACATTTTAAAGCTTGTTTACAGATATTATACATTTATGTAAGTTACTTATTTTATTGAGGTTTTCACATAAACATATTTTATTATTATAGGTAAATATGTTGATAAAATTATCAAAAAATATTTTCCATAATGATTTTGAAGAATTAAAACTCTAAATAAAATACAAATGCAAAACAAATTAAAATTTATGTATATGAAAATTTACCATTCATGTGTGAATATCCAGTTCAGTTGTAGATGCTATAGAAGTCCCACCGTCCAGGCAAGCAACTCCTGTTTGCTCACTCACACAGAGGCAAATGCTTGTGATGATAACAATATCCCTTTTTATTGGAATCTGTCAGTGACTTAGACCATTCCTCCTGAGAAAAACACTGCCAGGAACTATGCTTGTTCTAGAATTACTACTGTGGCTGCTGTCAGAAATACATCCGAGATACACCGCACACATCTCATATTGGTTTTCATTTCACACTGGTCATGCCATCTAGGTGAAGGTGTCAGATCGAGTTGAATATGCAGTGGACAGGTCAGGAAGTGACACTTACCTGTCCACTTTGCTAATTAGACATTTAATTAATTACCTATAGATGTATTTTGCTGAGTGGTAGAATTTCCAGTAATCATATATAACTGTGACTTATATAAATGGGTTTTATTGCACAGTTCTTAAATTTGGGTTAATCCAAAAATTAGGATGTAGTTGCATTACAAAAATCATGATTATTTGGAATCCTACCTGGTCTGCCTTGACGTCAAGCATCTGACTGAATCCCTGATTGGTCAAATCTTCTTCCAATGAGATTACATTGTAAATTTAAGTCAAATATTGCTTAAATGAACATTAGCTAAATCATGGAACAGAAAATGTGTCAAAAGCAGGTTTGTGCCTCCTGTTGCTTTTGTTGCATAAGTTAGTGTCATGAGCCGTTATCTTTGATGTGAAAACATGCTCATGTTCGTCTCATTGAAGTGCAGGGTCCATTTTGGGGCTTTTTCACCTCTGTTATAAGTAATCTGACAGTCTCAATTTGACTGATTTTCTTGTTACAGTTTTGTTAAATATTGCATTCATATTGTTTCAGGCATTTTTGAAATAGTTTAAAAGACTTTGAGAGAAATCATTGTCCAGAAAAAGAATTGACCTACAAATTGTTTTGGTCTCTGGTGAAAACAAGTAGACATCATCTTCAATAGAATTATAATCATGAGTTTGTGCATTTGATATTTGTCATGAATCTAGTGAAACAACTGGATTGGACATGTGAAAATTTGTGTAAGGTACAGATTTAATGTTTGGCGATGGGGTTCAGTTGTAACGCACACTGGCTGCAGTTTCAAATGTAAGTTTAAACCCCTTCGCAGGTACATGGTACTGGTCCTACCTATGAACCATCTTGAGGGGTTAGTAATTGTACCCCCTGATTTCGAAATATGTGGGGGGCTATATTGAAGTCCCGTCTGTTGGTTGGTCCGTCTGTAGATGAGATTTGTCTGCCCTAAGTCTCTGCTACCTATGGTCGATTTTGATGAAACTTTACAAGACTGGCAAGTTCCGAGCCTAGTGTTGCACATATCGTTGGCACGTAAAGATCGTCTTGATTTTAAATGAGTTATGACTATTTGTTATATTTCCTGAATTTATTTTGTTTGCACCATTTCTCAGCTACCTGTGGTTGGATTTTGATTTCACTTCACAGCATCACTCTTAACCAAGCCTATTTCAGATTGACTTTAAACTTCAAAAAGGTGTTCAGGGTCATCAGATAAGGTTACTCTTCACTGAATTTTTTGTAAATTATGGTGCTTTCCGGATTAAGAAACTTTTTGCGTGCAACAGTGGCAAAATAGTTGAGCATGCTGTCTTACTGGCATTCCTTGTTATTTCATATCAGAAAGTATCCCTATAATGTAAAGTCACTATAATTAGGGCTCCATAGACCAAAACAGCTGCCAAAGATCTTTAAATTACTGAAGTCAGACAGATCTTTTGGTGCACTCTTACAAAATTGACCATCAAGCATTGAAATGCCCCAAGTTTTCTTCTTGAAAAATGTATGAATTTCCCTACATAAGTAGTCCTGTCTCTCTTCCCTGGTTTTGCCATATCATTTATACACTGCAATGTTCAGTACCCAAAGAGTCAAGGAGATATATCAGGGACAACTTGATGTTAAAGCTAGGTTGTCTAGTGCTCTCTCTATTGCATAGGTCCTGGAGGAGTTGCTAGATGCAGAGTCAAGCGCTCTTGTACGTAGATAAATTACCAAATTTCATCCCTTTTATATTATGGTAGCATATAAAATGCAAGAAGGGAACCAACGATGGAGAGCATTATCCTTAACTGAACTCAGGGCTAGACTATAAACGAGACAAAAAAATCAGCTGGATGACTTGCATTTGTAAAGGAGTGTCTTTGCAGCTTCACAACATGAAGTGGAAGCTATAGAGGGATTTCCTATGGTCTTATCTCGTGTCCAGTCTCATTGCATTGTGTCTGCTCTGTTTTAAAAAAAAAATGATATATTGAGAAACCTTTTAAAGAAGATCTCTCTCTTTCTCTCTCTCTCTTTAATGTTTTTAAGCCTCTTTACTTTAATTTTGTGTGTTTTACTAATCTTTTATCAGTGGGGCTATGAATCACCATCAGTAATAGCTCTAGCTCCAAGAGGTTATGATGAAATAGAACTACAATTATTGTCAGTAGATGAAAATAGCCTGAAAAATTGCAAAAACATGTCAGCTAACTGCTAATATTTGTGTGTCCAGTGAAATTGACCTCAAAAACAGTGGCTAACGCCAGAGTATATGTCAGTAAGTGTCAGTTTAAGTGTATAGTCAGGGCAAATTTACCTGTCCAGTACCTTATGTGGATGAAAACAGAATCTTAAATATAGCAAAACTAAAACCCTGATATGTGTTTTTCTACATGTTTGTTGAATGATGTCAAAAGTGCAAAAGGGACGTGGAATCACCGTTTTAAGATGGGATGGGCATATGAAATTTACTGTGTTCAAATGTTTTGCTACACCAAAATATTTTGATATGTAAAAAAGCCATTCTAGTGATCAAAGACGAACTATACAACAAATGAGGTAAATATCGACTTCTTGTCAGGTTTGAGAATTCTACACTTGTTTGTAAGACATCAGTATAAGCTAAGAAATGGCCACAAAATTATGGTCAAATATGTGGGGTTAGTTGTAGGAGTGACTGGTCCTGGTGGCTGAGTAGTAAGAGTATCTGCCCTATAAATGGGAGGTCATGAGTTCGGTTCCCGGTCACAACATACCAGTTATTATACCCAGGCCTGGCATGGGAGTTTTTACTTGGTAACTTAATGCATTACCATTTCAAATGTGAATAACTTTATTTCTATTACGTCAATTTTTAACCTCATTTTCAGCGAAAGTCCTGGTGATTAAAATGGGGAACATTGTTGGACTGGCAGGTTTCTTTCAAATATCTCCTGTTAGAATAGAGATACAGTTTTCATAACCTTTGGGGAAACATCTTTCGTACTTGGTAGGTAGATAACTTTAGGGAAGAGAAAGATTGGAATTGATTTTCAGGATGATGGGGTCATGGTCACTGTTACTAAAAATATATAATTTTTTGTTTCCATCAAATAATTTCTTTCAGGATTGAGGTACACTGTAAACTCCTTATAACGCTCCTCAAAACAAGGCTGTATCCAATGTAACGCGGATGTCCATGGACCCCTTTTTTGGGGGGGGGGAAATAGCAATTTTCGTATTTTTCGTATGTATCATTCTATTGTAGCCGCCATTTTTGTTTACAAACAGCGGTTTCCGGTTATCCGCCGATTACCTGATACGTGTTAGTTTCTCTCGCTGTAGGCTGAAAACCAGTCACACTAGTACACTTAGGTGCGTGAACAATGGTAAACTGTCATAAGTCAAACAGTTAAGAAGCCAATATCGGCTGTTTTTCACCCAACTAATGACATGAACCTGTTATGTTTTCGCACTTCAGCATGTGTCAGCGTAATTATGATGGCAAACTGTCATATGTAAAACAATTAAGAGCCCATTATCGTTTACTATACCGCCGACTTTTAAGTTACTTTTCGCACATTTGTTTTTGAAAGGATATAATTAAAGGAGCCGAATTGTTTAAAGTATGATAATTAAAAGATATTAAGACAGAAACTGACCGCCGATTTTACCGGTACAGTGTAAGCGGGTGGGTGGGGGATGGCTTTACTCGATATAGCATACAGTATAAGGGGGGAGGGGATTTTAACCTGAAATAGCAATAACGCGGATTCACATAGAGCGCGGATCACCACCTTGGACCCCCAAACCCGCGTTATAAAGAGTTTACAGTGTATGATGAACAAATTTAGTAGATAAATACTTTATGGGAAGAGGAAGATTAAGATATTTTATGGGAAGAGGAAGATTGATCTTCAGGTCAATAGGGTCAAGGTCATTGTTTCTTTAAGTAGTTTTGCTTGCTTAGGGCAACACTTGAAAATCTGTTTTTGCATCATTTGATGTGTTTCTTGTGAAGATACTGCATTACCATAATCATTAACATGCCATGGTACTGCAGTATGAGGTACAGTACCAGTGCTCCCTAAAGGTTGATTAACCCTTTCCCTCATAGAGGACACCATGAAAAGATCTATGCAACAGCTTAAAACCAGATCAGCCTGCGAGTAACTCGCAGGCTGATCAGGTTTTATGCTTTTCGCTGCTCCTCAGTGGTCTGGAAATGAGGATTTTGTAATTAAATTTGGTAAGGTTTAACTGTGGCTTTCTGCAGACGAGGCTTTATGTGGTACCTATTGAGTGCGTCAAAATGAGTCTATATGAGGGAAAGGGTTAATACCCCTGCATCACACCATGTAATGTGAGTGTAGAATGGGATGTGACAGGACATGAGGAGCCTGATTCCTTTATATCCCCCACTTATGTGCAAAAGGGTCAGACATGGTGCAATTGATACCGGAAATTGGCATTATTTTTATGCCCCACCAACTCCGTTGCTGGGCATATAGATTTTAGGTCTGTGTGTTCGTCTGTCTTGTTCATTACTAGCTTTTTATAAAGAAATGTGTCAGATAATTTTAGCCTCTGCTTCACCCTTATACTGTACAACACAGTATAATGTAACTGTCATGTGTCTTTGTTAAAAAATGGAATTGGTATATCTTCCTTGTGCGTCACATTCATGACATTAAGGAAGTTCTGGGGCAGGTTGGCAAGGTGTCGGGATGATGTGACTGGGTGCGGTATACTGCCATTTATGACATGGACAAAATCCACTGAAATACTCTTAGTGGGATGTCAGACCCTAGCAAACAAACAGGTCTAGGAGGGGTTCAATAGCCTTGTGTTAGGGTTATATGACTGGAAAATAATGAATTGTTTTGTTGTTCCTTTGGTAGTAAACACTGACTTTGGAATGAAAGGTTGTTGGTTTGAACCAAGGTAGTGGCAAGACTCACACCACTTGCCATGGAACACTTCTGATCCAACTCAGGAAGTCTCCTTCTCATGAATCTAGCCTATTCAGTACCAATGAATACCTGGGCAGTAACTCTTGAAAATGTTTATAGAGGTGTGATATAAAGCAGCCAATCTGTTTGGCCGCAGCATTTTTTGTGCAGATAAGGCAATCCACTTTCATTGACAAATGGGGGAAATAAATATTATTGGTGCATTATGAAGATTTTACAGCACCTTTTAGTGTACTGAATAAGGTCCTGGGTTAACAAGGATGGGAAGTCTCAAGAAGGACTTGGAATAAGCTGGTTTGTTGAAGTTGAGTAGTTCTACCCTAGTGCTCTATGTTTTCGAAGTCGTCTTCAGTCTCTACTCGGCCAGACTTTCTGATATATCTGAAACAGCAACAGTTAACTCCAAAACAGCAGCAAACAAACTTTTTAACCTGCTTTTCAAAAAACAATTCTGGTCATTTGAGAATTGGGTACATTGTTGGATGGGTGGGCATCAAACAGGTCTTTTATGTTGAATATCTCCTGTTAGAATAGAGATATTGTTTTATTCTTGTAAGAAATCTCTTGGGAAGAGGGAGAAAGATATTGATTTTCAGGTTGATTGGGTCAAGGTTACTGTTACTAGGGTTTTTTGGGGGTTAAAAAAAGAGTTTTCCTAATAGTAGGCAGGGCTCACCCTGGCTGTAAAAATGTTTGCACCAACACATTCACCAAATGAGAAAAATTAGAGCCAAATTTAAGAAGTTGGAGCCAAATTTAATGCAAGTGGCTCCAAT
>CM037780.1:32436294-32452249 GCA_021229015.1 Solen grandis | reverse complement strand
AAGTGGTGGTATGAAATGGGTCATGGTTAATGTCATCCAAGGTAACAGTTAGAAGTATATAAGTCTCTGCATAAACAACATCAGGCATGGCCAGTTTTGATTCAAGGGCCATGATTGAACAAATCTGATACAGGGTCATTATACAATGACACACATTTTGCTCAGGTGAGCTAAAAAGAAGTGGTGGTATGAAAAACTAAACCATTACAATGACACAGATGGTCAGGTAAATAGAATAGCTCTAATAGTCAAGCATAGTCAAGCTAAAAACAATGTGAAGGATCCTTTGTTATTGTTTTTTCTTCATACTTTTGAAAATGATTTGCCAACAATACCAAGAAGTTATAAATAATTATCTTAACATGTGCACAGTTTCATGGTAAAGCAGCTCAATTTATAGGAGGACAGTGCATAATCACAAGATTGACTGAAATGTTGCTATGTAAGGCATATTTCAACACTTTCATATAAACAAAGGGCAATAACCTAGCTCTACTCAACACCTGTTTGTGCAAGAGAGTGAGCAATGATGGCCTTATTAGCTCACCTGAATTCAACTGCTATAGAGAAAATGCTTAAGCAAGGAATATTGTTCAGTAGATCAGAACGCAAGTTTTTTTATTTCAGAACAACCCAAGGAACATCCCTTTTAAGTATTATCAAACAAGAGGGCCATGATGGCCCTGGATCGCTCACCTGGTATCATTAGGCTATGTAAAATCAAGTGACCCCTGGGGTAGAGCCAATTTTGACCCCAGGGTGATGATTTGAACAAACTTGGTAAAGGGTCTATTAGCCCATGTTACATACCAAATAAACCCCTTTTGGAAAACTAGACAATGCTACACACCAAATATCTTAACTCTATGCCTTGTGGTTTCTGAGAAGAAGATTTTTCAAGTTTTTTTCCTATATCAGCCTATGTTAAATCAAGTGACCCCTGGGGCGGGGCCAATTTTGACCCCAGGGTCATAATTTGAACAATCTTGTTAGAGAGTCATAAGATCATGCTACATACCAAAATTCAAAAGGCTAGGCCTTGTGGTTTTGGAGAAGAAGATTTTTTCAAGTTTTTTCCTATATTAGCCTATGTTAAATCAAGTGACCCCTGGGGTGGGGCCAAGTTTGACCCCAGGGTCATAATTTGAACAATCTTGGTAGAGAGTCATAAGATCATGCTACATACCAACAAGAGGCCCAAGGGCCATAGACGCTCACCAGAGTACATCTGCATTTTATAATGAAACAATTGTTTTCTGTAACAAGGAATGTTTAACTGTGACTATTTTATGTGGTTTTGAGAGTGTCAATATGAGTCTATATGAAGGAAAAGGTTAAATCAGTAACTGTTTTTAATCTGGAAAAAGCAGCCAAAACAACTATGAGTAGCCTAGAAGTAATTTTCTACCTAAATGTCCCACATACTCTCGACACCATAGTAATTCCATCCCTATACACTCTATGGAGCAGTGCGGTTGTGATTCACAAGCGCTAACATTTTCAGAAAATACAGTGTTATCATGCAACTTAAAACACACTGGACAATCGACGGTCATGTAATCTCATTCATTTCAACCAGTTAATAAATTCTTGGGTTATCTTTTTGTTTTGAAAACACTTTTCGCAAACCGATAAGTGTTATTTTGTTCAAATATTTAAATCCAAAATGGTGGATCACGGAATCAGAAACACACTAAATCGGGAAAAAATATTGTGTATTGAAGAGTAGATGGGGCCAAATTTCGCCAAATTGGCCTTTGCACAGAAGAAGAATTTTGATGTTTTCTATGTAGAGTATATAAGGGAATTAGCCAACCCCCTAGGACCTCATTTTTTTAGGAATTAACTTTATTTTAGCCATATTGGTATACATTCATGAGGTGACCATTTGGGCCAAAGGAAATTAAATTCTCGCAGCTGGCTTCATAAAACAAGAGGGCCATGATGGCCCTGGATCGCTCACCTGGTATCATTAGGCTATGTAAAATCAAGTGACCCCTGGGGCAGAGCCAATTTTGACCCAGGGTCATGATTTGAACAAAGTTGGTAAGAATCGACTAGACAATGCTACACACTACACACTCTACTTGGTAGAGGTCTATTAGCCCATGTTACATACCAAATATATAAACTCCAGACCTTGAAGATTTTTCTAGTTTTTTTTCCAATATAAGTCTATGTAAAATCAAGTGATCCCTGGAGCGGGGCCAATTTTGACCCCAGCGTCATGATTTGAACAAACTTGGTAGAGAGTCATAAGATCATGCTACATATTAAAAATCAAAAGGCTAGGCCTTGTGGTTTCAGAAGAAGATTTTTCAAGTTTTTTCTATATTAGCCTATGTAAAATCAGGTGACCCCTTGGTGGGGCCAAATTGTATCCCAGGGCCATGATTTGAACAAACTTGGTTGTGATCTACTAGACAATGCTGCACACCAAATATCTAAACCCCAGGCCTTGTGGTTTCTGAGAAGAAGATTTTTCAAGTTTTTCCTATATTAGCCTATGTTAAATCAAGTGACCCCTGGGGCGGGGCCAATTTTGACCCCAGGGTCATGATTTGAACAATCTTGGTAGAGAGTCATAAGATCATGCTACATACCAAAAATCAAAAGGCTAGGCCTTGTGGTTTCTGAGAAGAAGATTTTTTCAAGTTTTTCCTATATTAGCCTATGTGAAATAAAGTGACCCCTAGGGCGGGGCCAATTTTGACCCCAAGGTCATAATTTGTACAATCTTGGTAGAGATCAACTAGACAATGCTACACACCAAATATCTTAACTCTATGCCTTGTGGTTTCTGAGAAGAAGATTTTTCAAGTTTTTCCTATATTAGCCTATGTGAAATCAAGTGACCCCTGGGGCGGGGCCAATTTTGACCCCAGGGTCATAATCCTATGTGAAATCAAGTGACCCCTGGGGCGGGGCCAATTTTGACCCCAGGGTCATAATTTGTACAATCTTGGTAGAGAGTCATAAGATCATGCTACATACCAAAAATCAAAAGGCTAGGCCTTTTGGTTTCAGAGAAGAAGATTTTTTAAATTTTCATTTTTAAAATCTATTTTTAGCTCCTGTGACTAATTATGCAATGGACCAGAACCATTTATACAACTTTAGTAGAGCTTTATCCAAGGAACATTCCTGCAAATTATTTTTCAAATTGGCCGAGCCGTTTAGGAGGAGATGTTGTTTGAATTAATTGTTGACGCCGGACGCACGGACAACGGACGACGGACGAAGGGCGATCACAAAAGCTCACCTTGAGCACGTTGTGCTCAGGTGAGCTAAAAAGTATTTTGATGTTTTCTATATAGAGTATATAAGGAAATTAGCCAACTCCCTAGGGGCCTTATTTTTCAAGGGATCAACTTTATTTTAGCAATTATGGTAGACATTTATGAGGTGACTATTTGTGCCAAAGGAAAATAAATTCTGACCATTTGTTTCAGGAGATGATTTTCAAAGTTTTCAATTATTTTTTCTATTTGTTGCCATGGCAACCAGAGTTCTTCATGGATTAACTTTATTTGAGCAATTTTTGTAGAGGCCCACCAAGGATCATACATGCCAAGTTTTATCAAATTCTGTCCAGCGGTTTCAGAGGAGATGATTTTCAAAGTTTTCAATTATTTTTTCTATTTGTTGCCATGGCAACCAGAGTTCTTCATTGATCAACTTTATTTGAGCAATTCTTGTAGAGGCCCACCCAAGGATCATACATGCCAAGTTTTATCAAATTCTGTCCAGCGGTTTCAGAGGAGATGATTTTTAAAGTTTTCAATTATTTTTTCTATTTGTTGCCATGGCAACCAGAGTTCTTCATTGATTAACTTTATTTGAGCAATTTTTGTAGAGGCCCACCCAAGGATCATACATGCCAAGTTTTAACAAATTCTGTCCAGCGGTTTCAGAGGAGATGACTTTTAAAGCAAATTGTATTTTTTCTATTTGTTGCCATGGCAACCAGAGTTCTTCATGGATCAACTTTATTTGAGCAATTTTTGTAGAGGCCCACCCAAGGATCATACATGCCAAGTTTTAACAAATTCTGTCCAGCGGTTTCAGAGGAGATGACTTTTAAAGCAAATTGTTGACGACGGACGACGACGGACGAAGGGTGATCCCAATAGCTCACCCTGAGCAATTCGTGCTCTGGTGAGCTAAAAATCAAAAGGCTAAGCCTAAGCTAAATGTTTGGAAATCATGTACATCTGATAAAAGAAACACTAGGGACTAAGTGTAGAGATCAATTTTTTTATTTGCATGTGCTATATTTGAAGAAATAAACAAGATGCAGATCAAATGACACAAAGTGTCAACCTAGGCAAGCAAAACTGTTTTCAGTAACAGTGATCTTGACCTTGACTCTACTGACCTGAAAATTAATCCCAAGCTTCCACATCCCTTGAAGGAACTGCCTCCCATTTGCAATAAAAATAAATACTCATTTTTGGACGTAAATGTTATTAATTTTGTTATTAAGTCCACCAACGGCCAGAAATGTACTGATTTTCTAATTATAAGTAAATAAAATAGTTTCTGATCTTACCCTATAAGGGAGTTTCCCATTTATAAACAAGAGTGCCATGATGGCCCTTAATCACTCACCTGATTACTGACCATGCCTAACCCATATCAAACTTGCCAAGATTCATCAATTTTTTTAATTTCTAAGATTTCACCTAGTGACCTATTTTTTGACCATGCCTTACACATGATTGATCTTGACCGAGATATCATCAACACAAACACTTCTAACAAGTTTGACAAAGTTTTGGCTAAAAATGTGACCCCCTGTGATGTAAACAAGATTTTACTAAGATTTGACCTAGTGACCTATTTTTTTACCCTGCCCCACCCATGATTGAACTTGACAAAGATATAATAGAGACAAACATTCTGATGAAGTTTGAGAAAGATTCAGCTAATAATGTGGCCCTTAGAGTGTACAAAGGTTGACCAAGATATTATCAAGACAAACATTCTGAGCAAGAGAAAGATTGAGCCAAAGGTGTGGCTCGTGGAGTGTGAACAAGATTTAAACAAGATTTGATCTGGTAGCCTACTTTCTGACCAGACTGCACCTATGTTTAAAGTTGACCGATACATTATCAAAATATACAGTCTGAACAAGTTTGAGGAATATTGGATGTGAACTGTGGCTTCTAGAGTGTAAACACTAAAATTGTTGACATTGTTTTATATAATTAAAGGGCCATTAACTCCTGACCTAATTGGCCAATCTCAGCCATAACTGAAGTCAATTGGGAGATTATGGTCATTAACACTGTCATGAAGTTTGAAGATGATTTTTAAAAAATTAAGATGCCTGAGTGTAAACAAAGTGAAACCTGGCATTTTTTTATATTAAAAGGGGCATAACTCCTGACCTAATTGGCCGATCTCAGCCATAATCAAACTCAATAGAGACATGGTCATAACCATTGTTAAAGTTTGAAGATGATTGTTTGAAAAATTAAGACACTAGAATGTAAACAAAGTAAAATCTGGCATTTTTTTTAAATATTTAAAGGGGCAAAACTCCTGACCTAATTGGCCGATCTCAGCCATAATTGGACTTAATCGAAACATTATGGTCATAAACATTGTCATAAAATTTGAAGACGATTGCTCAAAAAGAAGATGCCAGAGTGTGAACAAAGTGAAATCTTGCATTTTTTTTATATCAAAAGGGCCATAACTTATGACCTAACTGACCTATCTCAGCCATAATCAACCTCAATAGAGACATTATGGTCATAACCATTGTCATAAAGTTTGAAGATGATTGTTTGAAAAATAAAGGTGCTAGAGTGTAAACAAAGTAAAATCTGGCATTTTTTTAAGATTAAATGTAGGTCTTAAGATTTCATTACACAGGCACTTCACATAGATCACGTGATCGATAAAGTTTATGTAAACAAAGGCAGTGTCTATCGGCACAACGGTCATGTGGATAATCAACCTTATTGGCACGACAGAAACAAGAGAGTTAAGATGGCCCTTAAGACACTCACCTGAGAAAAACTGCCTTCATTGCCTGTACAAGTTACTAAATTATAGCATTAATGTGCTGAATACGTAATCCATGAGATCATTTCAATTCCACAAACTAAACAGTGCCTGTGGTCAAAACTTGAAGTCAAACTTGACTGAGAGATTATGGCTTTAAACATTGTCAGTGAAACTTAAAAATGATTGCTAAGAAATGAAGATGCTAGAATGTAAAAGTGAAATCAGGCATTTTTTATTCATTACAGGGCAATAACTTCTGACTTATAATCTGATATCAGCCATAGTCAAACTTGGCTATTAACATGATAAGAAATTGTGAAAATGATTGCTTAAGAAACAAGAGGGCCATGATGGCCTGGATCGCTCACCTGATATCATTAGGCTATGTAAAATCAAGTGACCCCTGGGGCAGAGCCAATTTTGACCCCAGGGTCATGATTTGAACACTGGGTAGAGGTCTATTAGCCCATGTTACATACCAAATATCTAAACTCCAGACCTTGTGGTTTTTGAGAAGAAATTTTTCTAGCTTTTTTCCAAAATAAGTCTATGTAAAATCAAGTGATCCCTGGGGTGGGGCCAATTTTCACCAAATACCTAAACGCCAGGCCACGAATTTTCAAGTTATTTCTATATTAGCCTATGTAAACTCAGGTGACCCAATGGCGGGGCCAAATTTGACCAAGGGCCATGATTTGAACAAACTAAATATAGATCCACTAGACAATGCATGATTCATGATTTGAACAAACTTGGTAGAGGTCTATTAGCCCATGTTACATACCAAATATCTAAACCCAGGCTTGTGTTTCTGAGAAGATTTTTCAGTTTTCCTATATTAGCTATGTAAATCAGGACCCCTTGGTGGGGCCAATTTGACCCATGGTCATGATTTGAAAAGAGATCCACTAGACAATGCTACACACCAAATATCTAAACACCAGGCCTTGTGGTTTCTGAGAAGATTTTTCAAGTTTTTTCCTATATTAGCCTATGTAAAATCAGGGACCCCTTTGGTGGGGCCAAATTTGACCCAATGGTCATGATTTGTAAAAACATTGTAGAGACCCAGTAGACAATGCTACATACCAAATATCTAAACTCCAGGCCTTGTGGTTTCTGAGAAGAAGATTTTTTCAAGTTTTTCCTATATTAGCCTATGTTAAATCAAGTGACCCCTGGGGCGGGGCCAATTTTGACCCCAGGGTCATAATTTGGACAATCTTGGTAGAGAGTCATAAGATCATGCTACATACCAACAAGAGGGCCAAGATGGCCCTGTGTCGCTCACCTGATTAAGATGGCTGTGTTAGGCAAAATGACAAAAAATCTGGCATCTAAAGTGTTTTTCTAACATTTGACTAAGTGGCCTACATTTTGATCCTACCTGAATTTACCTGGTGACCTACTTTTTGACCCCACATGACCCAATTTTGAACTCATCTGAGATATCATGTAGACAAACATCCTGACCAAGTTTCATGAAGATTGGAAAAGGATTTGACCTGGTGACCTAGTTTTTGACCCCACATGACCCAATTTCAATCTCATCCGAGATATCATGTAGACAAACATCCTGACCAAGTTTCATGAAGATTGGGTCAAAACTGTGGTCTCTAGAGTGTTCAAAAGGTTTTTCTAAGATTTGACCGGTGACCTAGTTTTTGACACCACATGACCCAATTTCGAACTCATCCGAGATATCATGCAGACAAACATCCTGACCAAGTTTCATGAAGATTGGCAAAACTGTGGCCTCTAGAGTGTTCACAAGGTTTTTCTAAGATTTGACCTGGTGACCTAGCTTTTGACACCACATGACCCATTTCGAACTCATCCAGATATCATGTAGACAAACATCCTGACCAAGTTTCATGAAGATTGGGCCAAAACTGTGGCCTCTAGAGTGTTCACAAGGTTTTTCTAAGATTTGACCTGGTGACCTAGTTTTTGACCCCACATGACCCATTTTCGAACTCATCCGAGATATCATGTAGACAAACATCCTGACCAAGTTTCATGAAGATTGGGCCAAAACTGTGGCCTCTAGAGTGTTCACAAGGTTTTTCTAAGATTTGACCTGGTGACCTAGTTTTTGACCCCACATGACCCAATTTCGAACTCATTCCGAGATATCATGTAGACAAACATCCTGACCAAGTTTCATGAAGATTGGGCCAAAACTGTGGCCTCTAGAGTGTTCACAAGGTTTTACTAAAATTTGACCTGGTGACCTAGTTTTTGACCCCACATGACCCAATTTCGAACTCATCCGAGATATCATATAGACAAACATCCTGGCCAAGTTTCATGAAGATTGGGCCAAAACTGTGGCCTCTAGAGTGTTCACAAGGTTTTACTAAAATTTGACCTGGTGACCTAGTTTTTGACCCCACATGACCCAATTTCGAACTCATCCGAGATATCATGTAGACAAACATCCTGACCAAGTTTCATGAAGATTGGGTCAAAACTGTGGCCTCTAGAGTGTTCACAAGCAATTGTTGACGACGGACGACGCACGACGCACGACGGACAAAAGGCGATCACAAAAGCTCACCCGAGCACAAGTGCTCAGGTGAGCTAAAAATCAAAAGGCTAGGCCTTGTGGTTTCGGAGAAGAAGATTTTTTCAAGTTTTTATTATATTAGCCTATGTTAAATCAAGTGACCCCTGGGGCGGGGCCAATTTTGACCCCAGGGTCATAATTTGAACAATCTTGGTAGAGAGTCATAAGATCATGCTACATACCAAAAATCAAAAGGCTAGGCCTTGTGGTTTCGGAGAAGAAGATTTTTTTCAAGTTTTTCCTATATTAGCCTATGTTAAATCAAGTGACCCCTGGGGCGGGGTCAATCTCGACCCCAGGGTCATAATTTGAACAATCTTGGTAGAGAGTCATAAGATCATGCTACATACCAAAAATCAAAAGGCTAGGCCTTGTGGTTTCGGAGAAGAAGATTTTTAAAATCTATTTTTAGCTCCTGTGACCTAGATTTTTGACCAATCAAAATAATTTTAACAACTTTGGTAAAGGGCCCCATAATGAACATTCCTGTGAAGTTTTATCAAAATCCAGTGAGTTGTTTAGAAGGAGATGTTATTTAAAGAAATTGTTGACGACGGACGCACGCACGGACGACGGACAAAAGGGGATCACAAAAGCTCACCATGAGCACGTTGTGCTCAGGTGAGCTAATAAAAATGCTAGAGTGCAAATGAAGTTAAATCTGGCAATTTGTAACCTTAAGGGAGGGACATAATTCCTGATGAAATTGGCTGATATAAGCCATAATCAATTTAGGCCTATAGAATATGGCTATAAATGATGTCATAAAGTATGAAAATGATTGCTTAAGAAATAAGCAAACTCCTGACCTAATTGGCCGATATCAGCAATAATCGAACTTGGCCAAGAGATTATAGCTATAAACATTGCATAAAGTTTGAAGATCATTACTTGAGAAATGAAGATGCTAGAGTGCAAACAAACTGAAATCTGACATTTTTAAATATTAAAAGGGGCATAACTCCTGACCTAATGGGCTGATGTCAGCCATAATTGAACTTGGTTGAGATATTATGGTAATAAACATTGTCATAAAGTTTGACGATGATTGCTAGATTGCAAACAAACTAATTGTGGACGACGGACAAACGACAGATGGACAGATGATGGACGACGGACATTCATCGATCCTAATAGCTCATTCTGAGCACATGTGCTCAGGTGAGCTAAAATTAGCACTACCAGAGACGAAAATATCTAGACCTTTTTATTTTTCCTTCTCGCTTTCTTTCATATGTTTCTTATTAGTGTTTCTTATTAGTGTTGGAGAATTAGACTGAAATACAGTCAAACCTGTGAACAATGGTCGGGCAGGGGAAAATGTAGAAGTGGCCGTTGTTTACAGGTGACCTTTATTTGGAGGGTCATGCAGTTAGAATTTGAAGTTTGATATAATGTACATACAATTAAGTCATGTACATGTAGGTAGACAGAAAAAATTAACAACTTTTGCTTTATTAATACGAATATTGTACACAGTTTAAAATGTGCTCAAGCATCATAAATATTTTTTTAAAATTTTATTTAAGAATTAAATCAATTACACAAACTCATTTTCGTGACTATCAGTGAAATTTACCTTCGCATTTCGTGTGTTAATTGTATCTTTACAAATGTACCTTCCATGTTGCAATTTATTTAGAATCTGCTGCCATTTGAATTGAAATGATAATAGAGTGATTTCCCCTTATTCATGTTTGTTTCTCCATTGAATCATTTTCTTCTCTTCTCTCTTAACAAAAAAAACTAAAAAAAAAACTAATAGATTGCTTTGTTTATTAAAACTATCACGCTTGTTTTATTCTTCTACTTGGGTGACAAATTACTGAATACTCATCCATTTATAACAGACGGGGGAATAATTGTAGCCATTGTAAGAGGTGTTAAAACAATTAATCAAACAGGCCGATTTAAGCTGATGGCCAAGACAATAAGCAGTTTTGTTCAATTCTCAGGACCATGATCCTGAAGTTGCTAAGCATCTCGTACCAGTTAACCAACGAGACTTCATCCCCTCAGAGTATTATCTCATTCCCACCCCTGTGTACTGAGATGTCTAATGGCACATTCATATCCCCAGGTGTCTCCAGAAATTGCGACACATGCCCCACCCACAAGGCAGTAAGGCTGTTGGGTTGCCTAATGACTGTATAGCACAGCGGGGATATAATATTACTGACAGTTGACCGTTATAGTTGTTTACTGTTAATTTTAAGAACAAGAAAATAGCCATAGAGGCCTTGAATCCCTGACCTAAGTATAGGGTTACCCAAGAAACATCTGTACTGAAACTTTTGAAATCTGGCCATTAAGTTTTGAAGGAGATGATTTTCAAAGTTTTCATAATTCATTTCTTTCCATTTCCATTGCAACCAGAGTTCTACATGGATCAAGTTTATTTTAGCAGCTTTTGTGAAGGTTCACCCAAGGATCCTCCCTGCCAAATGAATTCTGTCCAGCAGTTCCAGGAGAGATGTCGTTTAAAGTTTTCACCATATACATATAAGGCAAATTAGCCCCGTCCCTGGTAACCATGTTTTTTTTACGGTTCGGAATAATTTTAGCAATCTTGGTAGAGGGTAACCCAAGGAACATCTGTACTAAAACATTTTGAAATCTGGCCAGTAGTTTTGAAGTAGATGATTTTTAAAGTTTTCATATTTTTTTTATATTCATTGCCTAGGCAACCAGAGTTCTTTATGGATCAAGTTAATTTTAGCAACTTTTGTTAAAGTTCACCGCCAAGTTAAATCAAATTCTGTCCAGCAGTTTCAGAGGAGATGTCGTTTAAAGCAATTATTGACAAAGCACAACACGATGGACGACAATGAACGCAGGGTGATCACAAAAGCTCACCTTGAGCACAATGTGCTCAGGTGAGCTAAAAAAATCTCCAACAACACTGCTGGTTAAGCTATTATTTATAATTTATTCAAAGAAACTTGCCTTATTAATTATGAACCAAATCAAGTACTTATTTTATTTGAAAATATACCATTGATATTTACAACAACTATACAAAACAAGAGGGCCATGATGGCCCTAGATCGCTCACCTGAGTATAGGGTTACCCAAGGAACATCAGTCTGTATTAAAACATTTTGAAATCTGGCCAGTAGTTTTGAAGGAGATGATCCCTGCAAAGTTTTATCAAATTCTGTCCAGCAGTTTCAGAGGATTTTCAATATATACATATAAGGCAAATAAGTCTTGCCCCTTGCAGCCATATTCTTTTATAGATCAGAATAATTTTAGCAACTTTTGTGAAGCTTTACTCAAGGACCATCCCTGCCAAATTAAATCTAAATCTGTCCAGCAGTTTCAGAGGAGATGTGGTTTAAAGATTTCACTATATATACATATAAAGCAAATTAGCCCTGCCACTGGCGGCCATGTGTTTTTATGGACTGGAATCATTTTAGCAACTTCTGTGAGATTCACCCAAGGATCATCCCTGCCAACTTAAATAAAAAAAATTCTGTCCAGTGGTTTATCGGAATAATTTTAGCAACTTTTGTTAAGCTTCACCCAAGGATCATCCCTGCAAAATTTAATCAAATTCTGTCCAGCGGTTTAAGAGGAGATGTCGTTTAAAGATTTCACTATAAACATAAAAGGCAAATTAGCCCCGCCCAAAACATTGTTAAATCTGGCCAATAGCTTTGGAGGAGATGACTTTTAAAGTTTTCATAATTTTTTTCTTTCTGTTGCCATAGCAACCAGAGTTCTACATGGATCAAGTTTATTTTAGCAACTTTAGTGAAGGTTCACCAAAGGATCATCCCTGCCAAGTTTAATCAAATTCTGTTCAGCAGTTTCAGAGGAGAGGTTGCTTTAAGTTTTCACTATATACATATAAGGCAAATTAGCCCTGCCCCTTGAGGCCATGTTTTTTTATGGATCGGAATAATTTTAGCAACTTTTCTTAAGGATCATCCCTGCCAAGTTAAATCAAATTCAGCAGCTTCAGAGATGTCGTTTCAAGCAAATTGTTGACGACACATGACGCACAAGCTAAAAAGTGACCATACATAACAAAGTTACAGCCTGAACACGAATTCTTGCACACATATACACACACTAACACACATACGGACAGGTGTAACACTACATGCCCATTGCCATTTCATGGAGGGGGCATAAAATGGCAAAAAAGCATACATTTGCAGTTTGGATTCGTATCTCTTAGGGCCGTTACTTCCTGTACCTTCTGCTTTTTATGCCATATTGGATTTAATGTTGAAATAGACCCCTCATAAACGTCACAAAGATCATTCCTAGACTAGAACATTTAATGTCATTAATAATATGTAGCTTTGTTTCCGGAGACACTTTTCTTTCCTCTTTCTGCTGGAATCCGGACTCGCAATTTCATTGGAACATAAACGTACTGGCCATAAATTTACTGAACCTGTGTATGTATCTATATTGGTAAAAACATCTCACAAATAAAGTAATGCATAACTGCACAGCTATTATCTTGCTGTTAACCCTTTCCCTCATATAGACTCATTTTGACGCACTCAATAGGTACCACATAAAGCCTGATCTGTAGAAAACCACAGTTAAAACCTTACCAAATTTAATTACAAAATCTTCATTTCCAGACCACTGAGGAGCAGCGAACAGCATAAAACCTGATCAGCCTGCGAGTTACTGATCACAATACCTCACCTGAGCATGAAGTTAATAATACATATACAGTAGAACCTTACCAAACCGAACATCATAAAACCGAATTCCTCGCCATTTCGAAGTTTATTTTCTGTCCCGATTTCTTCCCTTCTTATTTTAACTAAATATAAAATGTTTAATCCGAATTTCGCTGTTTAGATTTTTTAGCTATTTCGAAGTAAAAATCCCGGTCCCGAGGTTGCAATTCATGTAAATTTTTCAATTTTTATTGAACTAATTATCATCCTTATTATCAATCATATCTGGGTCAGTAACCAAGTTTATTTTGCGGAGGCACCTGGAGTGATGGCTCAGGCAAGTTTTTCACACCTTTTTTCGAGATTGGGTTGGGCAACGTATGTCCCACCGGAAATGTTGATTATTGCTAATCGATGTTGACAGGTTGCATAATATGCACGTGCCAGCAGATAACCCAGGTGTCAGATCTTTAGTACATTTCATATCATTGCGTTCGTCACCGGCATGCGACGCTACCTGAAGCAGCAGATCATTGCTTGACATGGTAGAATGATTATGTTCATCAGAAGCATCTAAGTAGATCATGATATATTTTCCTTACTTTTCATAAATTGCAAATAGTATTTATGTACACCTAATAGGTGGTTTTCACAGCATAACGATTCCACAATATGCACCGGTAATGAAAACGCAGACATGCATGCTCACAAACTGATATTTCCATCGGATTTTTAATCCGAATAATCGTTATTTCGAAGTTTTCAGCTTGGTCCCAAGGACTTCGATTTGACAAGGTTCTACTGTAATTAGAATTTCTTTTTAGGTGTTTCATGACATGACTGATCACATTCACTCTATCTATGCGCATATGCTTACTTTACAGGCTGAAATTTTTAATAACACTATTTCACCACCCCGGGACTGATGAGGGCGCCATGTGAAATGTGTCATTTGGTACAGCAAACACCTGCTTCAAAGAATATCTTATTCTATATTTAACTGGAATTAAGTTCGATTATGAAAAATAGCTTTTTTCTCATGCAATGTGACATACACTTTCTGGTTTAATGTCACAAAAAAAAAGACTTCAAACCTACAGAGATCTGAATCAAGAAGTAAAGGTTAATTTTGTTCCTAAATTATCTACTCAAGCTTACATGATGTACAAATACCACCCCCTCCTGACACAGCATCCCTGTCCACTGCATTCAGAAGCACTGAGAAAAAGGTCTCAAACAAGTCATCAGGTTCCTGCAAGTGAAAAACCAATATTAAAAACCTTGGGAACACAGAAAAAAGAGGGCCAAGATGTCCCTGAGAAAAATTGCCCCCGCTTTGCCAATTATTGATTATGATCATACGGGAAAACATAATCCCCGCAAAGTAATAAGACCATCTAAAGTCCAACAAAAACATTTTTTTTGTGGCCCTTTAGATGGTTTACTGTACTTGCCATCCAAAATTTGAAGGCCAGCCCTAATAAGTCTATTAAAAAACAAGTGGGGCCCCCTGGGGTGGGGTCAATTTTGACATCGGGTCATGATTTGAACCGACTTGGTTGAGGTTCACTAGTATACATCTTAACTCCAGGGTTTTTGGTTTCTGAGATCTTTTAAGGGTTTTCCTATACAAGTCTATGTAAAGTCAAGTGACCCCTAAGGTGAGGCTAAACAAAGTTTAATTATGTGGATACTAGCTTTAAAAGAATCAAATATTGCAATTTCGAAACAAAAAATATGTGACTTTCAAACATTCAGTAATTCAAACTTTTGTCCAAATCTGATTGAGACTTTTCTAAAAATGAACATGCCAGAGTTTCTTGTTGTTTTTTGTTTTTGTTTTTTTTTAATGCATTTTTCTGTCATTCAAGGCCCTTCATAAAACAAGAGGGTAAAAATGGCTCTGAAGTTGTTCACATAAGAAACATTGCTTTCATTGCCTGTATAAGTTAGTATATTACAGTCCATGCAGAAAGCTAGCCAGACTGTTTCCAACCCACAACCACACAGTACCTGTGGTGCAAATGTTTGAAGGTTGTAGCATTAAAGAAGTTCAAGACTAGAGATTTGTTTTGGTAGATTTGTTCCCCTCGCACACACATACACTGAGGCACACAGTGACGTACGTTTTATTTACTTTGAAAAAGTAGATTTACCATGATTTCAGTTACCAAAACATTAGCTCACTTTTGCAAACAGTGACTTGAAAATAGGAATACATTAGTATTTTTCACATGTAAAAGAATAATTAGGATAACTAGCAACAGGTAAGCCCTGTATGGCTAAGTACAAAACATTTGCAGATGTTTGCAGTAATTGAGTACATTCATGCCAAAAATCTGATTGTTTTAATTCATGTTGTTTAATATTCATTGAAATTTTATGGTAATTACTCTTCATAAAGTAAATAGTTAAAGGGCTGACTATATTGAACAAGAGGGCCAAGATGGCCCTTGGTCGCTCACCTGAGAAAGATGATTCTTTAAGAAATAAAGATGCTTGAGTGTAAAAGTGAAATCTGGCTTTTTTTATGGTGAAATGGGCATAACTCCTAAATTTACAAGTCAATATCAGTTATAATTGAACCCGATTGTGAGATTATGGGCATAAACATTGTCTTAAAGTTTAAAAATGATTGTTAAAAAATGAAGTTGGTAGAGAATAAACAAAGTGAAATCTTGCATTTTTTGTATTAAAAGGGACATAACTCCTGACC
>CM037780.1:32386194-32436194 GCA_021229015.1 Solen grandis | reverse complement strand
TCTAGTAAATTATTTTGCACGTGCAAGGAATATTATAGTAACTATAAAATAAAGACAGGCTGGAAATCCACCAACAATTATTAGCACTAAGAAATACATTATTACACAGGAACATGTTTCATCATTTCGTTTCCAAAACAAAGCTATCTTTTTTTCTTTTTAAATAAACGTCAGTCAGTATTAATAGTAAATGTTTATTTCAACTTTTCTTATTTTTACATACTTAATATATCAAAATATTTGAAATTTATTCCTACCTTATATAAGATTTGAAATTCGAACCAAGATAGATGAAATTAGCGTTTACCCCTTTAATACCAGAACAGAAATGTAGCTTTAATACAGACAATTTGATTAGCAAAGGCATTGCTAGCTTCAGAATTAAATCTGCTTAAAGGTGAAAGTAATTGCTATGACTGCGGATCGGAGTGTAAGGGTACTGTCTGAAAGGATTTTGCGATTATGGATATCTGATAATTAGCCTTTACGTTCGTCTGAGTACATATATGAACGTTCTATGACTTATGTTTGAAAAACCAAAGAAAGGAAGGAAATATCAATATTTGAAGAGGAAAATGGGTGTAAATACCATTATATATGAAAAAAGAAAATGAATGAGAATACCATTTTTGGGTATAAATACTATTATTTTTTTAACATACTGATAGATAGGGGACAAAGGAAAGGTAGGTAAATAGGAGAAAATAATGAACAAAATCGACGTACCATGGTGTCATTAGAGATGATATCTAAATGGAAGTCCTTAAGGACAGAATCATCTTTGTTTATCATATCCAGGGCTAAATCCACGGCCGGGCGCACACCTCGACCAATAGAACCCTCGGGAACACTGTCCGATAAAGGAAAGAGACCCGCAATCATTATCCGCGGTTTTTCACTTTGAAATTCCCACGAAAAACGACTACATAATCCAACAAAAAGTATAGCGATAAAGATCCAATGAAGTTTTGACGACATTGTCAAACACAAAGAAAATTAGCACCATAAAAATTTAACATCAAAATAATTTCCAAATATATGTCCGTTAAATCGGAACTTCACAGCACCCTAGTTACCCGCGTGAGCCCAATTTGCTGGTACCCGTTGTCGAAGCATCAGAAAGTCATGAGCGCGCAGTGAGGTACGCGCTACAAACTCACAGAGGACAGCAGCGTATCTGCGACGCCTAGGAACAAGCCTGGCATAGTAATCAATTATCCAGACCCATATGTTTACTTTCTTTTTCCCTGCTCTACATCATCGACGACTGACAAGATAATCGGCAAACTGATCTTCTGAAGCGCCTTAAATGGTTCCGCAACGGCTTAAGGCGTATGCTGCCAAGTCCGTAAACGCCGGAAATCTCCTTTAGTAATTGTTTCGCTATAAATTCAAACATAAATATTCCTGTCCACGCTCGTAATAAATGATGATCATCATTTATTTCCCTGGCAGTTCTTTGTACATTTAAGTTAATTCTAAAAGGCGTTACCTCATTTATAAATATAATTATGCAGATATCTCACCGGAGGTTCTGAATTACTAGAAAATCAACTAAAATTGAACCTTTGATGAATGAGACGTTTCAAATCACTGGCAAAACAAATCTATTACATCCATTAAATGCGCTTCGAAACTCTTACAGATAAATCTTCCCTGACATCACTCAATGCAAAAGTGAAGCTTTTAAAGCTACACCATGCATACTTTCTTAGTAAACAGTATATTTATTTGTATTAACGGTAGCAATCTGTCAAAATATCTTGTGTTCAATCAATCATTAACGTATTCCCTACACATAATTCAGCAATTTGTAGTAAAATAATTACATTAAGATTTTGTTAAGGATTATTCAGTTAACAAAAGCAAAACATATATTAAACCAACCTTTTTGAAACAAGATATATATTTATTTATTGAGTAAAAAATCAAACATAAATAACAACCAACTCTGGTTTAAACACGGATTTGATGTACTTGACAGAGTTTTCACTGAAATTATAGCAACAGAACCGATTTTTATTGAACATACACACGTACACATCAAAGAATAAAGCAAAGTAAATTTTTACGAATTCTCTATATAGATTACATTTATTAATGTTTTTTAAATATACTTTTAAAATAAAATCATAGTAAGATGTACAAATTATTTCAAATCAATATTCCTGTGTTCTATATTTCTCTGTATATTGACAAATATACCAGACGATCATGTGTTTCATAACTTGGTATTTTTTCTTATGCAGATAATAGATATATATATTAGATATATAATAAAAATCAACTTTTCATATGTAATTACAAGCCCTTTCAGGGTTCTTAGCTATTTTTAGCTGAGGATTCCAAACATTGATTATGATGATTAAGGAATAACACAGGGGTTATTTGTATCTTTTCAGTAGATTGCATTTTCGTTTACGGGTGTCATAGAAAACATCATTTTCAGGAGTGGCAGCGCAAAGCCTTACTGCCCCCACTAAATAGTCTTTTTATTTCATGTTTTACCTATTTTTCCTTTCCTTCTGTAACATCATTTCTATACATTTGTCATCTTTTTAAACCCGACTCGGTCAGCGCGACGTTCATTTCAATTAGCCTTCAGGAAACTTTCATTAAATCGAAATCTTCTAAAATGAAATATTATTTTACCGTTCAAAATTGCTTTTCTACCTTTCAACGAAATCGTGCAATGAATGATTTATCTTCCGTAAATATGTCAGTGCCTATTCACCGTTAGCTTGGAAAAAACTAATCATGTATGTGCACGCCTAATATATAATGTAACATTGTAACAAACAGTCTAATTTGTCTGTCGATACTGCTCTGCGACCAATCTACTATGTGGCGGTCCATGGACGGCGTAGCTTCGTTAATGTCAACCACACTTGTTCTTGTCTCATCAACCGGTCTCATTAGTAGGAATTGTGCTCTCCTCTGATTGCCGAATCACATGCGATGTCTCAATTTCAGTTTCTGGGGAAACTAATTGATTGTCATGATGCTGTTTTAACATTTCTAACCCGCTAGACCCGCGGATTTTCCCTATAAACCTATTAGCTTCGAAGGCATGAGTGCCGTCAGTGGACTGTAAAGGAGTTGATATACAGCTATGGTCGTTTTATCATCGTAGCCAAAAAGTTCCATTACGAAAAATGTATGGGCTTTACCATATTCTATCATCTACAGTTTCTGAATCACAATCATTGAAAGGCAGTATTGGAATTTAATTCTCGTTAATTGATTCAGGCGAGCATGTATTCAAACTCAAGGATTTCTGATGTTTGAATTTAGAGTAGATAGCGAGACATATTCTGCAGTAAAAATAATCGGGAAGTACTCTGTATTAGAATTTAAAGTCTTGACAAATATTAAGTTAAGTTACTCAAGTACTTAACGTATATTTTACGTAAGATCTATCTTACGAAAGTGCGTTGATTAATTTTATGTATTTCGTTAGTTCAACATAATCGTTTTCATGAAGCATTTAGAAGTTCTTAAATGTAAACGGCTCTTTGCCTGAAAATGCAAATCCAGAAATTAGAATTCCTATGATTTTAAGACATGTTAGACAAAATATCAACTCAAATATCAAATACACATGTACTATATACGTAATCACATAAACTTTGTTTTATTAAACAAACATCTTTATACTTTGATTCTATATACTCATGTAAATATATGCATAATTCAATAATGGAGCAATATCATTAGACTATTTGTTAAAGCAATAATTTAATTAAGGATTTTCCGTCGTTACCGTTTAATTACGTTACAAACAAATGTGTCGTGATTTTCATGCAGAGCATATTCAGGTTTAAAGAAAATACATTTGAATGGATCAATAATTTAGATTGCTGTTTTACTATAAATTATGAAGGGATTCGAAATCCAGAAACAGCAAACTCTGCATCAGCTGAAACCATTAATTAATTTCTGAGAGAAATATTCTTCTCGATCGCTCTGGATTTAGAACCGAAAAAATGATCAAGTTGCGATGGTAACTATATGTATATCATACAAGATAAATTACGCGTTTAAAACAGGTAAACGCCTAAAATTTAATTTAATCTATTGTAATTAAGATCAACTGTGTGCTCTGACCATAGACCATCTAAATACGTCAGTTTGGTCTCACAAATAAATGTATATGACAAGGTGCTGGTATATAAGAAGTCCTTGCAGCCCCCTATCATTCTGATTTCAGATAGAGTTTAACAAAATGTTTTGTATTTACATAAAACAAATGCAGATCACCCCGAATAAAGACATATTGCACTTCTAAGAAATATCCGTGATAATGATGAGTCAAACTCCTCTACAGTGGCGCCCCTTGTAGGCTCCACTCACGTGAAAGTCATGCAATGCTATTGTAAATGGGGTAAATGTTACAACTTCAATTTTCATTTTTAACTGATAACATAATATTATGTAATAAAAATTAAACTTGTTATCTGCTATCAATTTCTATCATATTTTTTTTAGTTAACCCCTTCTCGTCTATTAACACATGACTATCACGTGACATCAGTGATCTCTCACAAGGTGAGCATGCGCATGGGACCACTGTGTAGGTCAGGAGGTTATATTTTTTAAAAGTGAATATGCTTTTTTATTCTAAATTATAACAAACTATACTATCACTAGATACTTTTGAGAACTTCTAGCTTGAACCTTCTTTTTATAAAAATATTATGTGCACAAAACCCATTTATTGTAGGAACTCGTTCGTTGTGTGCAGCACATCACAGAGAGCATGGCTGGTGTAATAGATAAATATATTCTCCTCCGAATGGAAGCGAACTGATAAGAAAAGGGTGGTCTACAACAATAAATAAATGGTATGGGAAGAAGATCAATGTTAAGTCAATAATCTAAGTGTTTCTCGAAATTTAAAATTGATTGCAAAGAATAACCTTTGTTCTACAAAAGTATAAATTGTGGAAAGATATAGATAACTCCAGACGCAAAATCTATTTTGCATTGCGACGTCACTTTGCCTGATTGCTTCGAGAAAGAAATTGCCAAGAGAATTTTTTTAGTGTTGTCTCTCTATAATTCTACCGAAAACGTATCGATTCCTTCAGCAAGTGATTCTTTCTGCACGATTTAAGGAGTACACTCTTTGAACACTCATTTTTACCATAACAAAGAAATAAGTATACTGCTCAGTACAGTTACGATTTATTTTATGTTTTCGTTTACGATTCAGATAATTTTGATGAGCATGTTTTATCACATATTAACATGATTAGATCTAAATCTCTTGGGACCATGTAATCTCAAGGCTTCGCTAAATGAACATGTTTGTCAAAGGAAATAATGCAGACAGCTCTGCATGATCTTAAAAAACAACAACAACAACAACAACAACAACAAAAAAAAAAAAATTGAGATTAACCTCTGGACACTTCCAGCGCGTCATCGATAATCAATGTGTTCCAAAATGTTTTAGAATTTAAATATTTACATTCAGATTGCGTTTCATGGCCATGCATTAATTTCTTACGTAGGCGGACAAATAGGCTGATAATCAAATTTAACAGTTTTGAAGATAAGGAAGAATAAATGCCAGTATTCCGCTGAGGCCTTTATGATGAAACTGCTGTTCATATACAATAGGTGGTCTCTTTGTGCTAGTGAAATATTGTTTAAATTCATTTGACATGAAAACAAAAAACAACTAAACAACAAACTAAACAAAACAACAACAAACAACAACAAAATAACACCAACAAAAAAGAACACCCCCCCAAAAAAACAACAAAAAAACAAACAACAACATAAAATCACTAAAGGACCGTGTCAGCTAGTTCGTCCTTTATAATACTTTTACTTTAAAATTCTTCATTTGTGTATTTTTCTCAATCGTATGGACCATTTCACCAGAGGATTGGCCATATCCGGTATAATTCGCTGATTTAAACTAACCAAACTGTGATTTGGGAAAAATATCAATTGTATGTTTATTACCATTGACATATAAGGGTAGTTGCAGGACTGATTTTCTTAGATTTACTTCTCATGTCGTAGTGAAATGGTCTAGTGCCAATTCAGTTCGTAGACATGAGTTGTATTGCATTGGGGGTAATTTTATTATCGAGGTCAAGTTTTACTACATGTCGTGGGTCATTAAAAGTAATATTTTGATTCTAAGGAAGATTGGCCAAGGGTCATTTCGGTAAGGGGAATGGGGTTTCAACCTGGTTTTATTTGGAGATTTCAGGTTTCTCGGAAGAAATTCATTTGCGTTGTAAACTGTATATTCGTAAAACAAATATTGTCTATGCTATTATAAGCTTAATTGTGATCCTCGGTAAAACTAGTATATTGTGATACAGTAATAGTTCATTGTCAGCTAATTTTTAAGCAGCGTCCCATTATTTTCCTTTAATGCCTTTGCAATAAATGCAGTTGCTAACGGCATGTCTATGACATTGCTTAAATCGATATTCAATGTTTGACAATACACATAATTTTGCATTTATCAGCACCGACAATGTTTATCTTGAAACAGCAAAGTTTAATTAGCCTTATCTGGCGAATGCAAAGAAAAATTGGAACGTCACTATTTATTTATTTATTTTATAGGATATTGTTTAATTTAATGCTTGGCATTGAGATTGCATATTAAGCAGATAATATCGGCTGATCCTACGCTCAAGTGTTTGTTTCGCTAGTAAAGTACATCTGATTGTATTTATAACATTTCTTTTTTCCACATACAATTTGATTTATTAATCTGAAAGTATGTTTAATAGATTTTAAACCTTGTTTTCTTGTTTAGCATTGGATATATACTATAGAAGCAGCTCAGTAGGTCGCATTTGAATTCTGTGACCTATACATATTTTTCAATGTTTTTGATTAAGCAACTATAAAAGAAACTTTACAAGAAAAATCTGTTTAAGATTTTTTTAAAATGAAGCTCTTTTCTCTCCCTTTTCCAAAGCGTCAATGGGGTTTTGTTCATTTCTATAATAAAATAACTGTTAGTATGTGTGCGTCTTCTTTTTAGAATTTTATTTCTTTTTCCTTTTAGCGAGAGATGTATGTTTTATCTATTTATTAAAAATACCATGGATAAACAAACATATCATAAAAAAACACTGTGACTATCAACTCTTTGACATTTTCATATTCAGCGCAATTATTTACACAACATATATGAAAAAACATACGTCCTTAAACTGTTTATTCGATTATTTCGCGTATTATTTTTCGAAAACAATATTTTCAAAATACATTTCAGATGGATCTAGGATCGCTCTTAATTCTGGTGAAATAAATTTGCATTTCCTTTCCCGAGATAGAATTGACAGTCGATGATTCATAGATCCTAAATAGTCTTAAGAAGTATTAAGAATGTAACGAAATTCCCCTATCTGCAAAATACATCCTTTAATGGCAGCGAAACCGTATCACAAATAAACACATTGATCAAAATTTTCTCGCCAATAAAGACAGATTACTAGTAACATTAACGAGCAATTTTGTATGGTAAGGTTTTTCTGTGTGACCTAATCACATCTTCGATACTGATGATCCACAGGCATTTTACATCTTTCTATTGAAGGTTAAATTGGTTTGAAACTAGATGAAGCTAACTTACAGGATTTTCATGTGTAAACGGATAGCTTATTTGTCTGAATCGTTTCAGTATCAAAATAAATATACAATATATAAAGTGCAATTTATCGTGATTCAGCTTTTGAATATTTTCAGAGAAGATATAACTATTGCAATTAGAGCCACATCTTAAATGACTTAGATAAAATAGTGGCCTTGCACAAGTGGCTGCCAAGTGAATGTCGAATAACGTCATAATGTATTTCATTGAATCTGAAGCTGACAACCATAATAAAGGTTGGCTGGTTAGTACAGTTAGTCTCTAAGAGACTCTTTGTATGTGTAGCGAATAACGAAATAGTCATTTTGAGTGGTTCAAATTACCTTTGGAATATTTGAATATGTTCTTGAAAATACTATCTGATTTTTAAGAGATATTATAATCTAACCCCGATACTAATGAGGCTCTTTAAATATTTTCCTATAACGATATGTTTATGCATTATTTTCCATACTTTATCTAAATAAATCGATATTCATTCAGAAATATCATTTTTTATACAAAATTAGTAAGTGAGAGTAACATCCTGGTGTTTAGGTGTGTAGAACATCCCAATGTGCAATAGTAAATCAATTGTGTAAAGAATTCAAGTTCAGGATGTGGTCAGCGGCTTTATTTACGAAACGTATTAAGAAATATCTTAACCTTGGCAAAATCTAAAAATGGTGTTCTTTTACATATATAAAAATACAGTTTTTTCATATATCTATCTCGCATTGCATATTGTTTGAACGATTCTTGAAAAGTTTCATCAGGATAAAACGCACACTTCATATAAATGTTTCTCTTATATTTCCCAATAATTTATTTTAACATACTTAACAAAGGACGAGATGTCATTTCGCATGATGTGGCGTCTTTATTTACACACACAAACATATTGGAAGTTATTATGGTTAGGCTAGGTACAGACAAGAAATACAGAGAAAGAAGAAGTTACAAGTGGAAGACATCATGGACGTCGGGTCTTATCCTCATTACCACCTATTTCTCCGTTCTTGGCAACATTTACAAGCAGAAATTTGGGACAGCCATGGGCGGCTTGTTAAAACAGCACCCCTTGACTGCGCATTAAGACTGTGGGAAATATATGTTGATGACATGCTTAACGTCAGAAAAAGAACAGTGAACAATTGACCAAGCAGATCTATCGGGAAGCATTAAGTATACTTTTGAAGGAGATTCCAACAGTGAGATAAAATTCTTAGACATTCTGATAGTAAGGAAAGAGGACCCAACGGTAAAATTATCAGTATACAGAGGAAAAAAAAAACAACAACAACAACATTTGTTTGCAATTCAATTCACACCATTCATTGTCACATAAGCAGTAGGAACATTGTTAGAAAGGTGTTTTGCTATCATATCAGGACCGGAAGACCAGGAAGAGGAAACCGATTATACCTAGGCAATGTTTAGAATGGGTTTTTAACACAGTCAGGAAAAAGGAAACTATTGCTATGGCGATGCACAAAAATGGCATAACAGTGAGCACGCGTCCACTTATGTATCTCAGAAGAGTACACCTAAAGAACAAAACCACGAAGGAATAAGCATGATAATTGATCTTGTAGACCCATGGAAAGGTTTTTTTTTGTAAAGCCAGAAGCAGGAAACAAGCTGAGATTAGAAAGAAAACAATGTGCCCTCCAAAGTATCCCCGTCCAGTTTTTATGTCATTTTTGGGGACTTTTGAAAATGTCATTTTCTTGACCAACTTGTACGCAAGGACGTTCATGGCCTAATAGTAGTAGCTACGCTACTGACATCAAGTGGTGTAATGTATCATATCCCCTGCAAAGACTGCGATCACTCCTACCTGGCACTGGACTGGAAGAACACAAATAAACTCGAAAAGTATGAAACGCTTACACACCAAGACAGAACGCAAGTAATTAAATCGTATATGAAAAAAAGGACAATAACATAACTTGTTGCTTGCGAAGCTGATCCATTTTATTGGCTAAAATTTTAGAAACGAAAGATAACCAGGGTCCCATAAAAATAAGGGAAGCCATCAGGACTATGGGAACTCCACGCGTGATGAATAGGGGGCCTACCACAAGCCAGCTGGAAGGCTTCCTCACGTGAAAATCCGAATCCGAAGGTTGGATTCGAACCCACAGCGGTGAGGGGCTGAGTGAGTGTAAGTCATCGACTTTACCCTCTCGGCCACGGAGGCCCCTATTAAAAATATACATATACATATCAGTCAATAGTATTACTAACAAGACTACACAACTGCAATCTATAACATCTTCAAAATATATAAATCTAAATATATCATGTTCTTACATTTCACCTATAATATGCTACTGTTTGTTAAGAAAATCTTGTTTGAAGTTACCCTAGCTTTTCCACTGACCTTTTCAGACAACAATATTGATAGGCCATCACGATTTAGGGCAATTTTTCAAATGATTCAACTTCAAGCCACTCTGGGCAATTTTTACATACATGTTTTTTTGTTAAATATTTTGATTCATACAAGACTGCCAAAGTTGCTAAATTCAAATCTGCTTCATTATGAAAGTGAAACAATTGTAGCATACAATACATGGTTACACTATGCCTGGACAGAATATTTACACTAGGATTTGCATGATTGATCAGTTTTTGAAGGCTAGATACATCTTCCACAGCATTATGTCGGTGGGTGGGGTAATAAGCGTTCCAGTTTCCTTTCCATCTACGGACTGAACACGCATGCCACTGGAGTTTAAACTTGACGACTGACATCCAACATTAACTCTTTCATTCTTTCAACGGTCGATTTCCTTGCAAACTTGCCGCGAAGACGAAAAATTTGTGACATTTTGCAGTTTGGATTTACTGATTTGTGTTTTGATTTTCTGTGCAACAACCTCCTATTAGGAGAGTCGATTATCTCCCTTGTGCGCATTTTGGTTGCGCATAACTAAATCCCGAAATCGTCTTTAAATTCACTGGAAAAATATCTTCAGAAGTTGCTTTTTATTGCACTAAATTTTGATAAGATACTGTATGAGTGCAAAGGCTATATCAATTTCATGAAAGAACTTTATTTTAAAGGGTGTCCTCCTGTTGAGGGTGTTAGTCTAATATACAGGCCATTGTTTTCCTCTGGACCATAGCCCTGTAAGCCACAATCTAATGAAAGATCTCGACGAAAAACCGAAACTGTCACAGTAAGTGAAAATAAATTGGAATATATATTATATTATAAAAACATTATTGAGCAATTATTCTGATATGCTAAACGCTTTTCATAAGTAGGAAAACTATTCTAGTGTGAGATCAGTCGCTAAATTAGGAATAAATGTAAAAAAAAACTTTTTAATTATTTATTACAGTACACTAGACGTTTCAATACACATGAACGGTTAAGTTTCTGTGGAAAATTTCAACAAAGTCTTAATATAATTTACTTTCCGACCTTTTACTTCTTATGACTTTTAATTATTACATATCACAGCAAAATGAATAAAACCAAACAAAATAAATCAATCTTTTTTAAACAAGAGTAATACCACACAAATTTAACTTGATATGATTAACGAATGGCCTTTTCCCCAGTTCACTTAATTAAAATATGCATGATAGGACTGCATCTAACTATTTTTAAATTCTTTTATTGCATTCTAATTAAATCGAAGCTTTATCCAGATTTATCTGAAGAATTTATTCTAATGCCAGCCAATTTTTAATTAAGTAACTCCTATTGTTCGCTTTATAATTTTAAGTCTAGTTAATAACTACAGAATTAAAGCAAAGTATGTTATTCCCGAGACCGAAGCGTGGCATTAATCAATAGATATGAGATTCTGCGTATGGAGGAGAAGATAATAGAATTCTGAATCTTTCCTTGTGATATGTTTTTAATATTTCGTATATATTTAACTTTGATTATTGTGTTCTGATGCCATATTGGACAAGATATACAAGTCTTGTGATCGGTATTAGCTAACATTCACTGTAACATCATACCTGGCACTTATAACTTTCTATTGCAAAATCCAGAAGGTGTCGAATATAACTCATTTTTTTTTCTGATTAAAATGGTAGCTGGTGTACAACCTCTTGATAGACGTGCTGCTTACTCTTCATATTAAAAGAAAAGTTTTAGCTATGTTACATCTTGCTTGTTACATCAACACCTTATTTTGGCCTGTTTTATGTTTCGGACAGCCACTTTTCAGACTATTCCGTATCCTTAGATGAAACAGAACCTGGGAATGGTACTGGAAGAACTAGTTCATTTGTTATAGGGACAATAATAATAAATATGCAGCCATTAATATAAGTAGTTACAGTGTTGTTTGTACGTGATTAAACAGACCAATCAGTGGTTTGACGAAATCATTTACCTGGTTTATCAAAACATGGTGCATCCGTTAGGCAACAAGGGCGCAGTGGTATGAGATGTAAAGTGATTTCGAGACCTGATCAGATTCTCCCTAAAAAAAAGGTACGTTGATAAGCCCGATATTTTGGTACTGATATAGTAATGCATTTCATATGAAAATGATTACAAAATATATTTTGTTTCGCTATAAATATACGATATGGCCTGTCTTTGAAATACATATATATGTGTAGCCATTACATTTAAGTGTTCATAGATAAATTTTGAAAATTAGGGGCTTTTTTTGTTGAAAGTCATAATACCCAGACATTATCTTTAATTCGGCGATTTTTTTTATTTTCTTTTTTTTTATATGAAACATAATTGATCGAAGATATCCACTATCGAACAAATTCATATATAAGTTTATGTTAAAAATAGTATCATATTGTTATGGTATCTATAACATTAATTTTTAGATAAATAATTTTTAAGGTTGTCAGCTCCTTGCTTGTACGGTGACTTATTGTTAACCATCGCAATTCTATTACCACCTTCATTTTTTCAACAAATTTTTTTTTAAAAAAAAGATATTTTTTTGGAAAAAACCAATTCTCAATCAAACCTTTCCGCTATTTTTATATTGAAATAGCAAGGTCTTATAAGCATTATCAGAAAAATTAAATGAAAACTTATGCTATCTTTTATGAAATATTGTTTCATTTCATATTGACGTTACGATTACATGTAAAGCAGATGCTATGTCTTAAAGCGACACTTGAGCTTGAAAATCAGTAAAAAGTGACGCAGTGCAATCCACTGAAATACGATTCCTTTTGTGAGACGTTGAAAAAGAGATAAATAAGCCATGTCGATGGAGTCTAACAGTTTAATTTGAATCTTCTGATAAAGATTCTAGAAGAAATGCATTTAAAAGCACCTAGGGTCAATTTGATTGCAGAAGAATTAATGCGAATGTACATTCCTTTGACAGAATTGATCGGTGCTGATCATTTAGCAAGAATAAAGTAGAGTTTCATAGATCATTCTAGGTACTTGTGCAATGAATTTATAGTTTTACCAAAACTTAACAAATAAGCGCACTGATTCAATTATACACGTCGTGCATTTTTAACTGATTAAAAACCAGTATGCTTTTAATATGATTTGGTAGTTCATTGTGACAGACCACAGAACACATCCTGATCAGCTTGTGAGTTGTCCATTGTTCACAGATTTAAAGGAAGGGAGAACTTATCATCTGTTTTAGTATCAATGTAAATATGGAATGTATCACTAAACCATATAATGGGGTGCTAAATTGTAGCTTTTATATGGTCTCGGAGATTGATTGTAACAATTAAGATAAACTGATTTCAAAAACAGATAGAGAATTAAATTTCTTTAGAAACTTAACCAAAATCTAAATCAAAATAATTGTCTATTTGAATCTTACAATCTTACAGCAAAATGAAAAGAACCTAACAATAGAAGTCGGCTGCTTTAAACACGAGTAATGACACGCAAATTTACATAACGCATAACATAACGTTGATTGTTTTTGTGAATTAAAGATATTAACATGATGGGACTGCATTAGCTTTTGTTTTAATTTTTTATGCATTTAGCTTTCATGTCATGAATTGATCCAGATTATCTATCTAAATCATTCGTCCATTTTCAGGGAGTAAATTCCCTACGTTTGCTTCATGATTGGAGGTTTAGTTAAAAATTCTAGCATTAAATCAAAGTAAGTTATTACCGAGTCAGTGATGATTTCAAAGTCGTTGGCATTAAACAACAACAACAAGAAAAATCAACAAACAGGTGGAATTAATATAGATCTCGGCAACTTATGTCTTCGTCATTTCTTGAATTTTTATTTTTGCATTTGAGTTTCTATCAGTAACTTAAATTTCATTATTAATAAGAAAACATAAATTGTTAAATAAATATTAAACATTCCAGTTCATAATTTTAAATCTAAACTCAATTTCATAAATTATCTATCCTGTGAACGTTTATAATAATATTTATAAGTATATATACTAAAAAGTATTTTAATTCTTTACATAGAATATTAGCATCGGTACATTGAATTCTTAAAAAAAAATTCTTCATTGAAATATTCAAAGAATTAAAAAAAAAAAACATAATAATGTCGGAAGCGATTGCTCCTGCGAAAAAAAAAAATTGAAACACGGAGCTGAATTTCGTTTTCTTAATATTCACGTGTATCTTTGAATGACCTAAGTATCAGATATGAATATCGAAGTGCATATTAATCCGGTCGTAAACGTTATCAGGTAAACACACACGGTGTGCGTATTGCATCATGGTTTTGTACTACTCGGGATTTTAAGCAAAAGAATAAATATGACCGCCGCTAATGCACCCTGTCACTATACCAATAGCTAGATCGAGAAAGTGTTTTACGGGAGAACCTGAGCCGTCTAGCATCATTACAAACCAACAAATCACACCGAAATTATTCATGGAATTTAGCGAATTATTTTCGACCGTGTTTAAATGTTAACTTTCACAAAGTTCGTTTAACACTTTCCCTCATATAGACTCATTCTGACGCACTCAATAGGTACCACATAAAGCCTGATCTGCAGAAAACCACAGTTAAACCTTACCAAATTTAATTATAAAGTCCTCATTTCCAGATCACTGAGGAGCAGCGAACAGCATAAAACCTGATCAGCCTGCGAGTTACTCGCAGGCTGATCTGGTTTTATGTTGTTCGCATAGGTCTTTTCATGGTTTCCTCTATGAGGGAAAGGGTTAAGATCTCAGAGATGTACGACAGAGACAATCGCTTTTTTGATGCCATATCACCACCGTTTAATACATGGTGAACATGTAACTGCTTGTTCTATGTACATGTTTTGATAAGAAAATCAACATATATACCGAAACTTATAATCTGAGTCAGTGAGAATCATGATTCGTGCATTTTGCTTCTATTGCGTGAAAAGCCTTCTCAAAATCCGCTGTATGTACTCTCATTTATCAAATGTGACCCAGTTCGGAATTCTTCTTCTTAAATTTGATGTATTTGCATCTTTTAATTGGCTTCCTCCCTAGCTTCGCGTTTGTTGTTGATATAGCAGTAAAATCTAGGGATTGAAAAAGTTTCTATAACTACTCTCTACACAGGCTAATCCAACGTGCGGTATAAAGTTATAGGTCAAAGCTATATCAGTATGTTGCTATCAAGGATGTTCGTGAAATTAAGTTCCTGACATTAAAATGTTAAAATTTGAATTGAGGTAAAAGTCGCTGATCCTTAAAAGTCAAAATGTTTATTTTGCTACGGCATTTTGAGAAATATCAAATTACTTATAAAGTAGATACACATGTTTTAGGGTACTGTAAGCCAAGATACAATTTCTAACTAGCATTTAAACATTAAAATAAAAGAATAATTGATTATCGTATATGGATATGAAAAAAATATGGTTCAATGTATTTCAAAAATTCAAACATTATAATCATATCTTTGTTAATGGTATTCCAAGGAAAGTTGTAAAATAAAGATTTAATGTATGCATGAAATACCTTCTCAAATAACCCTCGATATATGAGGCCCTTCGGTGCAGTGTGTAGAACATCGCGCAAAATATGCTTGGAATTACAGGTTATCTTTGGAAGCAAAAATATGAAAACATTGAGAAGAAGATCAATTTTCAGTCATTGATGTAAATGATTTTCGAAATTATTTGCAAAGAAAAAGCTTTGTTAAACAAAACTATAAATTGAAGAAAGATGTAGATAACTCCAGACTCGATATATATTATACGTTGCGACGTCACTTTGCTTTATTGCTTCTAGAAAGAAATTGCCGAGAGGCATTTTTGAGTAATGTCACCCTAAAACTCTACCGACAACATATCTATTCGTTCTACAAGTGAGTTCTTCCGAAAATTTAAGGAGTTTACTCTTTTTTCTACCATCCATTTTCTTCATGATCAACCTGTCTTACTTCACAAAATTGTTCACAAGAAAAAGATAATGAAATCTCAGTATAAGGAGTATCACAAATCTACAGCAAATGCTTCAATTCTGGTCAGGTAGACTAATGAAAAACCAAATTGCTTCAATTCTGGTCAGGTAGACTAATGAAAATTCTTGACTAATGAAAACAAATTGCTTCAATTCTGGTCAGGTAGACTAATGAAAATACCAAATTGCTTCAATTCTGGTCAGGTAGACTAATGAAAATACCAAATTGCTTCAATTCTGGTCAGGTAGACTAATGAAAATACCAGACTGCTTCAATTCTGGTCAGGTAGACTAATGAAAAGACCAAATTGCTTCAATTCTGGTCAGGTAGACTAATGAAAAGACCAAATTGCTTCAGTTCTGGTCAGGTAGACTAATGAAAAGACCAAATTGCTTCAATTCTGGTCAGGTAGACTAATGAAAATACCAGATTGCTTCAATTCTGGTCAGGTAGACTAATGAAAATACCAGATTGCTTCAATTCTGGTCAGGTAGACTAATGAAAATACCAAATTGCTTCAATTCTGGTCAGGTAGACTAATGAAAATACCAGATTGCTTCAATTCTGGTCATTTAGACTAATGAAAATTCCAAATTGCTTCAATTCTGGTCAGGTAGACTAATGAAAAGACCAAATTGCTTCTTCTGGTCAGGTAGTTCAGTATCATCTATCCATTTATCTCGTATAGCAATGCATGTGATATGGTAATTAATCAGGTATTTATTGGATGAAAAGGTAACTAAACAAGTTTTCATGTGCAAAAGTAGAAGTTATCATTCGTTTCAGTAATAGTATTAACATACACTATATCATTACAATTATAAATAATGGACAGCTAAATTGTAGTTTTTATTTGGTCTTAGGGAAATGATTTTTCATATACATTCATCTCATATATCATTTTATATTTGAACACAATTTCACTAGTTATTCCCTTATGGTGTTCTTAAAATAACAGAATAAACATTCCCTACAAAGAAAACTCCTTTCACAAAATTTTTAAACCATTTAGCATTCGATTTTTTTAAATAATAAATTGAATAGTAAAGAAGGATTCGATGTGAATGTGTATTTCTGTTTTACTTAAAGTTTTCTTAGTTTTCTTTATACATAATATCATTTAGGATTGATAAATTGCAAACATTCACAAAACCATTAAAATTTACAAAAAAATGCACAATGATATATAAGCAGATGAATAAAAATTGAAATATGACCCTGAATTTCTTTTGTTTTTAACGTTCATGTTTGTTTCTGACAATGATTTATTGTATTTCTTTTTTTAATAGTATTAGAAATGATCATATGTGAGATTATATATATATATTACTGACTTCGTAAACGGTTAAAAGGAAAACACATAAAGAGTACGCTTTGAATCATGGCTTTGCACTGAAACTGTTTAAGGTTTTGGCAATAGAATAAATATCACCGCCGCTAATGCACCCTGTCACTATACCAATAGTTAGATCGAGAAAGTGTTTTACGGGAGACCCTGAGCCGTCTAGCATCATTACAAACCAACAAATCACACCGAAATTATTCATGGAATTTAGCGAATATTTTTCCCTCCGATGTTTCTCTAACAAAATTAGCACCGTCTTCAGCGTACGTCTTTTTTCATCCGGAATAAAAAGTATCTCAAGCGCTGATAGAAATATCTGTCTATCACTATTTGAAGAAGCTGCATTCACTGATTGTTGTCACAATCTACATAATCTCACATGATTACAACGGTTCGGAATTCCAAAGACTTGTGCGCTTCATCTCGAGAAGTTTCCGCCATAAAGAATATTTCATTAATTTTGTTCACGCCAAACTAGATATTTAGCGGGAGGTATTGAAATTGTCCATCGGTGCGTCAAATGCTGTTATGCAGCCATGTTTTTGAAATCCTAAAAGTAACACAATGTCTCTCGTACTGTCAGGCATTGAAACAGGGAGTTCGTATAAACTGTTTGAATACATTCAGCCCATTGCGTACCTCAGTGATCATATGTGATAAACCATGCACTGCAAGGCATAAGGTCAAATATGTAACAGTAAAATAAACCACTACAGTCACCATTTAACAAAAATATTCATTTCAAAAATCTCATACGTGCAATTTTAATTGTATATATTCTTAATTGTATTGTATTATTCATATATATGATAACTCATCATTGACACGGATATGAATTTTGGTGCTTTTTATCTACATGTAAGCATATAATAATTATGCCATGCGTTTATCTTTTACATACAGAGTCAAAGTCATAAAAAATGTCCATTTTCAGTTCAGACCCTGTCACTGCGTATACTAGCTGCATGTAACTTCTAATATAAGAAACTCAGTAAATATTAATTTTGTGTTTATGAAAAAGTAAATCTAAACATGACCAACGTTCGGCAGACATTGAGAAAATCTAAACTTGGTGTATTTCTTTCGTCATATATTCCTTTTCCCTGATAATACAAGTACATGTATGTATATAATGGTCGGATATATATTCTTAGATTAAACAAGCTGTCGCGTTAGGTAACATGTTTACATAGCGGCCATGTATAGTTTATCTTGTTAAACTCTTTCTTCATATCTTAAGCAATACATCTCGTCTATACTTGAGTGTAATCTTCCAACCTCAGACATGTATGATTTATCAATAATTGAATGCATATTTCAGTTGACATGCATGAATGTATTTTCATTAATTCGGAACAGTCTTTGATGTTCCTCGGTATACTCAAGAGGCAAGTCCTTTACACAGTAATTGGAATATATCCACATAAAGTAAAACTGCACCAAACTGCAAAACTGCATTGTAGGAAAGTTTTGTCTGCTTAGCAATTTTTATGGGATACTGATTTTTGTATATTTGTTAAAATTGACTTGGTAACGATTGATTAGCCGGTCCGCCTCCGGAGACAATATACAACATGTATTTAAAGTTCCTTTGACTCTCAGCGTTTGAGGGTACATTGGGTGGCCTGGCAACAGGAATGGTACTATGTCGTATGTCCAGTATATGTTGCTTGAAAACAATATCTTTCCCCGATATCAGGAACTGGCCTATATAACCAAATAAGTCCAAAGTAACCTTCAAATACCAAAAGACAATTTTCTGCTACAGTTGCTCAACGACAGTGTTTTCTTGGAATAATGTGAAGTAAAGCAAATAATTCCAAACTTTTACATGGAACGTAAAATGTTTGATTCTTGTACCATACCACTGTCAAAATTTCTCCTTGAAAGAAATGTGTTTCTCTCATGGGTAAGTTATAGCACATAGAACAAGAGGTTATTATTATACCATCTGATAAAAGTGTCAACTTCGACAAGTTCCGTATTAGACTGGAGAGATGAATGACAAAGACAAGCGCATCTATGATCAAGATGGTCTCTGATAGTAATCCTATGGGATTTTGGATCATCGGGAAGCTTGACTCATGAGTCTTGCTTCTATCGCTAGACAAGTTTTCTCCCAAAAGCCACGAAAATGTACTCATATACTCTAGATATAACTCATTTCCGATATTTAATTTCGGTTTTATTTGATGGGATCTTTTTCGACCCCTAGCGTCGCAGTTGTTATTGGTAAAGCAGTAAAAATATCTGCTGTTTCTGTATGTTTCAGCTTTGATAAATTTGATCTGAATGCAATATGCAGTATAAAATCAAACGTCAGATTCACATTAATATAATTCTCTGACGGAAGTCCGTATGTGTAAGTTCCTTATATTTCAATTGTTTTTTGTTATAGAGATATTAAAGGCATATACATATAAAAAGAAATATGAAATTAAAATGTCAAATAATTGACATTGCAATGGCCTTTTGAAAGAATTGCATATTTCGGATGTTCTAATAAAAAAGAATATGATTTGAAATTATATGTAGTAAACTGCAGAAAAGAGATTTTGGAACTATACAAACATATAACTTGGTACTGAAGTCATCACCTTTCTCCATGAACAAAAGAAGTCTTTCAAAAACGTTATCCTACTTACTCCTTTTATATCTGCAATATAAATTAGTTTGAAAAGGTATCTTGATTTGTAAACACACGTAACGTCAACAAATTATAATAGATTTGATATACGTATCGTATTGATTAATTCGGATAATAAACGTGCCACAGTCAATGTCTCGAAGCATAGTATTAGAGGAAATATAAAATCAGTCAATAATTCCAAATTAATAAATACCTATATTAGATGTTCACCACACCTATCCATTAAACGGCTTCAAAGCGTCACAAAATGATTAATATTTGCATTAACTACTTTATATATACGAGTTTGACTAAAACTCTATCAAATGTGCAATATCTCTCAATGTTAAAGAAACATGTATGTTAATGCAAATGGACAGCATTTTTCTAAAGCTTGCACGTCATTCGACAGTAAATACAATGATAAAATATATAAGTATTGTAGCAAAAGCCAGTTGCAAATTTTTGAATTAAGTGTGACAGTGCGTCGCGTAATGAGTGAACGGCACTTAATGATAATGTCTTCAAGAAAATCATAACGTTGTGATTTTTGTCTTTAACCGCTCACTTTTATTTAATAAACGCTGATACCCAAAGGTTAGCTCAGTAAAGTAACATTTCACCGTAAAATATTAATGATTTTTGGAACAAGAAAAGGATGAATATAGATTATTTTTTTCTTTGCACGAAAAAGGTTGGACAAAAATCTTTAGTATATATTTATAAAAAAAAAAACCTTCGAAAAAGAAAATCAGTTGATTTAAATTTCTTGAATTATAAAGATACATTTAGCAAATCTTAAAGCGCTTCAATGCAAAACTGGTGTTTTGATATCTTTTTCCTACATATATGTACTTTATACACAAATGTATATAATCAGTTTTGTTAGAAAACTATATCTCTAAGATTCCTACGAGGTTATCACAGTGGACTCAGTGTAGCTATTGACCCAAACCACACAGGATCCTATTTTAATCTAAAATTTATACAAATGATACCGTTTGCGACGTATCAAATTTGATTTGGTCCTTCAGATATACAATTTAAGGAGATTTTCGTGACACAAGTCTATGGAAATTCAACGAGGTCTTCTTTGACACGAATCCCCAAACGACATCTTCTTATTTCTTTTTTCTTTCTTTATCTTTGATAGAATCTAGAGGTTATTTATATTGGCGTGTTTGCGAGGTCTAGTCTATACCGTATATGTACAAAAAAATAATGCAATTTGAAAATCGGCCATTTATTTATATCTAGAGTGTTTTTATTATATCTTTCTAGATAGTGTAGATATGCTTCATGCATTCCCCATTCATTTTTGGTCATTAACGATTGTAAAATCTAAAATCAAATTAATTCTATGAAATTTCTGTCGAAAGGGAATTCATGGATGCATATTTTGTCAAAACAAATGACAATGGTGGTACGGATTTTTTCTTATCTCGGATCTGTTTAACGAGATATATAATCATCTCATTTATTATGATTCGAATTCAGACTTAACCTGATCTGAGCACACTACCTACTTTAGAATTATTATGATACACAGCTACATCACAAACTTCTGACATGTTCTGATATATACAGAGTGGAATGATCTGATCATGTCGCATCGCATAACTTCAGTTGTTTGATTGAATATTTTCATCCGCTGTCTGTTATTGATTCCTCAAGTCAATACAGTGATAGACGCTGCCGTTTTCTTCTTCCTGATGAAAATATATTATACACACGTTCGGCGCAGCTATCTAAATTAGTATCGTGTTATGATGGAAAGCAAAAAGCAAATGAGCTGGGCGAATGTGATTGGCAGGCGATGATGTAAAGCCTTATCACAAAGCATGTGAAATGTCGCGGAGAGATACAAAATGTCGGAAGATCGGCCAGCCGTAAGAATAGACGCTAAGATATGTATTATTTAATGGGTGTAAAAACGTGCAAGCGAGACTGTCTAGTTGATGAAACTTATTTATATCACATTAGAAAAACACGTCATCTTGTCTTCAATATGATTTAACTAAAATCTAGATCATGTAAAATACCGTTTCCAATTTGTAAACAAATGATATAACCTATTACAATGGAAATCATGTCTTTAATTAAATATATTTCATTCGACAGCTTTCTGCAGAAATGCCATTTAATCGACGAAAACCCTGCAATATTTTTACCCCGAGGAAAAGAATATTTCACAGTATAAATCATATATTTTGATGAAATGTATTGATATTGTATAAAATCATGGTAATTGGGGAAAAATTGTGTAGACAATGAATAGAGAATGTCTATTCTATTTACTGAATTATTCAGTCAAAACATATAGTAGATTTTTTTACTTATGAATCAATCACATGTAATTGTATGATGTTTTTTTTAATTTCTTTAAGTAGAAGTATAATGTTTTGATTTCTATATATACTATTGTGGAGTTTAAATGATAGAATAATAGGTAATTAAAGATGCATGTAAACATCTGATATGTCATAAATTTACTGAAACAATGACTGTTTGTAAGGTGGTCAGTAGGATGGCTCTCCGACCAACTACCATCAAGAAAAAATGTTAAACTCCTAAAAAAACCAAAAACAGATATCACATTAATGTTTGACCATTTGGTTAACTTATTAAGAAGAATTTAAGACTCGAATCTGCTTTAAAAAAATGAGATCTCTGTTCACTTTAAGAATTTTTTTAATTATATTTGTATGTTTGTTGGGTTTAACTTCCCATCGACAGTATTCCAGTCATTTGGCGACGATGTCTACTTTAGACAGATATAGTGCTGCCACAGTGCAGTATCACGCCGTAGACATGTAGCATGATACTACACCCGGTCACATTATCCTGACACCGGGCCAACCAGTCCTGCTACTACCCTTATATGCTGAGCGCCAAGCAATGGAACTATAACAGTAACTTTTTTTTTTTTTGCGACTTTGGTATGTTGCGGCCAGGGATCGAACCCACGACCTCTCACTACCGAGGCGGACGCCCTAACCACTCGGCCACCAGTGACGGTCTTTTGATTTAAAAAAAAAAAACAAAAAAAAAAAACGGTTGAGTATATCAGATATCGTGTGAGATTATTACCTTCAAACTTTATTTAAATTATCATTATCACACAAGACACCTGGCGCCCTCATATATATTCGACATAATTGTATATATCTATACTTACAACAAAAACATATAAAAAAATCTCCAAGGAATGCTAAAAAATACCAGTCGCATTTGCTTTACCCCTTTACACCTAGATCAAGTCCGTAACTTTGTATCTATATTAGTATTTTTTAACACCCATTAATATGCCATTAATTTGTTGTTTCTTTGCGGCAATATTTCAGACATATAACGACGTCAAACTGAATACTGGACCAAGTTGAGGAAGAACCCACATGTACAACAGGTATGCGCTCTATCGCAAGCAAGTTTAGCCATAGAAGTCTTCAGTATTTGGCATCGTTGCACATATTTAAAACAACAATCAATAAAACTTATTTAGGAACTGTTTTACGTCTAGACAAGTTGCTATAAATACTTTATTATATATCCGTTAAATCATTCTATACAGACTTGGTAAATGATAAATGACTGCCTTACTGGAATTAAGACCTGACAAATCTAAACGAATATATCTATATGGAAAATTGGGAAAAAAGGTCTTTAGGTGTATCCAAAAGATATCGTTATTTTTCAGTCAATCTGGAAATAATTACATACTAGTATGTAGTTAAGAAAGGGTAATGGCTGGCTTTTAAAAATATATAGTATTATTATTAATGTAAAATAAGCTCAAATTTAAGCATGTGATTTGTTTGTAATTTAAATGGTAATAAGCGTGAAATTTGTCTCATACATCTCTAAAGGTGAAATTTGATTATGTATAGTTCAATCAAATACAAAAGAAACTATTTTAAAGTAATTTTACTGTGAATGATATTTTTTTCTATCATACTTTGAAATATTCACTTACTGTAAATTTGTTATATTCTGAAATACACGAGCAGCTAAATTAAATGCACTCGTTTTTTCTCAAACTATATATGAGCTCTACTGCATGGAAAATGTTTTGATCATACACTCGGAAATATATACAGCAGCTCAGAACAATGAGAAATTATTGCAATGTCATATATTTTGCTTGCAATAGAAAATGTTAGATATAACATTCACATCTGACGCATATGAATATTCATTCTATGGTATTCGTGACTATTTAGTCATTTCAATTCTAAACGAATTCCAAAATTCTCCAAGGTAATTTTGTAAACGCTGGCGGTAGAGGAAATCTTTGGTGACCATTGTTTCGCATATCGGGCATACCCATAGGAATATAAATGACGCCATTATGTCCAGTAAAGCTCATCTATCATCCAAGAGATGTCATAATCGTTGTTATGCATGGCAAGAAAGCAGATCTGTAGATTATATATTCACGAGGTTAGTTCTCCTGAGTGACTGTACTTTGCACTTCATTATTATTGAATGGGAATTTCTTAATTTGTGGAAGCTCATTAATGCTATTCCAGGTTATTGAATGATAAGTATACGAGCATGTTTAAAATATTGCATTATACAATAATATTTAAATGAAATGTTTACATGTATACAAAGTAATACATTGTTCATTTATGACTAGGTCTGACTAAGTTTGTATTCTCGTATGATTACATAGTAGTGATACTCGTTCAACACCGATTTATATAGGAATACGATTTCATACAAAAACTATATTTCGATTCTCAGTTGATTATAAAGTCTTATCCAAAGAGATAATCAATTTTACACAAACTATAACATAACGACAGCCATATTAATAGAAATATTCGTCACTTAGACAAACGACATTAAACATATATATACTTACACCGTTTTACTACAATCAAAACTTATAATGGTCATTTTGACTCTTTATTGTTTTGGGTATTAATTAGTTTTTCCCAATTTAATTAAAACTTTGGTTTCTCCTGTAATGTTTAATATAACGATCCCGTTAATAATAAAAGTTTGGACATTCAAATAGGTATTGAAATTCGTCTCCTATACAATTGCATGTTAAACATATTCTTTCACTATTGATATTTTATTCCATTTACATGTCTTAATTGGCAAACCGTAATTCCTAGTTCTGATTTTAATCAAGTATATGTAAAAAAGTGATAATGGTGCAAAGAAAAATAATTTTCATATCCGATTTTTTTAAAAATATTTTTTTGAAATAAACTTGAATTTTCTACCTACAGTACCTTAATTTTAGCAGCTGATCCATACGTTTTGTTATATTGTTGCCCTAAGTCATTTATGATTTATATTGTTTTATGCTGGTTTTCCTAAATGTTGTTTAACCACACGCGAATGAAATTGAACTTAGAAAAACAAGTATATTTTCGTTTTACTACATTTTCTAGAATTATCATAAGAAGCTAGTCAGTTCAAAGAAATGTTACCTCGTAAAATTGTAAAATATAACAAGTGGATTCAACTAGCTGAGCTTACAAACAATAAATTCCGCTTTCTTGTCCCTTGATGCGTACACTATACGCAAGTTTCATTCGTGATTGTGCCTTTTCCGAAAAGTACATTGTCAACACTCAACATTATTGCATGCAGCGGAGTTTCTCAATCTAACGTTGGTTCACTAAGTTCATTTTTGTTTCTTCTATGTTTTCTCCATTTTATGTAATATTATTTTTCACACAATGCATTAACTTCTATCCATTTATTACTGTAATCACAAACGCATACCTATATTTTCAATTATCACCATGTAGCTGATTTATTCAAATGCACTGAAGAAATAATTAGATTGTATATTCAAGGAAATCTCGAGGGAACTTTACAGATATTTATTGTATTCTAGATATTTTGTTTACAGGATAGAAAAAAATCACCGTTTATTTTTCTGCCACTGTTTAATTGACATTCTTGCATCAGAAAGAAACGAGTTCACATACTAATGTTCAACATGACGATAAAAAGTTTTAATTCTTCTCGTCGTTGAAATAAGCAGATAGAATAGTCTAGTGACCAAGTCTGATGGAAAAGCCAAACCTGGGAAGTTCATGAACAACTATATCAGAAGCTGTGGCTTATAAATATTATAGTAAGTACATTGAACAAAGATAAATACATCACTGGCACCACAAATCTCATGAACAACTATATCAGACGCTGTGGCTGATAAATATTATAGTAAGTACATGAAGCAAAGATAAATACATCACTGGCACCACAAATTTCATAAACAACTATATCAGACGTTGTGGCTGATAAATATTATAGTAAGTACATGAAGCAAAGATAAATACATCACTGGCACCACAAATTTCATAAACAACTATATCAGACGCTGTGGCTGATAAATATTATAGTAAGTACATGAAGCAAAGATAAATACATCACTGGCACCACAAATTTCATAAACAACTATATCAGACGCTGTGGCTGATAAATATTATAGTAAGTACATAAAACAAATATAAGAACATCACTGGCACCACAAATTTCATGAACAACTATATCAGACGCTGTGGCTGATAAATATTATAGCAAGTACATTGAACAAAGATAAATACATCACTGGCACCACAAATCTCATGAACAACTATATCAGACGCTGTGGCTGATAAATATTATAGTAAGTACATGAGGCAAAGATTAATACATCACTGGCACCACAAATTTCATAAACAACTATATCAGACGTTGTGGCTGATTAATATTATAGTAAGTACATGAAGCAAAGATAAATACATCACTGGCACCACACATTTCATAAACAACTATATCAGACGCTGTGGTTAATACATATTATAGTAAGTACATGAAACAAGATAAATACATCACTGGCATATAGCGTTTCACAGCAATAGAATATGTTTACTCTGGCCACACAAAGTAAAGGAAAACGAAAAAACTTTTAGTTAAGGATAAACAAAAACTATAAATAACAATATAAGTATCAACACTGAATTAATTTTATAAATTTTAACTCATTATCATAATAAACTATAACATATATTTAGTGATATCACCGTAAAATATGCTTAGTTGTTCCCCTTCTGTCACAAATCGAATGTTTCGTAAATACATCTACCGTTACGTTCCGGAATTTCTTTCATAGGTTTTCTATCCTCGTCTAGTAAAGGTTTAAACCTGCATAAGAATGAATAGGCACTGAACTAAGGTGTGCAAACATGCTATGCTGACATTTTTTTTAGGTAATTAATACTTTGATTCTCTGAATATACCTGAATAATTAACATATTTAAATATTTTCATGAACAAATTCTCGTGCAAAGAAAACCCAAAATGCTATTTTTCTATATAATATAATTCATTAAAAAGTCAATGAGTAGGTTTGTATTTACAATAAAATGTCTACCTGGAACTTCAGAAAAAATTGCTCTAGTAGAGATGAAACATTTACAACCAAATAAGTCTTGAAATTTACAAAAAAAAAATCTTTTCTTTTATTTCTGTCTCTACATTTCTACAGTTTTCTTGCATATGACACGTGTCTATGCTGGAAACCATTTAGAAACACACGCAAGAGAAAGAGCATGGCAGTATCCATCAGTTGTTATTAGTTTTGACTGACAGGCCTCTCAATTTAGTGCCTATATGAAGATTGGGGATCCAATATGGGGGCTATAGGTCTACAACCAAGACCATGTGTGTAATCGGTCATGCGTGGCCAATGTAAAAAGTCAATTTTCTGATGCATATGCATAAATTTGTCTTACATGTACAAAGAAAAAAACAATAGGTCAGTCGGTGAAATCGTTTCTGTAGTCTGCACGCTTGATGCTCGATCTTCATAAGAGTTTGTCAGTCAAATCTAATGAAACAGATAGAATATCAAGTTCTTCATATCAAATCTTGTACATGATTTACCGCTGAAATTATATGTTGAAATGTATGCCAGACATGAAGAATGGGGGGAAGAAATTATAATGTCGAGACTTATTTGGTTCATAAACATAAGTTTACAACAGAGCAACATCTTTACGAAATTTTATGCTCTGATTTCATATATGAAATATTGTCAAGACATGGATGTCTTTTCAGAAGTGTTGTGTTATGCATTTATTATAAAGATAGCCCATTTGCCTTTTCAAAATATGTTTAATGTAGTACCTACATGGCCTCTCGTCAAAGTCGGAAGAAAAATAAAAATGCAAAGAGCATTAAATTTGCATTAGTTAAATAATCTGTATATGTTATTACTGACAGATTCGCAGTTATATAAATCAAACATTTTTACATCTAACCAATGTCATTGAAATAGACATATAAAGTGTTTTTTTTTCAGGGAGGGTATAGTCAAATCCTCGCAATCATTGCAAAAACGGTAAACATGGAAGCATTTCAATGATTTTTAAATTTTAACACAATTATTGCTGATAGAATAAGCGGGAGAAATTTCTCGAACCTGTATAATGTAATAGAAAAAAGTCAGATTATTTCCATTACATTATGTCCAATCGGATAAGTAAACATTTTGTTTATTGTAATCCGGAGTGATTCCAACTGGTTTTCTCGCCTCAGTATTGTTTCACTGAAATGCCGTTATCCTACAAAATCCATTTTACTACAATGTTCCTGTAACCCATCAACCATTTTGAATAAACAGTCGTCATTACCACCATTGATTCAATTATTGGGACATTCCACTAGCTTACTAGTTTACTTATTCTAAACTTTGTAGAAGCCGAATGGAAAACTCACTATAAGGTATATTTTTTCCTGCTATTTACATGCCCATTAGTATAGCTTCCGTGCGGAGAAGACAATAATGTCTCCATCTAAGCTTATCACGTACGGGACAACAGTAAAATCGAATTAAATTCGTCTCGGTGTTGTAATAAGAAGCAAGAAAAGCATTCCATATACTTTCCGGTGACTATGCACATACGAATTTAGTCAAAACTTGTAAAGAGCATATATTTGGTGCAACGTTGCAACATTTAAAAAAATACTAGAATCCCTATCACGATATCATCGGTTTTCGCGAAAGCAATTCCATTCAGTTCACGAGTCGCATGATTCGAAAAACATATTTTTTCGTTCACTGGCTTGTTGAATACTGTTAACAGTGATCTTTTGAACATTTTTTCGCAATGTTTAAGCAGACTTTTTACCCCAAAGAATATTTTTGAGTATTACCTGTCAGTTATGTAGTCGCAAACTTGAAAACTTTTTTGACGGAATTCAGTTAGTGCCATGTTAGATGTGTGTGTGTGTTGCTTTATGATGGCGAGAAACGACAATTGTAATCGATAAACAACAATTGCAAACGACACAACAGTATAAAATGACACATGACAATGCGATATGACACTTAACGTTATTACGAACTAATGTTGCATTTAATTACTATCATTTTCAAGAAATATCGCATTAATTTTTGAGTGTCGTTTCAAATTGATGCCACCAAGGAACAGTATGCAAAAATCGCATAAAAAATAGACTTCATTTTTTTTAAATTTTTTTTTTAGTTATAACGAGTGATTTCAAGCCAAGCGCCCCCTAGCGGCAAAATGAGAAACAAAATTGATTAAAATGTTACTATTAGGTACGTAGCAATGCAGAAAATGGTTCAATCAAATATACAAATCGCACAAGTCAAACATTCTATTTCTTATATATCACAATTTGAATCATAAGACCTGATTTACACTTGTTCTAAAAGGATCAAACCCTGGACTGCCGTAAAATGATCAAATAAAGTCCGATCTTCAAAAACTAAACATCACCCTTAATGTACTCTCATTGAAATATATTTAGCTTTGGAGCACTTTGGGGTCGAATAAAAACGCAATAATAGTAATATGACCTTGACCTTTTCATTTTTTTAAACTTTTTAATTGTGAGGCCCTTTCAAACATAACAATACATAACGTGTGAAAATTACATGAAGAATAAACAAAAAATAAAGTCAGGAGCGACAAAAAGTATGTTTAAGAAATTTTAATATTTCCTAAATTTTAGAGAAGTTTGTCCGTTTCTAGAGGACAAACCATGCATTTCTTAAGTTCGCCATTCCATATATTTTGTGCTGTCAACAAGGAACATTAGGTAAATACCGCATCTAAATCAGGCTTCAAAGTTTTGAGTTATTAGCAAAAAAGTAATTACATACATAGCGCCCACTATTGGCTAAATCAGAAAGAAAAGTGAAAAGTTTGGCCATTTAGGCACAAGTTCAGATAAATGTGACACAATTTCCAAAATTTCATAGCTGTGTCTTTTCTTATCAGGCCGCAAGGTTGGCTACAAAAATGGGTGAAAAAAAATCAACAGAAGAAGAACAATAGGTTTTCGCCCTACAGCGGCAAAAACCTAATAAAGCGCTGAAATAAGGGTGTTTACTACAGCTTATCATCGCGATGTTTTCGTCACAAAACACTTTAGTTTTTCGTCCGGAACTGTCATTATCTCTACTACGCTTAAAAGGTTGTTGCGCCAATAAATAGCATTTACAACGCTCATCATTGGGCAATATAACTAAAACAGAAGTTGCGAACGACAAAAATAAATCGCATATTACTTTCGTCTAGAAGGAAAGAACGCATCCTTTTCCTATTACAATAGTAACAGCTCAGTAGCTCCTAAATGAACCAAGTGATATATACAATGTTTTCATTGTTTTGATCAAGCAACCTTCAAAGAAATTTCTTACAGCAACAGTTTTTTTTCTTTTTACTTTATAGACGAAAAAATGAAAATTAAAACTAGCGGAGAGAATTTTCTTAAACTTTGCAGGATTACAGAGAAATCACACTGAAAACAAATTTATGTAAAAATAAAATAAAATGTTTCAAAATGAAGTTTTTATTTTCGCCACCTTTTCTATTATTTTCCATTTCTGTAAAGGAAATTATGTTTACGACCCGCGTAACTTTTAGTATTCAATGTTTATCGTTTTCCCGTCATTTTCCTTTCAACGGAGCTCTGCAATTCCGTGTCTTCAATTCAATATGCAGGGAAAGTCTTTAAGATAAATCGGACAAAAGCAGCTTGTGTAAAATAAATATTCCGAATAATGTGCATAAAATCCTCCTATTATCCGCTGTTTGTAAAAATAGAGAGACAATGTGAATGCTGGGACGAAAAGGTTTCCAGAATTCCTACCTTCGTTTTTGCCATACCAACGTTGAATTTGGACGACGATACTAAACCTCAGGCACACATTAAGAAAATTTACTGCCGTTCTTGATGGGACCATTTCCAATTAGAATTTGTCAAAATACTGATTAAGATCCCACAATTCGTTGCTAAAAATTCATACTTAGTTGTATGCAAAGTAATCCATCAAGAGATGTAACAATCTCTTCTGTTCATCTTATGAAACAAAACTCATTTCTTTTGTATAAATAAACGTACCGGTTTATAGTTTAGCCCTTTCCCTCATATACTCATTTTGACGCACTCAATAGGTACCACATAAAGCCTGATCTGCAGAAAACCACAGTTAAACCTTACCAAATTTAATTATAAAAACCTCATTTCCAGACCACTGAGGAGCAGCGAACAGCATAAAACCTGATCAGCCTGCGAGTTACTCGCAGGCTGATCTGGTTTTATGCTGTTCGCATAGGTCTTTCATGGTTTCCTCTATGAGGGAAAGGGTTAAGAGGGAAGTACCATGGACTGTTTATTCTCCCTTTCTAAATTTATAATAAAGAACGCACGAATGTGTCACTGATTACAACTGATCAGCTTGTTTTGATTATTGACATTACCGCGAATATCTGATTAAAAACTGAAATATGTTGTTTAATGATTGACAAGTCATATTTGTGTATGGTTTCATCTTTTTGTACACACCTATCTTGCAAAAAAAATAATTTATAACAAATAGACTTAGTCGGATTAAAAAATGAATACACGGTACATAGAATGAAAACTTATTGTGGCTCTTCCTGATCCTGATTTTGTAATAGTCGTAAAAAATAACATAATCTTTCGGCCACACACGCACACACTCACGCAAAAACACACACAAAAACTTACTCACCTTGTGATCAATAATCATAACGAAAGGAAATGCAAGATTCATGTGCAACTTAACCCTTTCCCTCATATAGACTCATTTTGACGCACTCAATGGGTACCACATAAAGCCTGATCTGCAGAAAACCACAGTTAAACCTTACCAAATTTAATTATAAAATCCTCATTTCCAGACCACTGAGGAGCAGCGAACAGCATAAAACCTGATTCAATCAATCTTGAATGCAATAGTTAAACTGAAAATGTATCGAATAACCAGGTTAAATACCTATTCACCCATATATTTCGTAACTTGATCTACTACTATATTTTGTTGCTTAATCTTTTTATATGATATGTTTTGTGTAAATTTTTTAACTATTTGCAAATTGTATGAATAAAACAACGTTGAAATTAAATAAGTTTATCATTAACATGGCTCCAGCCACCGTTAAAATCAAAACGATTAACAACAATGTAATACAACTTATATTACTCGTAATAGGCAATAATAGAAATGTGCAAAAAGATGCAGCTCATATTAAAATAAGATATTTTATAGATGATGCAGTGAGTGATATACATGGTTTATTTATGTAGATGAGCAATGTCTCCAGAAAAAGGACCATATCCTGGTATGTCAATATCTTTTATGATTCGTTTAATTTCAAAAGTAGGAAGTTTCTATGAATGTTTTATAAATCTTCCAGGAACTTTCCTAGAAATGCACTGATACGGATTATATGTTAACGGACCATATAAGTCTTGAATTTACATAATGTTTGCTTATCCCTTTCTTTTATATCTGTCTCTACATTTCTATTTTCTTGCACTGACGTGCGTCTTTGTCGGAGGACATATAGAAACACACGCAAGAGAAAGAACATGGCAATATTCATCAGTTGTTATTAGTTTTGACTGACAGATCTCTCAATTTAGTGCCTATATGAAGATTGAGGATCCAATATGTCGGCTATAGATCTACTGTCAGGACTCTGGGTTTAATCGGACATGCGTGGTTAATGTAAAATGTCTCTGCGAAATATTCAAATGTCCATGCATAAATCTGTCTCTCTTGTCATTGCGCGTGTCTCACTTTCTATGCACAATAAAAAGATATCTCAGGAAATATCAGTTCTTGAAAGCGCTTTTGCACATAAATACTTGCTTTTTGCGCGTACGTAATGTGTGATATAATTGTTTATGTATACATAAAGGAAGATAGTAGAATTATCAAATATAGACGATCTGGTGTTGTAAGAAGGAAATATTAAATTTGTTGCTCGACACACTGGTACTCTAACATGCGGCCAAAATTGAAAATTTTAGCCGCATGTGTTTATATCAGCAACTGGTAAATGGATTAGGTAACACGGAACTTATTCTTGCTTCCTAAGCTATGGATATTACTTCTAAAGCACCTATTTCATGAAACAGAAATCGTTCGTCATCACTTTTCCTGAGAGAAATATGTAAAAATAAAACGAACAAAAGCAAATTCCGTTTGATATTTCATAAATGTGGTAGCTGCTGCGCTCGGTCCATATTTATACAAAAAAAAAATAGAAATTCTGCACCTGTTTTTCTAATGAGTAAATTGAAAACAAAGGCTTTTACATTGAGTCCTGAAGGAGTTGTGACAAGTCTGCAATACATTACGGTAAGGTCACTCTCTCGTTATTTATTGCAAAGTATTGAAATGACTGACTATTCACATCAGACATTAAATATATTCAGATATTAGACATATTAAATAAAGATTCATGTTTCAATTTACGGCTTACGGCTGATTCTCTTTCATTCTTTCATATAAACAGTTCTAACATGTTACATATTTACTTGTGATTTGTCCCTTGTTTAAGCTCTCGTCGTGATTAGCGCGTCAGTGATTTAGTGATTTAGCGCGTCAGTGATTTAGCACGTCAGTGATTTAGCGCTTTCATGGCGTTCAACAAAGACTCAGTTAACCAAGTCATGCTAAATGTCTTAATTTGATTTGTTCTTTCTTCATTTTTGGGTGTACCATTTTTATACGCCCATCTTAAGATGGGGCGTATTATGTGAACACTCACGGCGGGCGGGCGTGGAACATTTGTAGTCCGGGCTCTAACTTCAATACCGTTTGCCCAATCCTTTTCAAACTTTCCACACATGTGCATGGCCATAATATCTCGGATGAGTTCGATATCCAGCATTATCGCTTGAATGACTTAGAAGTTATGGCCCTTGACGTACACAAAATACTTGAAATTGTGATTGTCCGGGCTCTAACATCAATACCGTTAGTCCAATCCTTTTCAAACTTTCCACACATGTGCATGGCCATAATATTGCGGATGAGTTCGATATCCAGCATTATCGCGTGAATGACTTAGAAGTTATGGCCCTTGACGTACACAAAATGCTTGAAATTGTGATTGTCCAGGCTCTAACTTCAATACCGTTAGCCCAATCCTTTTCAAACTTTTCACACATGTGCATGGCCATAATATCACGGATGAGTTCGATATCCAGCATAATCGCGTGAAAGACTTAACAGTTATGGCCCTTGACGTACACAAAATACTTGAAATTGTGATTGTCCGGGCTCTAACTTCAATACAGTTTGCCCATTTCTTTTCAAAGTTTTCACACATGTGCATGGCCATAATATCGCGGATGAGTTCAATATCCAGCATTATCGCTTGAATGACTTAGAAGTTATGGCCCTTGACGTACCAAAATACTTGAAATTGTGATTGTCTGGGCTCTAACTTAAATACCGTTAGACCAATCCTTTTCAAACTTTCCACACATGTGCATGGCCATAAAATCGCGGATGAGTTGATATTCAGCATTATCGCGTGAATGACTTAGAAGTTATGGCCCTTGAACACTTGAATAAGTCAAAAGAGACATTTTCCTTCAAATTAATGGAACTGTTTCAACATGATTGTTTTAATAAGTAACATTCATTAACTAATGGGATTTAGGAGACAATAGCTTGTTTCTCTGAGCTATTTCTGAGAGTCCCCATACTGTGATGGGCGTATTTTGTGGCAGTCCTGACCCTTGTTGTTTACGGATGTGCAGGCTGGTCTTGGACTACACAGGCCGCACAGGCAACCGCAGGTGCCCACGACATTGTAAAGGTTAAGAAGTCTGCCGGGATATGTAAAGAAATATAAAACAAAAAGGAGCGAGAGATCATAACGTAATTTCCAGATGGTTCGTAAGCATCATTGACAATAGGGCATTGTTTCGTCATAATATCCAGGAAGATTTTTAATTAGACTTCTTTTTCTACTTTCTGATTTCTTGCCTTTATAATTATAATGTGTCAATTTCACTTCAAAACATTGAGGTACCCCATCTAAACATTCCATCATTACGACTTCGAAATAGCAAATGAAATGCAATAATAATTAAAACTTAAATTGTGCATGTGATGGGTAAGAGATTCCTAGATACAGGATCAAAACGATTTTTACGTCTAATCAAAGTCAATGAAATGGATAAATATGATATGTTCAGAAAGGACAGGTTAAAATCTTAGCAAAATAACTAGCAAAGTTGGTAAACTAAGAAAAGGTTTAAGAACATGAACATATCCAAATAAAAGAATAAAGAAATATTAAAGCAGCAGATGGTCATTGACTAAGAATTTGATTTTAACTATATGTTTGTATTACGTCTATCAATACTCAACAACAGACCCATGGTCCACCCCATCCGTTAATGTAAAAATAGATGGTTTCCCCGTCACAGGCATTACAGTCACATAAGGTATTGAATCTATATTTAAAAGAATAAAACGTATATTTAGATATTTTGTTTTCATTTTCTGTCAGTTGCCTCACCACATTCACTCTTCCCGCATCCGCTAACTTCATAGACTGAACATACGAAATAGCTACCCCGAACTGGTGAAGACGCCATATTGCGGAACGTGTCAAGTGGTACCGCATGCATCTGCTTCGGGGATAGCATATTCTATATTTGACCGCAGAAATTGCATTTAGAAAAAGTAGCGCTTTCTCAAGTAATGTGACCTACACTTGCCGAGTTTATTTGTCAGGAAACAAAGACTTTACCAACATTGCCGAGAGAGAAAAGAAAAAAATCCTATCGATCATATGTTAACGAGCAGTTTCAAAAAGAAAGAAATCATAATTCTAAGAAATTTCACAATTATTGGTAAAGAAATAACAGAAAATGTTATAAAAATAAACCCGGAAAATTTTCGTCGCAGAAGCCTTCAAATATAATATTCATAATTATTACTGAAGGAAATCTATTTTAAGCAAATCACATATTGAGTAAAATATCTTAAATAAGTTTACAGATACTGGTACGTGACTTTATTTACATATATTCACAATAAATAACAATCCGGTACTGCCATTATATCATCTAATGCATCAATGAACTAATCTTATTTAGGATTCACGGAAAGTATCGTGTGAAATTCCATTCAATTATCAGGCTTTCTACGGGCTTACTCACTTATTAAGATGGTTTACTGTATTCTAGACGTTGCAAAAATCGAATTGATATCTTGCCATATAATCGATATATTTTCCTCCACTTTTAACTTGATCATTAGTGTGTCGTTCATAAAGTGAAAACAATAATGATTCCACATAAGGTAATCACGAATGGCACGTCAGTAAAATTGTGGTAAAAGTCGTTTCTGTGTTGAAATAAGGAGCGAATTGCAGTTATTTTCTGATGACCAAGCCTCTATGGGAATAAGTCAAACATGCAAGTTTAAGGAGCGGCTGTTAGGCAGATGATTCATTGAAATCCTGCTGCGGTAAAACACACAGCACTGATGGGATTTTATGACAAAAATATATATCAGAAGGAATTTTGCAGAGGTGAAGTAAACAGTAGCTGCCGTGTAAAGACAAATAAAACAACATCTAGCCATAATTAAAGGTAGTAAATCAGTTAAACAAATTTAAGTAAAACGCTTAATTATTTAATGGTAGTGAATGAGGTTTTATTGTAAAAAAATAATCTATATATCACAATGCGTTTATTTACAGATGTGTCTCTGTAAAATAGTTTTCGATTTTTTTTGTATTCATTCAAATTAAATTGTGTAAAATGTTTATGTTTTATCAAAGAAGCAATTTGTTTCAGATTTGCATGTACGTGGGGTATTTAGCTAAATTACTTAATATCTGCTATGTTTGTATAATTGTCTTTAAGTGATCTTTATATGAACGTATTTAAATTACTATATATAATTTATATCTATGAAATTAAGTAATTTATATGTATTAATATATTCACAGACGATGATTCAAGATTTTTAGTTTGCGGAAATTTCTGATAATATAATCCATAAATCCATAAATCTTGTACAAACTTTCAACGCGGCACTTTCATGCAGAACATGTTGACAAACCGAGTAATTTGTAGTATTTGCATGTCACTCAATTTAGTACATGGTGTTCAAGAATCCAATATGCAGTCTACACATCTAAAACTAATCTGGTATGAACGGCCATTTTGAATTGTCTTTGTGAGATAATATTCTTCTTAAACTCTCATTGCATCAAGCTTTTTGTAAAACTTCTGTTTTTATGAAAAGAAAAAGATACAGTAAGCGCGAGGCGAACTAGCTCGGCCCGTCTCCGGTTCCTCCATCCCCTAGAATCAGAGCGTGCATTTTTTTCCGTACCCACTGGGATATAAATAACGCCATTGTGGCCATTAAAGCTAATCACTCATCCCAGAGATTTAATTATACACTTATCGAAATTTGTAAGTACTCCGATTTCAAACTTGTAGAGAAGATATATTTTCCAAAACATATGCCCAGTAAATATTAAAATGTGCATTGGCTCAATCTGTTGTCTGCTTGAATAATTTTGACGTATGATCAACTCTGTGAAACCAATTTTCGTGGAAAGCTATAGAAAACCAAAAATTTATTTTAAAATTTGGTACTTATAAGTTTCATCTAGTATATCTTCTGTGTACGGCAAGAGCTTAAATATGCAATTATATAATCTATAAAATTCAAATTGCTGGTATTAAAAAACGTACAGCTTTAGAGGGAAATATTAGGGTTCGTTTCATTCTCTCTTTATTATATCTTTATCAAGAATGTATGAAAGAACAAATATATTTTGTTGTGATGATCTGTTGTTCTAATAACATTGCTCACCAATGATATGTTTGTTTGATTTTTTAAGACGCTTTAACGAACTTCATATATCTGAATTGTATATTTACAAGTGTGATTAGTCATATTTGTGTACTTATTGGCAAAAAGCATGCCTGTTTTGCTCTAGAAAAAAGTACCTTTATTTCTTTTAGTTACTAGTATGACAATTATGGAAGTCATAAAATTTATTGAAATCGGTAGGCTTTAAAGGAATAAGATATATGAACATCGTTAAATAGTGCAGTTGACATGTAAATACACAGTTTGATGATCGGAGATACACTACATTGGCGCTTTTTAAGTTGTCGGTGCAGTCCTAAACAACCCTCTTTGAACAGCTGCAATGTAGTTCATACACAATAAACCATAAAAATGTGAAATTTACCCTTTAAAGCAACCATCATATTTTGATGGTAAAAAAATGGGTAGTTTCCCCGTCACAGACACTACCGTGTACAGACGGTATCGAAACTATAATAAGAATTATAAAACCTTTATTTAGATTTTCTTTTTTTAATTGCCGTCACTTGGTTGATTGCATTACTTTTCGCGTATGAGGTACCTACATAGGCTGAACGAACGAGATCGCACCCCTGAACTGGTGAAGACGCCATTTTGAGGAACTTGTCAAGTCGTACTACAGGCACCTGCTTCGGGGATACTGTATTTTTATATTTAACCAATATCGTCGAAGTTGTGTTTTCGAAAATAGCGTTTCCCGTGTGATGTGTCCTACACCAACATTAAACGAGGGAAGTAGACTTTTTCTACCGATCGTCTGTAAATGAGATGATTTAAAGACCTCTATTTTGCATTAGAAGTTTCATTTATTTAAGATAAATATATGTAAGTTTTTAGTTTTAATGATAACGCCATAATGCTAAGGTTTTCTTGTCATTTAGATGTTCATAATTGTATTGACAATATTCATCACGCATACTGTTATAGATGATTTTAACCTAACATTTTCCCATAATGATACAAATTTACAAATAACCAATAGTGAAAGAAATAAAATATGCAACTACATTTTTCAGTATATTCCCTCTTTTATTCTTCTTTCTCACAAATTTGCAGCCCCCCCCCCCCCCCCTTATATCAATAAAAAACAACAACTGTAATTTACTTAGGAACTTTTCTGATTGAAACTTTGTTGAAGTTTTCTTGGAAATATCTTGGGAGCTTGAAACATAATTGTCAGGGCATCTCCAGACTTATTCTTTGTTTTTATCGTATTCTAGATATCGTGAAAATGAACAGAAAAAAACACAATGCGCCATACATTCCGCTATCTTGCAGTAAAACAAACTTCAACCTGATATAATTACGCATTGTACGGCAGTTTTAGATTCGTCTAAGCGTTAATATAAGGAATCAGAGTGACAGCTTATATATTTTCTGTTGACTAAGCGTCTGGGGGAAGCGTCTTAACAAAATAAGCTATATACCGACCAGATATTGCAATGTGATAATAGCACAGGTTATACTTACAAAACATTCCCTAGCCAACCGATAGGGACAGTATTATTATGTCTTAGGACGCTAAGTTACTGTATGGTTTGGGTTCAATATTGTATATAAATAAATATTTGATAAAGACAGCACTTTTATTTGGCCTGTTATTTTAAACACGTGTTTCATACAAAGAGTTACCGATAGGTTACCTGTTAATGCAAATATGTATGTGTATAAATAAATAGAAACAACATGATTTTATCTTGGACATTTATATGTATGTGGAATATAAACAAAGTATCTAAATCTGATGCACAAAGATAAGATTATAAGTATCATGATTTCAAATGTATGAGGATACATAAATTATATTTTCAATCTATTATATAATTTATCAAACACATTGACTTTTTGTCATTTGGAAAACAGGTTTGTTCGCTTTATATTATTCCTCGGTCGTCTTATGACAGAAATCACTTTGTGCACGGAGAAGTCTGGGAAACCTCATTGTGCCTATATACACTCACTTGAAATTAACAAAGTCATGTTCACTGCAGTTTGAATGCTTCTTTGTAGGAACTGGAAAGAATAGGAACGTGGCAATTTGCTTTATATTCTGACTGACAGGTCCCTAAATTATAGCCTATATAAAGATCGGAGTCTAATATGTAGGCTTCAGATCTGCCGTCAAGACTCTGAGATTTGTCTCAGCGAAATATTCTGATAACTATGCATAAATCTCTACACTTTATTGTTTATGTGTCGGCGATGTGTGTAACGATACAGTTTTATGAAACATAATTCATTTCCTTGATTAAACACACTCGTGCTTGCACGTGCATTGAAATTTGACCATTTTATCCATAACCTAACTTACGTGTACGTCTCTCATGATTGAGCTCTTGAAACAAACAATGTCTCATTAGAGGACAGGAAAATACACATAATACACAATTAACGTCATAGGAATGGAATGTCATTTTTGCTTTGTAAAAACTAAAAGAACTTGAGAAAACAATATGGGAAACATCAGTTTTGTACTGTTTTGTCATAAATGTTCTTTCTTCTTACATGTAAGAACATAACTTCCTTGAGAAACAGCAGTCAAATTCATTTATTATGCGTTTCAAAGGAAAGATAAAGAAAATAAGTGTAACCTCTAAGTCAGATAGAATCTATTAAGACCTATCCCCAGAAAACTGAAGCCTAAGTTCTGAAAGCTCGTTTTGGTCTTCTGTTGTCTATATAGACCTTCCTATACAAGCTGATATGTTGTGTCGTGTTTACTGCAACTGAAAATGATACTGACACGCCTTGGTCACTATGTTTAAAGAAATATCACTTGATAAAAATAAGATGATGCAATGTTTTCAAAAAGGTACAAAGTGGGGTTGTTGGTGTTGTTTGCATTCAAATATCTTAATGCCAGTTGTAAGATATTCTTAACCCTTTCCCTCATAGAGGAAACCATGAAAAGACCTATGCGAACAGCATAAAACCAGATCAGCCTGCGAGTAACTCGCAGGCTGATCAGGTTTTATGCTGTTCGCTGCTCCTCAGTGGTCTGGAAATGAGGATTTTATAATTAAATTTGGTAAGGTTTAACTGTGGTTTTCTGCAGATCAGGCTTTATGTGATACCTATTGAGTGCGTCAAAATGAGTCTATATGAGGGAAAGGGTTAAGGTAGTATCTGCGTAAATAGATTATTCATAGTTCTATATCACGACTTATAATTATGCTGGTTAGATTCTTCTCACCGACGGTATTCTGATCATTTGGAAACTAAATGTGTCTGCATAAGATACATACAAAGAACGTCAAATAGTTTATCAATCAAAATAGCAAATTTCCGTAATTTCTTCTACTTAATGTCATTTTTGGCCGTCTTTTAGAAAACAGTTATATAAAATAAAAGTCTTTGTCCGCAACACATATTTTACAGTGATTGAAACAAGTTACCGTCCATCAGAAAATATTGAATTTTCAGAAGGATTCTTCGTTGCTTGGAACTGAATCAAATTTTCTTTACTTTTATGCCTTTTATTGGTAGGGGAGCATTCTCTAATGGCATAAGAAGATTCTATCAAATCGTACTGTGCTTAATAGTATGTACAAATTCATATTTAGGATTCACAATTTGTGTATAGATTACTCAAAATATCAAAAGCGAAATTTAAACAGTTGAATAAAACAATCCGATGTCTTACAATTCCTAGCCTCAGGGTAGCATTATGAACTTGAACGTTTCTACTGTATAATCAGGTATATGACCTATTTTGTATTCACACACACTAGATCTACTTATTAAATTTGTAACAAAATCTACACATGTAGTATATCTTGTAACTAGATTTACTCATAAATTTTATAACTAGATCTACTCCTATATTTTGTAACTATTTGCATATTTAGTAAATAAAAACCCTTTTAAATTACAGAATTAAATCAGTTCAACTCCTACCATCGTCAAAGTAAAAATAATTAACAATAAGTGGTACCCCTTATATGAATACATAATAAACAAATAAACAAAGGTGTGCAAAAAATAGATGCAGCATTACTTAATATCAGACATTTTACAGATGATATTGTACTTAATGTATATGGTTTATTTATGTAAATAAAACTTTTCACGATAGATGTCTCCAGGAAAGAGACAACATCCTGGTATTTCAATGTATTTTATTGTTCATTTCATTTTAAAACTCGAAAGTTTCTATGAATAAATGTTTTATAAATCTTTCTGGAACTTACCTAGAAATGCTCTGGTACGAATTATATGTTTACGAACCAAATAAGTCTTGAATTTACATTTTTGCTCATCCCCGTCTTTTATTCCTGTCTCTACATTTCTAAAGATTTCTTGCACTGACGTGCGTCTTTGTCAGAGGACATATAGAAACACACGCGAGAGAAAGAACATGGCAATAATCATCAGTTGTTATTAAATCGGACTGACATGTCTCTGAATTTTGTGCCTATATGAAGATTGAGGGTCCAATATGTAGGATATAGACCTACTGTCAAGACTTTGTGTTTAATCAGGCAGGCGTGGCCAAATGTAAAATGTCTCTGCGTAAAAATTCTGATGTACATAAATAAATCTGTATACATAAATCTGTCTCCCTTGTCATTACGTATGTCTCACTTTCTTTACAAAAAAAAGATATCTAAGACAAAATCAGTATTTGAAAACGCTTTTGCACTATGCACACACGTAAGTGCGATGAAATTGTACAGTATACTTCATTTCCTGGGAGAAATATGTGAAAATAAAACGCACAAAAACAGGATCTGTATAAATATAAGCAAAATGAAAAACAACCATCATTCTGTGAAATCTCAGGTGAATGATTTTATACGTTTTTAATATAATTGCGTCCTAAATCAAATTGTTTCCGCCAAATAAAATTGATGTGCTGACGCGCTTAAGAAATAGAAAATGTCGATCTTCGCTTATATTAAAAACAAAAACGCTGTATCTGACTTTAAGAGAGTAGAGTTAATCGAAAACATTTTTTTATAATAAAATTAGAAGGAGTAGCCACTGTGTATCGTACTCTGCATTACCGTACGGTAAAGTTAGGTCACTCTCTCATTACTTTTGGCAAAGTATTGAAATTGATCAAAGTCAATGAAATGGGAAAATATGGTATTTTCAGGTAGGATATGTTAACATCACAACAAAATAACTAGCAACGAGAGTAAACTTAGAAAAGTTTTAAGAACAAGAATATAGCGAAACAAAAAAAGACAGATTTCGTTACTATTAATAAGTTTCACATTTATAGGTATATAAGAAAATGGGAGATGGTATAAAACTGTAGATTTTCGAAGCGGCAGCCTTCAAATATATTTCATCATTTCTAAATACCTCTTTTTCAAGCAAATCGCAAAGAATGAAGTAAAATAATTGAAATAAATATATAAATACGTTACTTGATTTACATATTTTCCTAACATTAACAGTTCGGTATTACATTATATCATATACAGTTCAATGAGAAAGCAATGTGTTTTACGCCAGCAAACTGTCCAGTATTATCTCACTCAAAACTATTATCAACTTCTCTAGTTCACCATCATTCATTCTTTGATACATCTATCCAAACTTCCAATTTACAACTGTAGTCCTGCAGCTATCAATCATTTTGAATAAACAACCGTTATTACCATCTTTCTTTATTGCAGAAAAAAATCTCTAATGCATCAATGAATTAATCCTATTTAGAATTCACGGGAAATATCGTGTGAGTTTTAATCCAATTATAATGCTTTCCAAGGGTTTATTCTCTCATTAGGATTGTTTACTGTATTCTAGATGTTGCAAAAAACAAAACAAAACAAAAAACAAAACAAAAAACACGAAACTACGGTGAGTTTATTTCTCCACTATGCACTAGTTCATTAGTTTCGTTCATAAAGTTTCCACATAAGCTAATCACGTACGGCACGACAGTAAAATCGTAATTAATTCGTCTCCGTGTTGAAATAAGGAACGAGAATGGCAGTTCAGATGACCATATATCTATGGGAATAGGTCAAAACATGCAAGTTTAAGGATCGGCTTTTAGACACAGATTCAGTAAAACATAAAGCACTTCATGGATTTTTAACGAAAATATATCAAAAGGAATTTTGCAGAGTTGAAGTTAACCTTAGCTGCCGTGTGAAGACAAAGTAAACAAAATCTGTCCATATTCAGAGACAGTAACATCATTTAGACACACTGAAATAAAGAACTTAAAGCATTTTATGATAGTGAACGAGTTTTGATTGTAAAATGGGTAATCAATACATTATAAGGCTTTTATTCACAGGAATGCTGCCATAAAATGGTTTTCCATTTTTTGTTTTCATTCCAATTAGATTGCGTGAAAGGTGTGTTTAAACAAAGCATACATTGATTTAATATACTCATGTATTTAGGGTTTTAAACAAAAATACTGAATATCTGCTATGTTTGTATATATGTCTTTAAGTAACATTTGATATGAAAATGGAGTTTCAATTACACTATATGCTTTATATCTATGCAATAAGTAATTAAGATGTATTAATATTTTTACAGTCATTGCTCTTGAAATGAAAACTGATTAAAATAAAATTCATTCACAATTCAATTTTGGATTTAGGTTGCGGAAATTTCTGATAATATCATTCATAACTCCATTAATATTGTAGGAACTTTCAGTGCGGCACATTCATGATGAACACAAACCACGTAATTTGTAGAAGGTACATGTTTCTTATGTTTTATAAGACGCCATGTAGAATAACAAGTGACGGAAAAAAATACAATTTTCAACCGTTTTCATACGTTCTAAATGAATATCCCTCAGTTAAGTGCCTGTATATTGTTTCAGATTTCAATATGCAGCCTATACATCTAAAACTAATCAACATGAGCAGCCATTTTGAATTGTCTTTGTGAGATGCATTTGCTTAAGACTCTCTTAGCATCCAGCTTTACATAAGACTTCGTTTATTTGTAAGAAGAGAAAGAGTAAGCGCGGGGGCGGTCTCCGGTTCCTCCATTCCCCGGAATCAGAGCGTGCACTTTTGCTGTATCCAGTGGGATACAAATAACGTCATTACGGCCAGTAAAACTAATCACTCATCCCAGATGTAATTATCTCTTCATGGCATGGTAGGATCCCAATTATGAAATATTATAAATCCATAAAGTTCAATTTGCTGGTATGAAAAACTGTATAGCTTTAGAAAAAAAATATTAGGGCTCGTTATATTCTCAGATCTTTATCAAAGATGTACGAAAGAACATATACGTTTTATTGTAATAATCCGCCCTTTTTATTTATTTTTGTTGATCACCAAGTTCTTTGGACGCTTCAAAGAATATGCACTGAATTTTATTTTTTATATACGTAAACTGTCATATTTGCATATTTAAGAATACCTGTTTTGCTCTAGAAAAATAGCTTTATTTCATTTAGTAATAATAATTATAGAAGTTGAGAAGTACTATCTATTGCAAAGAATATGCTTTTGTCACATATATAAAGTATCTTTAATAACGTTTGTATAACCAGTACCTCATTTAAGGATTGAATTGCATATTTTGATAGTTCGTCGGGGTATTTCTACATCTTTACTAACGGTTCCGGTGGTGTGATTAGTGCGTCCGCCCCAGAATCAGGAGGTCTTGGGTTTGATATTCTAAAGTCGTAAAAATGGTACTGGTATAGCTCCCTTATTTGGTGCATAGCAAATAATAGTAGTTGCTGGACTGGTCAAAACAAACAAACATTCTTTTCCTATCTAATACGCGGCAAATGTAATTATAAAAGATGAAAAACGCTAGCCTCTCGTGTGCCCATGGCCTGAAGACTATAGAAGTCATCATTTGTTTTTCTACGAGCACCTTTATAGTTTAAACAAATTATAGTAACATTTTGGCATCTTACAAAAATTTTGCAGACGATGTAATTAAATAACACATAATTGAATGTGATAAGCAATTTTATTTTTTATCTTGAATCATATTTGAATATGGACTGGAAAGAATGTGAAACATGTACAATAACACTGATATAAATTTTCTTCATTGTACGTGTTGTCCTTTCGAAAATAGAGGGAATAAAATATATTAACACCGATAAAAATGCAGCTGAGATGTAACTATTCCTCGGGGGTATGAAGGATTGGCGATGGATTCCTATGCAATCCACCTGAACAGTGCCGATGTATTTAATAAATAATAAATTAAATTAATTTTTTAAGAAGAGTTGATTAGATGTGAAACGTTTCATTCAAAAGTCAAATTTTACTCTGAACACTGCACACTTTATACACGAAAGTGCATTGTTTAATGCATGAAAAGTCATATTTGTGTGTGTTAATTGAGTGGTCTGAAATCACCTGTTTTGCACCAGAAAATATTTTCATTAATTTAGGATTTAGTTTTAATGATAACACTATTATGCTGAGACTTTTTGTCAAAGTTGTTCATTAAAAGTATAACAATATACGTCACGCATATTTTATAGATGTCTTTAACCTACCTTTTTCCCATAACGATACGAATTAACAAATAACAGAAAATGAACTAAATAAAATACTTTAGTATCATTTTTGAACTACATTTCTCAATATATTTCCCTCTCTTATTTCCTCTTCATCACAAAATATAGTAAATCAGCCATATTACAATCCCCTATTCACCAGTTAGAATAACTGTAATCTACTTATGAACTTTTCTGATTGAAATTTTATTGAATTTTCATAGAAATATTTTGGGAACGTAAAACTCATTTGTCAGCGTATTCTCCAGGATTACTCTGTCATTAAGTGTGTTTTTTTTTACCGAATTCTGGATGTTTTGAAAATTGAATGGAAAATCACCATACGCCATACTTTCCACTTTCCTGCAGTGAAGTCAAACTGCCACCTGATATAATTACGCACGGCACGAAGGTACAAATCGCTTCAAATTCGTGTTGATATAAAGAATTAAAGTGGCAGCTTATATTTTTTGGCGTTAGCTGTATAAAATTGGATTTTGACCTGTTACTTGAACCAATCTATCTGGTTTACAACCAAAAAGGACGGAAAAGCGCCCGTTTCGTTGGTTTGCATAAATTATTTTAGGATGTGCCAGTAAAATAACGAAAAAAAAAAAAAAAAAAAAAAAGAACGTGAGTTTCAGGGTGCGCATTTTATGTGCCTATTTAAACGCAAAAACCACCCAGTTGAAAAATGCAGGGGTCCCGAGATCGAATCCGGCAGACGAAACTTATTTTATGGGTCCCTTTTTTCTTTTGTTTACTGGCTAGTATATTACATCTAAAGTTAGCGACAAATACGTTTTCTAGCACTGTATATACCAACCAAATATTGCAATGTGATAACACTACAGGTTGTATTTACAAAACATTCCCTGGCCAACCGATAGGGACAGAATTATTACGTGAACTTACAGTAATTTTTTTTTCAGTGTTCTATATAAATGATTATTTAGATAATAACAGTGCCAATTTCAATTTTTTTTTTTTCATACATGTGTCATACAAAAGGCACTGATATTATTAAAAGGTGTAAGTGCATATATGTCTTGTGCAAAGACATGTATAAGGAATTAAAACAATATATCGTAATCTAATGCACAGAGATTAGAATGATAGTGTCAGGATTTCAAATGTTTGCTGGCACACAATTTATGTATGCAATCTGCTTTTAATTCATTCAACACATTAACTTTGTATCAGTTGGGTAACAAGTGTGTTCACTCAATTGTAATTCCCGATCGTTCTTAGGTTGGAAAACCACTTTGCGCTCGGTGATGTCTAGAAAACTTCTATGTTCTTATCTACCCTCATTAAGTCCAAACCTTTGGTTATAAGAACATTGCACACTACAACTGGTTTTGTCAGACTGTAACGACGTTATCAGCAACAAACTGGAGCACTCTATTGATGCAAAACATTTTTCTAAGAAGTTGAGACTATGATTTATTTGCTCGTTTAAGGTATAAAAATATTTATATGAGAGAGAGAGAGAGAGAGAGAGAAAGATCCATAATTCGAGTATTTCACTATTAACCCACTCAGGAAAAACTAAAAATCTTCGAAGCAATAATCAGATGCAAGATGTACGTTAACTATCTTGATTACTTTTGTAATTAACAAACTGTTTCTCATACCCAATCCCTGTAGCTCCCTGCAGTTTGACGTGCATCTTTGTTGGAAGCCATGAGGAAACACTCGCAAGGAAACGAGCGCAGCAATTTGCGTCGCGTTTGAGTGACAGGTCCCTAATTTATAGTCTATATCAAGATCGGGGTCCAATATGCGACTAGATCAACTGTTAAGACTCTGAGAATTATCTCGAAATATTCTGATATACATGCATAAATCTCCACACTTCATTGTTTATGTATCAGCGGTGTTTGTAAAATAAGGAAGATACAGTCTCACGGTGAATAACCATATCGGCAGGCTCTCTGCGGAAATCGCTATATCGGCAGACTCTCTGCGTTTGCACCGGTCATTCTCTGCCATAAACGCTAGCAAACGCTGGACGGAAGGGAAAGAAACAGACCAATGGTCACTTTTCAAAGGTGAGTTGCTCAATATTAAGTATTGCACGGAATGTTAGAGTATCTTAGCTATGTAGATGCGTGTAAACTTTTCAATTATCAGCGACTGCGATCTGAAACTCGGCCGAACAGTTTAGGGATGTACCAACATGGAACACAACCTCGGCACTTTCTACGGCTTCAGCAGGTTATTGCTTTATGTCTATAATATGAACATCGAATGTATTCTTTTAGTATATTCTTCGAGAAGATACCGATAAATTGGCCGATTTTAATGTAGATTTCTTGAGAAAAAAAACCTACTTTCGGTTTTGTCGTTGCACGGATGTCTCTCTGTACATCACTTTTTGAAGCACAGGCAGACTCTCTGCATTTACCACAGGCAGGCTCTCTGCAGTTTGCCAGCGATTGTTTTTTTAAACATACTGCTAGCGTACTTTGTGTTTTATTGTTAAGAAATAACAGTTTCATGCTTCTTGCCCTTCCAGTGTGTTTTTTTTCACTGTTGGAGGGAAAATAGTCCGGGCCCAAAGGGGGGGGGGGGGGGGGGGGGGGGGGGGGGCATAAAAAGGGGGATTTTATGCTATGTATAATGTAAGCCTTTTATTGTATTTTACTCTTATTCAATGATGTTTTATTCCATAAAATATAATAAGACCAATGATACAACATGTTTGAACAGCTTTATTAAGAATATAACATTAAAAGCAAGAAATATCTTTAAAAAAAGATACTCGGGCGTGGTAACCAGCTTCATGATTAGTGTCTGAATGGTTTAACATGTAATAGATTTTGTTGTTGGTTTAATAGTTGTATAATTCCTGTGTCAGTGCAGCTCTTTGAAATACCACGGATCCAAATAATTTGTACAATCTTGGTACACACTTACAGCCTTAAAACATCTGCGCATTAAACTTCGTTTCGCGGGCTACAAAACGAAACCGGATGTTGCGTTTTTGCTGAATATAGGATCTCTCAGGGTCGAACAATCAATTCCGAAATCTGTGTGTTCCCTATTTTTTAGCGTTCTTCTCTTTCAGATTACCTTAAAAAGGTGCAATGCCTTACTATTCGGGACAAATCGTTCGCAGGGGAAGAAAACATCAACTTTTAAAACAAACAGAGATCTAAAGAACTCGTTTCCGCAACTCCTTTCTTTTATTTTGACTAATTTTACAAAGACCAATGGGAAAGTATATAATAACCATTGAAAAGCCTTAGTTTATTCCGCTTCATTACTTTGTGTTTCACAGGAAGTCAGAGTGAAAATAAACGGTCTAACGGCCGAAAAAAATGCAGCTGTGAGTCCATGCACACAGTGGTAGGTAAACTGTCATAGTTAAGGGGGGGGGGGGGGTGAAAAAGAAAATAAAATGGAGAGCCTA
>CM037780.1:32336094-32386094 GCA_021229015.1 Solen grandis | reverse complement strand
GATATCAAGATGAAAACATGAAGTTTAACCAATAAAAAAAAAATATCAACTCACTGTGCCCTTACTTATAATATCTATTTCAGCTAATAAACTCCTATCAATGATTTTTCAGTTTTTACTATTTTAAGTAGCTTTAAAGCCAATTCAACTTTTGCGTTCTTTACAAATCATTGATACATGAAATTAAGAGCACACAAACAGCAATCAAAAAGGTTATGCTAAAATTTACAATCTATGCTACAGCTTTAATAATAGAGCAAACTTAAACACAAATGTACTTTGTTTTTATTTTCAAATAATACCATCAACACTGTTTAGGGTGATTGTATTCAGAATAAATTGCTCATTCATACAAATATTAAATCAAAGCAGGTACAATACAAAAAAAACAAAAACAAAAACAAAAAAACAACACGAAATGCGTGTGCAATGACTACGTACACAATTTACCTACAATGTTAATGCAAATGATAGTGGTGATATTGATGATGTTGATGATGTCAAATGACAATATAAATGGTTAAGATTTTGTTATTGATGGTGAAATTAATGATGCTGTTTGTAATAGTGATGCTTATATGAATTCATCGACACTGTAGTAGATAATATACAATTACCGTGGTTACACAACTACAAGCATACACATGTACTTTACAGAGGTAGACAATTTTTATATTAAATATTTCTCATAAATCTTCGTTCATTTCATTACTGATGTCTGCCTCTGTAAGTTCAGAGACATTAGAGCAACTAACCCCTTTACATTCCCCACAACTAATGGAGCATTCAAGCCCATGTTTTCTACTAAACACCTCTTTGTATCGCAGTTCATTTTACAGTTACATGTGACGATTTTCAGCAGGGAATCAGGTGCTGGTGGCATGTCTGTTTTCAATTTGTGAACTATTCTGATAAAACACTTCACCGTATCTCTGGAACTTTCTGAATGTCACTAACATTTGGTTCTCTGAGTGTAATAGCCAATGCTTTCCAATACAGGGGTTGGTCAAAAACAGGAGTTACACCGTGTTTAGAGGCATGGTCACTGATAAATTTTAACGTGGAGTATATACACGACATGTCACGAGGAGGCAAGTCTATCATAGGTAAAAATACAACTGACGATTTTCCTGGATAGTCGCCATGCTGCATAAGTTGCATTATACCTGACCACCCTGGTCTGAACGGACGAACGGACCACGTTAATTGAATAAGTGAATCTAGATGTCTCGTAGAATTGACTTTCCTAAGTTCACGTAACTCCTCAAACCGTGCTGGAATATTGTTAGTATCAGTTTGTGTGTAGTAAGATATGTTGATTTTTCCTGCTGCAAGAATATCATCTTTGGTTACTGTTAAACGCTTTACAGCGTGATTACTAGATGTACTTGGTGTTACACATGCTATGATACCCATCCCATGAAAAGTTCCATGGCCATCTAACGTTCTTACATTATGATCAACGTTATCTGCCACATAGTGTATAAAGCTACTAGGGTTAACATTGGGTATTGTATTTCCACCGGACACTGCGGCACTGGATTCGAATTTTTGAATTTCACTGTAAGAGGAACAAACCCCCAAAATATTTAAAGTTTCTATCAAGAACTTAGATGCAAATTGGTGATAAAGTTGAATACCTAGACCTATTTGGAGAGGAGCTAATATAGAGCGTGGTCTCGTTGCTTGAAGTATTGCCTGTCCAATTGCTGCTACTTTAACATTAGAATTCTTGTGAGTAAGTATCTCGTGTAAGAATATTCTTAGACTATCAGGTACAAAATTAAGGTTTTGCTGAAGAGACGAGACCTCTGATGGTGATGGGTACACAGATTTAAAGGTTGGTTCAATGGAACAAATATCACTTTTAATTAGTTTACCAACAGTTTTAATCATGTCAATGCGTTTAGACTCGCTGTCTTCATTATCCTGTCTCTGAAAAAAATTCCCTTAGTATAGACTTTGCTGTTCTATGTAAAGTAACTACATCTGCCTTTCCACATATTTCTGAGATAATAACTGAATCACCAAAATGTTCTTTAAGCTTTTGTTTCATGTATCTGTTTGTATAAGCATTGTCACCATAGTTCTCTCTCATCTTATGAACGAGATCACCAACGGTCAGCTTCAAGGTATTTTGCAACATATGTAAAGCTTTCTTCCAGCTGTGAATCAGATGGTCTTCCTCGAGGTTTCTTATTTCCTGTTGGAGAATACGCTGCTGGGAGGTTCTTCAGTGTTCTGAAGATACATTGAAGAGAGAGAGTACAGCAAAATATACTAAGAATGGTAAAGAAATATGAACATACATACATACAATGATAGTATCAAAAGGCATTTACAATAGATGTATGTATACACAAAATAAGTCGGTGGACAAATGGCAAAATATTTAATCGTTCAAGGTTTCAGAAATACCTCAAAGATATAAAAAATGTACCTGAAATTTACGTTGCATTTCTGATGGTACAATGCGTCAGCAGCCGGTAGATCTGATACTGTTCCAAGCCTCTGAAGAACTGCCATAGCCCATGCATCCTTTCTCTCTCTACAAACTTCCCTAATGCTTTTTTCAAACTGTAGAATGACAACAGGATATACGTCAAATCCACGTTTGCTCCCTTCATATTTGGCATACTGGCCACAGAATAAACAATTGTTCTTAAATGTAAATGTTTCTGTCTCTGAACGAAGTTTAGGCAATTTAAAGGTCTTTTCTGGGGGTGACGAAACAGTGCCATCGCGCTTGATTACATTAGGATTGCAGTAGTCTTTTCTACATTTTACGTGAACCTTTTGACCAGGTATCGTAGTAATGTTGTCACATCGGGCAGCACTGGCAGAGTTGATACCATGACAACCTTTTTCTCTCAACTTTACTGTTTGATTGCCATCGTCAAGTCTGTTATTGCAAAGGGCGCAACAGTCCTCCATATCTCTGATCTGAAAACCATGAATGAATAATACTGTTACAAGGGTTAACATTAAGAACAGAGAAAGAAAAGGTCAAATACTGTTTAAACCAAAAATGTAAGTGCATTGTTATTGAATAACTGTGTACTAACATATGATGATAAACACATAATCCAAAAGAAGAAACAAAACCATAAATCTATAGGTTAAATGAGTAAATGGCGTATACACGTCATTTCGCGAAATTTTGACTTTATAATTATAGCCCAGATGAGCTTCCGTAGTTTAAATAAATGACAAAATCTCGACGCAATACCTCACCGACACAAAGTCAATGTTAAACAAAATTATGCACAGAAATTAAGTAACAACGTCGATTTCTTTGAAAAAATGCCACTTGTATATAGTTTTATTCTCAAAATTTCCACAGATCGTCGCAAAATACAGAGTTCGTGACTAGATTACCCCACCCACACCATAGTTTCACATGCTACATGGTCGGTGGAAATTAAAGTTGCGCACATAAATAATATGATATAGTTGGCTATGTTAATATGTAGAATTGCTCTCAATATACTAACCTGAATATTCTTGATCTTGTTGGTCCTAAAATCTTCCAAAAATACTGTTCTAACACTGAATCAGACATTTTTCGATGGATTTTCAATACACGGCCGCGCTGTGACGTCACACAGAATAAATGTGACGTGTCATAAAATACAAAGTATGGTGGAGCATTGGCGGCCTTAATTGTACTTCGCATTAGGACCGTATTAAAAGACTTTTTTCATAAGTTTCCCATTGTTAGATTTTTCTAGACTTTTGATATGTTGTTCAGGGTACATTAATCTATTATTCTACCGTAGTTTAGTTTCTTTTGCAATTTGTTCAGGGTCAAAACTTAATTTGACTGGACTAAGACGCGTCTGTCAGAGATTGTCCTTGTATTAAGATAATCAATTCCCCCGTTGTGGGCCCCACCACTGTTTAAGAAAGACAACTGCTGTAAATTGTTTATTATTTCCCTTTAAAATACTCAAGAAGCAGATTATGCAGTCTGTGATATGATTTTCAGAAGTTAAAGACTTTTATAGATATACTGATAAAAGGGTTGAAATTGTTGTTTAAAATGACTTATATGAATAATTATTTTCAGGCTTTCTTATGATATAAATACCAATACAAGACCTAATTAGTTAACTTAAAGTAACAAACGAGAACGCAAGCGCACAGTCGCACGAGATGACTCCTCGCGACATGGACAGCTGTTTTTTCACGTTACTGATACATAATCGATTGTAATTTCATTAATACTCACCCTTTCTTGCTAAAATCAGGTTTCCACACTGGTAATATGACGAACTTTGAGTAAGTGGAACTTTTTCCAACATAGCGTTATATTTGACGATACTATAAACAAATCACGGATACTACTCGTTCACCGAACCTTACTGCTCGCATCCCAGTACCCAAACTCCGCGCACCGGTTACGTCACGCTATGCTACTTTAACCACTGCCACCAAACACGTCACGTGATGATAGTTGAAACCATGTGGCCTACACTCATAATTTTATAAATTAATATTATTTGATTTTATTTTTTACTTTTCTCATAATCACGAATGTTATTTTCGTGGAATATGACGAAACTGTTATAAAAAATTCAACTGAGTCAAAAGTGAAATAGTAAATCCGGCCTATATCAGCCGAAATCTACTTGTGAACAATCTATAAATAGAGACTGTATCCCTAGGCCGCAAACTCCGCGCACCGGTTACGTCACACTACGCTACTTTAATCTCTGCGGCGGAAATTGCCTAGACCGGTGTTGTGAAGGCAGTGGTTATCGACTACTGCAGTGGAGTTATATCAGCCGAAATCTACTTGTGAACAATCTATAAATAGAGACTGTATCCCTACACCGGTGTTGTGAAGTGGTTATCGACTACTGCGGTGGAGTTTTCCCAGTAACAACTATTCGAAGTTTACACTTCGGCGAAACACGAATGTATTGTTGGTTTTGTTTATCGACAAGGAAGTAGCGTAAAAGTAAGTCTCATTCTTGAAATGGACATTTTATTGTGCCAGTGTTCCATTGTAGTGTAATATTTATTTATTTATTTATTTATTTATTTATTTATTTTACCTTTTTATGAAGGTACTAAAATTTGGTTGAGCTTTGCCAAGTCTTTGGTAGTTGTTCCCCTTGATTATTTCTAGAAAATTCTTCTTTAGCGTGAGCTCCTTATTAGCACGAGATATTAAGGTAAATATTTATTAATTCTAAATAACTGTTTATTTTTAATCTAATTAATTAATCACATTGATTTCCTAAAGTATGTGTAGTTATTTCGTGTGAGAAAAATATTTCATTAAGTTTCAAGTAATAAAATAGCTCCTTTTAGATGTCTACAGGGAGATGTGTACGTGATATTTATAATTTGGATTTTATTTGAATTACCTCCCTTTAGTTAAACCATGTGGAAAGATATAATTCTCTCAAATATATTGTGTGTCAAAGCAGACTGTTTGTTCAGTCGTTTATCTTTTCATGCGTGAGTGCGCAAGGTAATACGACAGTTTCAGATTGTGCTTTTCTCATTCTGGTCACGACCGTTGAAGAGTTAAGTGGTATTCTCCCCTGTTACATGTTGTAGCCAGCACATTCAAAACACCTCCTTGCATTTATTGCGCAGATTGCATTGCGCTATCTGGTAAGTTGCAAGACTAGAGGTGGCGAACCTGCTGGCCGGGTAGCAGTAAGGAGTAAATACGTTAAGGTTCTTAAGGTAAGGCTACCGACGCACGCAGAGAGCATTGCGCTATCTGGTGTGAGGTAGCTTGATAGGGCTTAGGGTTAGATATTTAGAAGTAAGATAGAGCTATTGTGTTAAATTTCGTTTATTAGGATAGTTAATTAAGTTCAGGTAGTTTTCTCTCTCTGATTCTTAAATTAATTAAATGTTAATCATTTAAGACAGTAATTTGTTGTAAAAATCATTTAAAAATCGGCCTTGTATATATTTCGTAACTTACCTTTTATTTATCTAATCAAACGACCAGGAGAGTCACAAGGAAAATTTAGTTTTATATAAATATAGTGTTATTCAGACCGCTCGGACACGTTACAAAAATTGGTGGCAGCGGTGGGATATAAAGATATTCTTGATAATGTCTGACCCACTTGATAAAATGAGTTATGACAATTCTTCAAAATACTTAAGAGAGTTAGAAAAGTTGCGACTTCAAAATGAAAGCCTCAGACTTCAGTTAGAAAAAGAAAGTTTAGAAAGGCAACTACAGAGCTTGAACAAGTCCGGGGATAGTGTTACGGAAACATCGTTGTTGCATTCAAGACCTTTGACTAGTAGTACTCCATTTAATTTGGAATTTAAAACCTTAAAAAGAAAAGGGCACAAAAAGGGCTGAAAAAGAATACAAACCAAAAAGATGGTAAAACGTATATGAAACCAGCTACTTTTGATGGCTCGGGCTCATGGCTTGATTATAAAGCACATTTTGAGGCTTGCTCTGAAATTAATCACTGGAGTTCCAGACAGAAAGGATTGTATTTAGCTGTGTCACTGAGAGGACAAGCACAAGGAGTGTTGACAAGAAAGGATTGTATTTAGCTGTGTCACTGAGAGGACAAGCACAAGGAGTGTGTCTTAGCGGTCACGTGTATTAAGCGGTCACCATGCCGTAAGCGGTCACTTCAGGTCCCCCCGAGAAATTTGTTCTTCAATTGTCGTGTAATCAGCGGTCACGTGTCTTCTGCGGCCAGCGGTCACCTTTGATGGTCAAATCCTTCTTTAATTGACTCCTAATTAGCGGTCATCGGCACCCAATCAACAGATGCAGGTGCAGACGGTCAATAGTTGTCTCGCGCCGTACACTTAACCGCTAATTGCATACCCCCCACCCACTGTCATAATTGTTCCATTCATAGAGTGTGCAAGTGTGAATTGGTGTTTGACACGTTGTTATTTGATGAATGACCCATCAGCCAATGCCCAGTGTTTTAATTACCTTCGATAGCTCTTGATGTAATCACAGTTTGGGCAAAACACTCCATTTCGGTAATCAGTAAACAGAAAGCTGACTCGATTTGCGTACGCTCCATTGAAGATCGCCGAAACTGTTTGTGTTTTGAGTTTGAATAATTAAATTCGGACATGTTTCATCTTTGTGAGTATAAAGAATGAATAATTGAAGTCGAATAATTATAGAAATTTAACCAAAAAAAATGATGTTAAAAACAATAAATCATTGGCGGTATAAAATGGAATTTCTAGAACAATTCCGCATTATGACCGTGTATGCCACAATGTCGAAACGAAAATGCCTAACGTTAGAAGAACGAATGAAAGTACTAGTGAAGCTTCTGGATGCTGGAAAAAGCTCAAGAATCTTGGCATCCGAGTTCAACGTGGGCCGGACTCAAATCCAGAACATTGGAAAAAGAAAGAGAGAAATTATTGAAGAGTTTGAAAGCGAGAACTCCACGCTAAAACGACCGCGACGAACAACAGCATTAAAAATGAACTTTATGTTCTTTTTTCTATTGTTTGAAAGATGAGAGGATAGGATGAGAGATAGAAAAAAAAAGATAATGGTGTGATAAGAGAAAAAAAATAGAGAGAGGAGAGGTAGAGGGAAGGAAAATTAATTACAATAAAAAAAATAACCCAACAAACATACACACATACAGAAGACATAATAATAAATAAATAAATAAAGACAATAACAAACATGCACACATACATAAGTACATATAAGTACATATACATTATATAGGTGCGCCTAAAATATGGCTGAAGTCATATTTTGTCTTAAGCAGCCAACTTGTCTTAAGCAGCCAATCTCGGGTCGTCCCTTAGGTGGCTGCTTAAGACAAGTTGGACTGTATACTGAATTAGTGACTGCATTAGAAGAGAGATTTTCTCCACCTAATCAAACAGAACTATACAGAGCTCAGCTGAAAGACAGAAGACAGAGGTCTGCAGAAACATTGTCAGAACTTGGACAGGATATTCGACGTCTAGTCAACTTAGCATATCCGTCAGCACCGGCTGATGTGAGGGAAACTCTGGCCAAAGAGCAATTTGTTGACGCATTGGTAAGTGTGGACATGCGCTTGAGAATAAAACAGGCCCGGCCTACTTGCTTAAACGATGCAGTTAGACATGCGGTGGAACTAGAGGCATTTAACAGAGCTGAGAAGAAGAATGCTGAAACACAAGGATACATGAGAAAAGTGAATATGCCGACAAAAACTGGACGTCACGTAGAGGATGATATGGCTGAAATGAAGAAAAATATAGATTATCTGAAGAATATGATGGAGAATTTTGAACGCAATAATAGATACAGAACATATGAAAATCCATCACAGCCCTTCCACAGGTATGACAGACAGTCACAAGGGTATAGAAGAGGCCCACCAAATAACCACAATAGCAACAGACAATTTAAGGGTACGTCTTTCTCTCAAAATAAAGCAAGATCTACCGATAATGAAAACAAAAACTTTAAAACTTTTGGTAACCAGAGTAATGCAAATGAAAATAAGCAGAAAGATCGAAATGTAAACTGTTCTGGTCGACAAGGCTCTGGGATGTATGTAGCTGCAAAAATAAATGGAGTCAGAACACTTTGTTTAGTTGACACTGGGGCAACACTAAGCGTTTTATCAAGTAACTTTGTCAAGTCTTTAAAACAGTCACTGACCTTTGAACAATTCGATAAAGATATTACAACTGCGTCAGGGGATCATTTGAATGTTGAGGGAATGACCAAAGTAGAAATAGAGATAAAGGGCTTTTCAACATTAACAACTGTTATTGTTTCAAATATAGACAATGATATGATATTGGGTCTTGACTTTATGAAAGAAAATGATGTGACAATAGATGTTGGGAGAAATATAATGACCTTCAGACAGCATCAGGTACAACTCAATAGTACTGGGCCTCTTGGTTGCTTCCGTGTGGTTGTGACTAATAAAGTAAATCTGCCACCTAACACGGAAATTATCATTAAAGGAAGAGTTGAAACTTCTGGAAACGAATGTGGTTTGTTTATAACAGAACCAACCGAGAAATTTCTAGACAGTAAAAAGGGGTTGGTTGCTCGAGCTTTAGTAAATCTCAAAGAGGAAGTTCCGGTAAGAGTTCTAAATCCATCAAATGAGGAGCACGTCCTGTACCCCGGAACAAACGTTGCATTGCTCTCACCTGTAGAAGATGTTAAAAAACAATTCAATCGATCACGAGATAGGACTTTCTCAAAAGTTCCACCTCATCTTCAGGATGTATTTGAAAGAGCTACAACTGGATTAGATCAATCACAGACCTTGCTAGTAGCTAAATTACTTATTAACCATGCTCATGTATTTTCGAAATCTGACAGTGATATAGGTCGGACAGGTATCATACGCCATCAAATATTTACAGGAGATACACGGCCAATCAAACAGCCGATACGAAGGTTACCAGAACATATGAAAGGAGAAATAGATAGACAAATTGACGATATGTTGGACCACGATATTATTCAGCCTTCATCAAGCCCATGGTCAAGTCCTGTGGTAATGGTAAAGAAGAAAGATGGTACACACAGGTTTTGTGTGGACTATCGCAAATTAAATGAAATCACTCAGAAGGATGCCTACCCACTTCCGCGTATAGATGAATCGTTAGACCAGTTAGCTGGAGCTCAGTGGTTTTCCAGTCTTGATTTAAGCTCTGGCTATTGGCAAGTAGAAGTGGACCCAAAAGACAGATCTAAAACTGCGTTTTCCACTAGACAAGGTCTCTTTGAATTTCAAACTATGCCGTTTGGGTTATGTAACGCACCAGCCACATTTGAAAGGCTTATGGAAATAGTTTTAGCAAAGTTACATTGGAAAATTTGCTTGATATATTTAGACGATATCATTGTCATAGGAAAAACTTTTGAGGATATGCTGCAAAATTTAGAGCTGGTTTTTCAAAGACTTGAAGATGCAAATTTAAAATTGAAACCAAAGAAATGCAATCTCTTTGCTAAAGAAGTCGAATTTCTCGGTCATATTGTTTCAGCAGAAGGTATTCATACTGATCCGAAAAAAACAGAATGTATCAGAAATTGGCCAACACCAAAGAATACCCATGAAGTAAGATCTTTCCTGGGACTTTGCAGTTATTATAGAAAGTTTATAAGAAATTTTTCTGACATAGCAAAACCCTTGCACAAATTGACACACAAATCTAAAAAATTTGAGTGGGCGGCTGAGCAGCAGAATGCGTTCCAGACACTGAAAGAGAATCTTTCAAATCCACCAATATTAGCACATCCTAATTTTGAAATGCCTTTCATTCTTGATACAGATGCGAGTGATCAAACAATCGGAGCAGTACTGTCACAAAAGTTTAATGGGAAGGAATACGTCATTGCATACGCTAGTCGAACACTGTCAAAGTCGGAAATCAGATATTGTGTTACACGAAAGGAATTGCTTGCACTCGTATTTTTCGTGAAATATTTCCGTCATTACTTATATGGGAAGGAATTCACAGTTAGGACCGACCATGGATCATTGAGATGGTTGATGAATTTCAAAAACCCTGAAGGACAAGTAGCCAGATGGATAGAAATTCTGTCTACCTACCAAATGAAAATTGAACACAGGTCTGGAAGATTGCACGGAAATGCAGATGGAGTTAGTAGAATCCCATGTCGTCAATGTGGAAGTGATACTCATATACAATATAACCGCGTTTCTGGAATCTCAGTTCTGAAAAGTAGTATTGACATTAAAGAAAGCAAAGTTCAATTGTCCATGAAAGAAGGTCAAGAGCAGGACCAAGATATTATGAAGGTTAGAACTTGGCTAGAAGATGGAAAATGCCCAAAGAGAGGGGATATTGAAAAAGAGAGTTACTACCTAAAATCCCTTTGGAACCAGTATTCGAGGTTGGCAATACGAGAAGCTCTTGTTGTTCGACGATGGAACGTTTTAGGCACAGATTTGGTCAGATGGCAAGCAATTGTTCCATTAAGTTACAGAAGAAAAGTTCTGACATATACACATGACCTAAGATCTTCTGGTCACCTTGGTGTAACTAAAACGATCGCGAAAGTTAGGCAGAACTACTACTGGCCAGGATTACAGAATGATGTAAGGATGTACGTTAGTGGATGTGAAATGTGTTCTAAAAGGAAAGGACCACAACAAACTAAGAAAGCGCCAATGCAGATAGTAAGGTCAGGGTATCCTATGGAACGGATCGCAGTCGACATATTAGGGGTATTACCAGAGACAGAAAAAGGAAATAAATATATTTTGGTGATATCTGATTATTTCACAAAGTGGACAGAAAGTTTCCCAATGCAGAACATGGAAGCCATTACAGTAGCAAAAATCATTGTTGAGGAAGTCATTACTAGGTTCGGTATACCAAAGGTGATTCACTCTGATCAGGGCAGACAGTTTGAGGGTAAGTTGTTTGAAGAGATGTGTGAATTACTTCAAATAGAGAAGACCAGGACGACTCCTTACCATCCCCAGTCTGATGGTATGGTCGAAAGATTTAATCGAACTTTGACAACAATGTTGAGTATGTATGTTCAAGATCACCATCGGGATTGGGATGTACACTTACCATACGTGATGATGGCCTATAGAGCGACAGAACATGAAACTACTGGTATGACTCCTAACATCCTTATGTTGGGACGTGAAACCACAATGTCTTTAGATCTAGCATTTGAAATGCCCTCGAGCATCAAGAAAATACCTGATACACAATGGGTCTGGCAGTTACAAGAAACGTTGGAAACAGTACACAATGTAGTCAGAGATTATACTGGCAAATCTATTCAAAGACAGAAACTGTACCATGATACAAAATTGTCTTATGAAACATTTGATCCTGGTGATAAGGTGTATGTTTATTTCCCAGTCAAACGTGTCGGTTGCTCCACGAAATTTACATCATTTTGGCAAGGTCCTTTCGAAGTAGTTAGTAAACTCTCAAATGTGTTGTATAAGGTTGACTGTGGTCGATCACACTCAACTCAGGTCATACATGTGAACAGAATGAGAAAAGCTAGAAATCAGATTATTTCAAATGAAGGATTTAGTTTAGGCACCGATATTGGTTTTCAAAATAGTAAATCAAATCAAGATACTGAGATAGTAGAACATTATGATACCGATTCTGATCAAGAGATTGTTCTAACAAACAGATATGGTAGAGAGCTTCGTAAACCAAAGTACTTAAAAGATTATGTCTGTTCTACTTGCAGCATGGCTAAAACCAAGACAACCCCCAGAAAGATAGTTACAACAGTTTGCCCGTTGTGCAAATTAAATATTCAACAAAATGAAGACTTTTCAGAACATGTCAAGAAGTGTAACGAGAAGAGGTTCGCTTGCGAAAAGTGCGGGGTTACCTTCAAGAAAGTGTTGTATCTTAAACAACACAAGAAGAGGTCACATCTGGATGATCAAGCAAAAGTAGAGCCAGATTCCGAACATGATTCAGACTGGGATGAAGAACCAGACATCAGTATCGAGGCTGAAAGAAATATTCAAGGGGACAATATTGTTTCTGTAGTGGAGGAAGACAAACAAGGTGCTAAAATTCATAATGAGGTTCAGAAACAAGAGAAAAGTTATGACGACTTCTATTGTGGTAGGGTAGTACGTAAAGCCACCCAACCTTTGTCAGTGTCCTCAAAGAAACGACAGATGGAAGAACCATATCAGGAAAAGAGCAAGAAAACATGCACAGAATCGTTTGCTACTCGTGACGCTGGAACACAGTATGAGAACAGTTCAGCAAAAACGCAGGTAGAACAAGTCAAGAACGAGATGGCTTGCCAGACAGAATACCAACCTATTCCGGATGGGAATGTAGGCCCAGCTGAAAAGAAAGGAAACAAGGATGAGGACGAGCATTACATTTTTGGGCCGCATGTTGCACACGAATTGAGGCAGATCAGTAATATCAAAGCTTTAAGACTGGCTAAACTGAAAATCCAGCAAGTGTTGTATGACGCTCAAGACAGTGTGTAATCTTGTTGTTGTTTTTCTCTCTGCTTCGCTGTAACAGTGAACTTGTTAATGGGACAGATTTACGAGTTTGGAAAAAGTTTTGTATTGTATAGTTAATAAAGATGTTCTTGGATATATATATTTTAATTCATTTGTTTGTTTGGAAGTATTGCATTAAACAATCGAGACGATTGAAATCAGAGGCGTGGGTAATGTAATATTTATTTATTTATTTATTTATTTATTTATTTTACCTTTTTATGAAGGTACTAAAATTTGGTTGAGCTTTGCCAAGTCTTTGGTAGTTGTTCCCCTTGATTATTTCTAGAAAATTCTTCTTTAGCGTGAGCTCCTTATTAGCACGAGATATTAAGGTAAATATTTATTAATTCTAAATAACTGTTTATTTTAATCTAATTAATTAATCACATTGATTTCCTAAAGTATGTGTAGTTATTTCGTGTGAGAAAAATATTTCATTAAGTTTCAAGTAATAAAATAGCTCCTTTTAGATGTCTACAGGGAGATGTGTACGTGATATTTATAATTTGGATTTTATTTGAATTACCTCCCTTTAGTTAAACCATGTGGAAAGATATAATTCTCTCAAATATATTGTGTGTCAAAGCAGACTGTTTGTTCAGTCGTTTATCTTTTCATGCGTGAGTGCGCAAGGTAATACGACAGTTTCAGATTGTGCTTTTCTCATTCTGGTCACGACCGTTGAAGAGTTAAGTGGTATTCTCCCCTGTTACATGTTGTAGCCAGCACATTCAAAACACTTCCTTGCATTTATTGCGCAGATTGCATTGCGCTATCTGGTAAGTTGCAAGACTAGAGGTGGCGAACCTGCTGGCCGGGTAGCAGTAAGGAGTAAATACGTTAAGGTTCTTAAGGTAAGGCTACCGACGCACGCAGAGAGCATTGCGCTATCTGGTGTGAGGTAGCTTGATAGGGCTTAGGGTTAGATATTTAGAAGTAAGATAGAGCTATTGTGTTAAATTTCGTTTATTAGGATAGTTAATTAAGTTCAGGTAGTTTTCTCTCTCTGATTCTTAAATTAATTAAATGTTAATCATTTAAGACAGTAATTTGTTGTAAAAATCATTTAAAAATCGGCCTTGTATATATTTCGTAACTTACCTTTTATTTATCTAATCAAACGACCAGGAGAGTCACAAGGAAAATTTAGTTTTATATAAATATAGTGTTATTCAGACCGCTCGGACACGTTACAGTAGTATTTTGTTTGTTAACTCTATCTGTATGCCAACATCACTGACATTGTAACCATAGGCGTAGCGCCCATTACGCACAAAACGCACGTGCGTATAAAAAATCTGCGACCAAATCACATACTGTATCTACTTATTTAATATTACAATTTTAACTGAAAGAAAAACATTTCATACTGACGATGATCAGCCCTTTACATAGGCGTAGCCAGACTTTGAAAAATTATACGCACAGCGAGGCACGAAGTGCCGAGAAGTGGAGGCCTCCCCCGGAAAATTTTTGAAAAATAAGATGTCAAATGGTGAATTCTGGCATGTCCTGGACACGTTTTTTCAATTGATCTTGTTATTCTTAAAAACTTATTTTCGCAGTGGAAATTTTACAAGGTCCAAACTCTTAGGCCTCTAAATTCTTCGAAAATTGTAAAATTGGATACAATAATCGGCTGAATATCCATTGAATGAATGTTTGGTATGGATACCTAAAGCGCTTAATCTCCTCAGACGTCTTTATTTAATAATATTAATTTAAAAAAAATGTATGTTAACTGTTTCGACCTCTCTAACTGTCTCGTCAGGCGGTGATGAGCAATTTGTTTTAAAAAAAAACTCACAGATTTCCCCGCATTTATTTTGCTTTTTTTGTTTGTTTTTATTTAATTTCTATATATATATATATATATATTTTTTTTTTAAACAGTTTTGATCCTGTCCGTTTTTAACTCGAGATGACAGAAACTAGTTGGACAAGCTTTTTCGTCGTCAGAAGAGCCGTCGTCGCGTTCAGCATTGCGAAAAACAAGTGCAATTCTCCTGTGACCCGAGGCATCAAAGTCAATTAGCACTTGTTCAAGTTCAATACTTTGGCTGCGATGGATGTGCAATAATGCCAATCCTGTCAGCCACTGCTCTGTCATGGTGCTGCGGAGATAGGTTTTCAACCTTCTGAGGCTACTGAAAGATCGTTCAGCTGAAGCTGTAGATACAGGCATCGTCATGAGAACCTTGAGTATTGCGTGCAAATTGGGGAGAAGCTGATAAGTTGCATCAACAGCTTCTAACAGCTGTTCGTATACCCCACAGTGAACTATTCGGTGTCTCCACACCTCCAGCTCTGCGTCATATGAATTTCCATCAATGAACGGAGCATACTCATGCTTTATTTCATCCAGCATCTCTTGGGTAAGCTGTGCTATTTTATGGGACAGTAAATACTGCGCTTTCATTCGTGGTAGTGCAATGCACAGCCGGTCTTCTACTTGAGTGAGAAGGTGGTCCATGAATGGGAGGTACAAATTCAGCCTCCAGTACTCTTCCATAGTATTGGCAGCAATGTTGTTTCGGTGGATCTGCCTAGCAGCTACCCTCAGATTAAAGATTCCAATTGTAAGAGCCCATTAGTTGCCAGGAAATCTCGAATTGCAAAATTAATTATTCTGTGAACTGGAACGAATATAGCTTAGGCCTATATTCATTCAAGTTCTGAAAAAGATGGTTTGGTCATGAAATTTTGTATACGCACGTGCGTATTGTGCGTAATGGGCACTACGCCCTTGCTTTATAGAATCGAGTATACAAACGCACTTACAAAGGCCGACCACTTTGTCCGAATTTGTCGAAAGAAAAAGCAAAATGTTGTTGAGTTTGGCTCCGCTGCCTACAGAAACAGCATTCAAAGATACAGACAGGCATTGACTTCTATTATTTAAGCCATAATTCTCTGTGGTCGTCAAAATATAGCGGCGCTGCGTGATAAATCTGAGGACAATTGAAGCAATCTTAGAGCGCTCATCAATTTGCGGGCAAAAGTAGTGTTCTTGAAGAACACATTAATTCTGCCCCAAAGCATGCTCGGTACACAAGCTCAGAACGATTTATAGCGTTATGTGGCAAACAAATTTCAGAATCTATTATTCAGCGTTGTAAAAACGCTATTTTTTCACAGTTTTGGCAGATAAATCTGCAGATGTAAGTAATATAGAACAATTTGCATTTTGCATATGCTATATTGATCGTTTATTGTCATTGTCATTCGTGGCAACCGAAAGCACGACAGGCAAGGTGTTGAATGCTCATCTGACTAGTGAGATATGAAAGCACAATCTTGACCCACACTTAATTGTATGTGAAGGTTATGACAGAGCTAGGAACGTGTCAGGCAGGATCCGTGGCTTATAAGCAAGGTTTTCACAGGAATATCTGAATGCCAAATATGTACACTGTCAAAACCATCGCCTAAACCTGGCCACTTGTCATGCGTGCAGAGTGGCATTTGTCCAGTCAGTGTTTAACATTGTGGGGAATATATTGTTTTTTGAACAATCTCGCCGAAACGACTTGCTATTTATAGGCAAGACAGTGACAATGGAGATAAACTGAAGAAACTTTGTCCAGCATGATGGTCCCATAATTCGGAAAGTGTATCCGCTTTCTACAAGGTATGGAAGCATCAGATATCTCAAAGTGCTGTATACGAAAAGCTAGTAGAAGCTGTTGACACAACCTATCAGCTTCATCCTAATATACACGCCATTTTGAAGGTGCTCATGACAATGCCTGTCTCGACAGCATTGGCTGAAAGGCCTTTCAGCGGCCATAGAAGGTTAAAAACATACCTCCGCAACACAGTGACAGAACAGCGACTGACTGGACTAGCACTACTGCACATCCACCGCAGTCAAAGTACATCGACCAAGTACTGAACGACTTTGCGCCTCAGGTCATAGATGTATCGCCCTTGTCTTTACCAATGTTACACGTTAAGATGCTTCTTAGATGAAATTCCCTGTGGTTAAATGTGTATGTATGCATGCTGATTAATTGGTATAAAACATTAGATAAAGAATTGTGCTAGCTACAACGGGTTGCCTAATTTGAGTGTTTTAAAATAATAAAGTTGATCAATATGACACTTATTTCTCTGATGATGTTATTTTTAACTGTATATTTTTATAGTCACTCAACAATAAGAATGATTTAATTATATTTACAGAAAGAAAAAATAAAATCACGTAATCATTTGACTCAAAACTCACTTATTCTAAAACCTCAGTTTTTAAAAATTTAAAAAAAAACTCACTTTTCCATCTCAAAATTTTTTTCCAAACTAAAAAACTCACTTTTTGAAATTAGAAACACCTTTTCAATCGAAATAAAAATTATATTTCGAGCCGATCGAGGTCCATTTAAACATGCCCTTTTTTCAGATGTTGGGGAAGGGACATTAATATTATATTCTTGGAGAAACTATGGCAATTTTTTATTGGGGAAGGAAAAATCCTGGAGTATAATGCAAATTTGGGGAAAACTGCATGAATTTAAAGAATTTTTCAGATGGACCCTGTAAACGGCTCTTGATAAAGCAGGGAAAAATAGCCTTATAAAGAGATGAAAGATGCACCTAAGTGACCTTAGGCCCTGGTCTCCACATGTTGCTCTTGGACAACTTCCTCTGAATTATCAAATAAATTAGAAATTCGACTTTCAAATTCACAAATTAGCTTTCAATTTCTTAAATAATACTTCAGTGTATCCTTGGCAGTCTCATGAAAATCATTGGTACTCAAATGGCAATTATTTTAGTAACAAACTTGCGTATTCATTCTTTTTTTCAGAAAAAATGATCAAAAGAAATATATAACAATGGTGACAAAACGAAGAAACCGTGACAACAACAAAACATTAATTGAAGAGAGAGAACAAAATTCTGAACAAATCAACTACCAACTGTGGATCTACATATTTTCAGTCATCAATCTGATGTTAATCATATTGTGCATCCTGACAGCGATTTTTATATACACTGAGGATGAACCCTTCATACAGGACGCTAACCAGTGTGTCCGGTGTTCCGAGCTGAAGATTCACCCTGACGACCATCTGCAGAAAATTTTGGTGTACGGAGATACCTGCTGTGCTCAACCTGACCACTTGGAGGATTTTGTACATGCCGTAAGTAGAACAACAATAACAAGGAAGATGAGCTGCATTTCTTCTTTGCATCTGTAAATATTTGTTTAAATTCAAAATTGTATCATTTATATGTAGTTTGTACTTTGTGAAGGCTATATAAATATGAAATACTTATGAGACATTCTGGTTATAAATAGACAATACATGTTTATCAAATCACTAGCATGAAATTGTATTATCCTCTAGTCTAGCCCTTTTGTTTACGATTAAGTATTAATATTGATTTTTTTCTTTTTGTTTCTTTTTAGTTTGCGGAAGTATGGCATAGGGAGAAACTGAACAAAGGTAATAGTATATTACTCAAATATGGACTCTCATTGACCAATTTAGATATAGACAATATTTTTTATTTCATTTACATATTTAAAAATAAATCCATTATAAAGAAACAAATGTACAGGTATATCCCAAATTGGGATTGGAACCCATAACCTAATCTTAATCCTTTCGACCTTATGTAAGAGGGTTACTTTCATAATGTAACATCTCCTTTAATTTGATATTATACAGAGCTCCAGATTCTTTTTTAACACAAATTTAGGTGGAACATTTTTGTATTTAGAGTTCTGATGTTACGGTGTAGACCATTTCACTCCGAAATGAATCTATATAAATAAACGAGAACTTCCAGAACACCTATCCTATATGCTGGTGTAAAATTTCAAACATTCTACATTCACTTGATATTTTTCCCCAGTCACTGATTGGTCAATTTAAATCAGCGAATTATACCAGATATTGTCGATGGTCTTTACTGCAAAATGCTTCTTTGTCATCAGCAGATACATGTAATACCAAAGTTCATTAAATGGTACTACCACAGCAACCTTGTTTGGAACTCAAGTTATAAGGGAAGTTTCATGACTTGTTTAGGTAGAACTTTATGTTTCGTGTAGTCAAAATATACCCCAAAAACATGACATAATTTCGTGACTTTTTCATAAAAAATACTAAATGCTTAACATGAACCTGTTGAAATATCGAGATCATGGTCGTTTGTTTTTTGTGTGTTTATTTTTCAATCTTACAAAATGAAATATACCTAAGTTTTATTTTTGTTTTTGTTTTTATAATTAATAAAACTTGATTGAAAAAATAAACTCAAAAGCAAAAATAATGTCGAAAACAACAAATATATCTTAAAATTTAAATAAATTTCATAGCTGAACACCTCAAAGTGTAAAATCCAAATTTGACTGGACGGAAAATGATGTTAAATAAATAAAAAAAAGACGTCTTTTCATGTCCCTAAGGCTCTCCATTGGTAGCGAAGACACAAGCTAAATTATGAAAATAGGATTAATGAAATATTTGTTTTTATTGTTAGATTGTATTATACAATAGAGCTATCCTACTCATCAGTGTGTTATCATCGGCTTGCTTTGGTTACTATCTTGCTTATATCTCAATAGGTTAGGGATTATCTTGAAGTTTTATGAAAGTGTTCAGGGGCATCAGCCTATCAGATTAGATAACTTAAAGTCTTATTGTAAATATGGCCTCTTTTGGGTTTAAGTTTTGCTTGCAGCTAAATCTGGTTGATGTTTTGCATGCAATTTACAATACAGTAACCAGCTATCCTTATTGATGTCCTCCTTCACCAATGTCTCCAGGGGCATTAAACAAACAAGTTAGATAACTCTTTACTTATTTTTGTTGTTGTAAATTACATGTATTGCCCCTTTTGAAATGAGAAATATAGTAGTTAAAGTTTTGAATGTAACTGAATTTGGTTTTACTATTAATACGTTATGGAATAGTCAAGTGTGCTGTCTTATGGACAGCTCTTGTTTCCATGAGTGGCAGAGCATTCTTATTCCAATGTATCTGTATCCAGTGTAGGTAATACATGAATGTTATATTTCAAGAAAATCCAAGGTACAGGGACTGCCGAGAGACCCCTGAGATTACACCAAAACCGGCGATAAAGCTTATCGGAGCTCGCAGATATCACGCAGGTATATGTAGCCTTGATGCTAATCTATGATCTTCCCAAAAACATCCCTGTGAATTCATGCAATGTCTCTCTGTAACATTTTTGGTTGGCTTTTGACTGGCTTAAATATAAGACATGACTTAAACTGTTCAAGTTCATGTAAAATTAATGCTCACATAATCTGTTTAAAATGATGAAATGTCAAAAATGGATGACATACAAAGTTATGTACCATATCAACAATGTGACAACAATTACATAACAAAATTCGAGGGCTGACCAGGAAACTGTGAATAAATATGAAAAAAGAAGGAAACAGAAGAGTTTTGATGTCAATCCTCAAAATAAGGGCATCGTGGTCCAATGGTAACATACCCGACTGCGGATTCAAAGGTTGTGGAATCGAAATTCGTTGGGGTCAAAGTACTGGTCCAACCCATGGATTATAAGAAGTTGTAAAAACTTGTTTCCCAATCGGCGTAGTATACATATGTTTACACTGAAATGGTTATCACATTAGAATGCATCAAATCTACACATTTATAGTCCTTTTCCAATATTGGACCAGAACCTTGGACGTGGGAAACCTTTTAAGAAGGTTTGTTTGTTCAAATTGGAGACTGAACTTGAATCCTCCTGAGTCATAGTATTCGTACATTACCACAGCATCATGGCACCTTGGTGGTTTCTAAATGTTATTCTATGTGTACCCAATCTATTTTAAATTTACAATAGAAATATATCAGTTAATCATATAACATAGTACATCAATATTTAGCCCTTTTCCATATATATATCTAAATCCATAATGGTAACGGATGTATCATTCTCTTAGATAACCTGCCGATGAGAGTCCACTGGGATGAAGAGGCTTTTAACAGAAATCCTGACATCTTGCACAACACCTATAGAACAATTCTGGTTAAGAAATCCGGAGTATACTTCATATACGTTCAGATTGAATTTCTTTATGACTTTAACAAACGTACATCCATGAGTTACCTGGATTATGATGTCATACAGGTTGCACGGCAACCACTAAAAGGTCGCGAGGAGATCATCATGAAGAGTTCCAACACCCCGTCCGACTGTCGTACTGACAACGGACCGGCCAATAACACACGTTACGTGGGCACTACCTTGTATCTGTCTAAGGGAGACCTTATTTACGTGAAAGTCTTCCATTGGTACACAGTAAGACAGCATTCCTGGCGCAGCTTTTTCGGGATGCACATAGTTGAGTAGCAGTCTCTATGGAGTATTTGTTGGCACATCCACTTGACTTTGACTTGACTACCCAAAGTGCTTTTTTTTTAATTTTCCCATTGCTTGCTCTTTCTGTCTCACAACTTACATTTATCTTTTGTTTTCTCTAATATTCATTCATATACAATAACAAACATTTGGCTTGCTCTTTTGTTATTCCTTTTTATGCTTATATATTTTTATATACTTGTGTTATCTGAAGCAAGAGTAATAACTTTGAAAAAAACAACAAAAAAAACCCCCCAGAAAACCACATACAAATTTTTTTATGTGTTTGGTTTAAGCTCACTTTAAAAAAATGATTTCTATTTTATACAAAATAATTTATACCTTTCATTGACAAAGGCAATTTGTTTTTATTTTTATAAATATTCATAGACATTTTTGAGGGGTGGCCATGATTTTATGTCAAAACACTATATTACCGGATTTTTAACAACACCCAGGGGAGGTCATATACCCCTTTTCCCACCTCTGTTATGCATAATTTAAGTATAATAGCCAAATCTTGTCGAGGGGGGTGGGTATGGGTCCTTCCCTCTGGATATGTGCATGTTATTTAGACTTTTATTTAGACAATTTTAGTGTATGATAATTTTTAAGGTGGTCATTTTTCTTTATGTCACACAGATGTGATTAAAATCACAACATTGATTTTATTGCTTCTGTAATCAAATATTTTATTCCTTTTTCATGCCAGCATTTGTAAAAGAAAATATTGTCATCACATGTTATATTTTATTGTTCCATATAACTATTTGCTTTTTTTTCTCTGAAATATGAATTTGACTTGTCCATGCTTTGTCTCTTAAGGTTGAAACATTTATTCACAAGCTTTTTTGTCCATCATTTTTGAATTTATTTCGTTTTCAAATATCAGCATATCTCCATATTTTTCTAGCTTATTTTCAATAAGAATTATCCAGGGACCTGTTCAGTTTTGTAATCACGTCTTTAGATGGGTTCCTTGAAATATGTGTGTGTAAACCAGGTCTACCTTTTTTCTAGTGTGCTTGCGGTAGGTCGGTGGTTCTACCGGGATGCCTCCGTGTATTCAGGGTCTTCCTCCACTTATAATTAGCTGGACGTCGCTATATGACTGAAATACTGTCGAAGCGACGGTAAACTCAAATAGTCAATACTCATATAGTCAATACTCAAATAGTCAATACTCAAATAGTCCAAGTTTTTTCTAGTGTAGCCTGTAAAGTAATTTGAATATATCTGTATACACTGGACAGTTGCCTTCCTATGCACCAACCAATGACATTTTAACGCTATACCTCATGAATATTCAAGGTTCAAACAGGTTTTCCATACTGTTGGCTTAGTTTCGAAGGGTCTGTTGAGCTTTGGTCACAAACCTTTTGTTTTTGGAGGAAAGATCAGGAAATGTCTATACAAACCTGTCAGTTCCTACAAGTTCTTATATGTTGCACACTTTTTGTGTGACGTCTTGAAACCCTGGTCATTCTGTCAAAGATGTTTCAGAAATCAGATCTTGACTTCTCTCAGGTCACCCCTCTTCTCTCTTCAACAATTTTCCGGTTTGAAATACTCAGAGATGACAGAAATGGTCAAAATCTTTCAAGGTTTTTGGAGGTTACACCTTCTGAGCCACAACTGGATTCAGATGGTTTGTGCACATTTGATTTTCAAGGGCATACTATTAGGGACAGTGAAAAGCAGAGGCTAGAGGTGGTCAATGTGTGTAACCAGTTTGTGACTGGTATGGTCAGAAGTTTAAATGACAATAATGATGCTGAGGTTCTCACTGGATTAAGTAATTTATTTAATCAAGATTTTTTTCAGTCATCAAAGACAAGTGATGTGGACATTGTTACAGATTATCTTGGTTCTGTTGGATTTTCTGGTTACAGGGATCAGTTGGATTGCTTTTTGGATTTTGCTCACACAAGTCATGCTAGTGGTAACATGTCAGTGATCACTTCATCTGACATGGTCAACCTTGCTGTCAGGTACAAAGAATTGTATCCAGCTGCTGCTGAGGCAGCTGAAAGGCTCCTTGTTGCCCCCGTCCTTTATCATTCTATATGAGCTCCAGACAGAATCTAAGTAAGAAAAATAACAAAGGACAATAACTCCTAAATTATACAAAACGGAGTAGTTATGGTTTTGTACACTGCACTTCTCCTCATTAGATCTATGAACCTATGAAATTTCATGTTGATACCGCTTATAGTTTTTAGCTCACCTGAGCACAACGTGCTCAATGTGAGCTATTGTGACCGATGAATGTCCGGCGGCCGTCGTCAATATTTAACTTAAAACGACATCTCCAAAACCACTGGGCCAATTCCAAAGAAATTCACAGGAATTTTCTTTGGGTGAAGTCCTTTCATAGTTGTTCACGAATTTGATTCCACGCAGAACTCTGGTTGCCATGGCAACGGAAAGAAAAAACCTGAAAATTTTGAAAATCTCCTCCAAAACTACCGGCAAGATTTCAAAGTTATTTGATCCGTTGAAAAATATGTCTGCCAGGGGGCGGAGCCCGTTTTCCTTAGATGTATAAAATAAAAACTTCAAATATCTTCTCTAAAAGTACTGGCTGGATTTCAAAGTTATTTGGCATAAATGTTCCTTGGGTCACTCTCTACCAAGATTGTTAAAAATTATTTTGATCTGTTAAAAACATGTCTGCCAGGGGGCAGAGTCCGTTTTTCTTATATGAATATAGTACAAATTTGAAAAATCTTCGTGGCCCAAAGTACTGGCTGGATTTCAAGTTACTTGGCCCAGATGTTCCTTAGGTCACTCTCTACCAAGACTGTTCAAATTATTTTGATCCGTTGAAAAACATGGCCGCCAGGGGGCTAAGCCCATTTTCCATATATGTATATAGTACAAATTCGAAAATTCTTCTTGTCCTAAAGTACTCACTTGATTTATGGCTGGCAGGGGGCAGAGCACATTTTCCTCAATATCATAAGATATTTGCTGTTTCTTTTCCTCCCACTAATAGCTGGTTCTTAGGTGAGTGACCCAGGGCCATCATGGCCCTCTTGTTGTGTTAAGCTCTGGACAAAAATTACGTATGAAAAATAAAAAAGGGTTCTTGTACACTGTATTTTTGCTCATTGAGATCTACCTACCTATGAATGTTGATACCTCTTATAGATTTTGTATTATGCTCCAGACAAAATTATGACAAACGGACAAATTGGATGGACGGATGGACAAAGCAGCACTATATGCTCTCCCTTCGGGGAGCATAGAAATGTGACTGCGAGAATTGGACAATAAGCTGCATGCTTTTGTAAGATTAAGACTAGCTGCCAGTCTTTGTTTAATAGGTGTTTGACAAAACCTCCCTGGATAACAATAGAACCTGTATCAATGTATTGTGGCCTAAAACAACAACAAAAAAACAGAAAATACATCATTTGGACATATATTAAATATTAAAAATTTTACATCCATAAACAGACAAAACTGATATAAAATCTTGTTCACACATTAAAACACAGATTTTCTCATGTAATAGAACATCTATTTTCATGAATTACATTGACAATGTGTTGAACCACTGCTAATAGAATCAGAAATCTCCATTATTAGATGTTGTTTCTACGAAACTGGATACAAAACTTCCTTAACACATAATCAATGAAATTTACTGTATTGTCAGTGAAATATAATGATTTCACAGCATAAAATTGTATGAATGTGTACATTTTTAAGAGTGGTGCATCAATTACAGAATATTCATTAATTTTGCATGTTCTACGCATTTATAAGGGTCCTATCTAGTGGAAATAAATAGAATTACCCTAAAGGAAAAGCAAATCCCTTCATTCATAAATGATATATTAATTTGGCTTAACAGGAATTTTCTTTATTTAGGCTTAACAATTATTTTTTTTTATATATATGTACAAACTTGCATATAATTAAAGATATCTAAAGAAAAGTTCAAACATACAAGAAAAAAGTAATAACATAATATAGGCAGAAAAATTATCATAAAACTGTCACAAAAGAAACCTGCATCGGTATTGTTATTCTGCAGGCATATGACAAAACAGGTCGTCACTAGTTGGTTTTATATCCAATATCACAAATAATCTTCAAAGTCAGATTCCACTAACATGTGACTGAAAAAATAAATCTGCAGTTTGGAGTAAGAAATTTGAAAACATAGGCATTTCCAAAATTATGACTTGAAAGTGTCGATCCTTGGTTCACAAACCAAAAATCTGGATTACCTTGGAAATGTCCATAGCAATCTAAAGTCAAACATTTTTTAAGATAACCTTTGCATAGTGTAACATTGTATTACACTGTTAACTTGAGACTAGGGTTTCCACTACAGCAACAAACCGTATGAAACCAAATCATCCAGAAAGTTATCTGCATGCTGATCTGGTTCAATAGTGGTTGCATATAATGATTTTTTGGAGGGTACTGATTACGAGGGAGATTGATCACGAATGTTTATGGTGTGTCCAGCCGTATTTCTTCGCCTTCATTAGTTGTATGTTGGTCTTCTTGTTGTATGTTAACAACGCTGGACAGTGGAGCAGCAAGGATATACTGTTTTCTGGAATGGTCAAAGAAAAATATACTAAACACTGATTCATCCTTTATCTCATATGGACTCATTTTTGATGCCTTGGCCAACAGAGCTGACCCTGCCTCTTTATTATAACTCAAATTCTAAACAAATATATCACCCTCCATTATATCACACTCAATTATATCACCCTCCATTATACCAATTTCCACTATATCACCCTCCATTATATCACCCCCATTATATCACACTCCATTATAACACTTTCAATTATATCACACTCCATTATAACACTTCCTATTATATCACACTCCATTATAACACTTCTTATTATATCACACTCCATTATTACACAAAATCCAAAATAACACAATCCAACACCTGGCCCCAAATCTACAGTTTGTGTATTTAACTGACATGTGATACATTATGTTTTATCTAAACTTGGTATCCAAATATAGCGTTATAATGGAGCTGTAATGTGTAATGCTGTAAATTGGGTCTAAATTCAGATGAAATGCTATACCAGACCACAAAAATTTGTAATGTCTTTATAATGGGTCTACATTATATAATGTTGATTGTTAACATCAGATGCCAATTTCACCAGCCTTTTTAAACACGTTTAATACATAACAAAAATCTATTGTCATGAACTGATCTGAAGGATGTAGTTAGTTGGCCTGTAAAAATAAGATAAAAGGTAATATAGTCTACTTTCAAGCTAGTGTCTTCAGCCAACTTTATATGTTTACCCCCTGGTCATTGGGTATTTTCGTAAATCCCGTATGAGCAGCCATATGGTGCTAGGAAGTCATATAACCCTCACAGGTACCCATTTATACACCTGGGTGGAGTAGAGCAATTTGAGGTTAATTTCTTGCTAAGAGGAAATTAATGGCGACCGAACCAAGATTTAAACCACAGGCCCCAAGATCCGGAGTCATGCATCCTACTACTGAATTATCCTGCTCCTTTTAAGTAGCATAAATATCTGTATATAAAACATTTAGTAAAAAAAATGGTGGTCTAAGGTCTGATATTGATATATTCAGCCCTAATAACTTTGAAAAGTGATAAAATAACTGACTAAAGAGCCAACAGTTGCAGGTTCTAATCCTGCTTCAGTCAGATTCTTCTTCTTTTTTTAACGTTTTTTTACTCGAAGCACTGGCTAGTACTCTATGAAGTGATTGTGTGTTTTGGGGTTTAACATTCCACTGAAAGTATATCAGTAATTGTCTTCTTGAGACAGGTATAGTACAGCCACACTGCAATATTATGCTGTAGACATATGGCATGATACCACATCCAGTCACATTATCCTGACACTGGGCCAACAAGTCCTGGAACTACCCTTATTATGCTGAGTGACAAGCAAGGGAGCTATAACAGTACCATTTTTTATGACTTTGGTATGTCACGGCTGGGGACTGAATGCTCAATCTCCAGATTCCGGGGCAGATGCTCTAACCACTAGCCCACTAGGACCAGTACCACGGAAGTGTCAAGTGATAAAGTGGTTGTAATAATAAATCAAATCTACATTCAAGTTTATACTAAATAAGATTGTTTCTTTCAATCAAAAACAGGCTCGAATTTCACCAACAGTTCTTAGTGCTAAACAAAACTTAATTCTTAAACTAGGTAGATATACATTCCAATTACTATTTCATAAAATATTAAAGTACATGATTATGCTGAAATGAATTATTGCCTTAATAACTAACAATAATTGTTAAGAAATAAAATATTTGGTTATTTTTATACGCTGGAGGCGGTCTGAATTGGCGTCATCTTCTCCGTCTGTCTGTCAGTCCGTACATCCATATCTTGTGAACGCAACTCCTCCTACGTTTCTGAACGGATCTTTTCAAAACTTGGTCAATGTCATTACTATTATGGGTATATGTGCATGAAGTGGCGATTTTCCGGTTCATTGATTTTTACAAGATTTATATCCCTTGAAACTTATTTTCTGTAGCTGAATGATATTGCAGCCTTGTGAACGCAACCCCTCCTCCATTTCTGAATAAATCTTTTCAAAACTTGGTCAATGTCATTACTATAATGGGTATATGTGCATGAAGTGGCGATTTTCCGGTTCATTGATTTTTAACAAGATTTATGTCCCTTGAAACATAGTCTCTGTAGCTGATTGATATTGCAGTCTTGTGAACGCAACTCCTCCTTCATTTTTGAATGAATCTCTTCAAAACTTGGTCAATGTCATAACTATAATGGGTAAATGTGCATGAAGTGGCAATTTTACGGTTCATTGATTTTTACAAGATTTGTGTCCTTTGAAACATAGTCTCTGTAGCTGATTGATATTGCAGCCTTGTGAACGCAACTCCTCCTTCATTTTTGAATTAATCTTTTCAAAACATGGTCAATGTTATTACTATAATGGGTAAATGTGCATGAAGTGGTGATTTTATGGTTCATTGATTTTTACAAGATTTGTGTCCTTTGAAACTAATTCTCTGAAGCTGAATGATATTGCAGCCTTTTGAACGCAACTCCTCCTACGTTTCTGAACGAATCTTTCCAAAACTTGATATGAGGCATTACTATAATGGGTAGATGTGCATGAAGTGGTGATTTTACGGTTCATTAATTTTTGAAAGATTTTTGTCCCTTGAAACTTAGTCTCTTTAGCTGATTGATATTTCAGCCTTGTAAATGCAATTCCCTGTATGTTTCTGACCTAATCTTTTCAAAACTTGGACAATGTCATTACTATACTGGGTAGATATGCACAGAGCAGGGATTTTGATGTTCATCAATATTTGCAATACTAGTAGTTATGTCTTTCTAAACATGGTCTCTTGAAAACACAACTCAAGTTTCTAAACATGTAAAAGTGCATAAAGCAGGGATTTTCTGGTACAGTGATTTTTGCAAGAGTTATGCGGAGAAAGAAAAAAGAGGGCCATGATGGCCCTGGATAGCTCACCTGGTATCATTAGGCTATGTAAAATCAAGTGATCCCTGGAGCGGGGCCAATTTTGACCCCAGCGTAATGATTTGAACAAACTTGGTAAGAATCGACTAGAAATGCTACACACCAAATATCTAAACTCTATGCTTTGTGGTGTCTGAGAAGAAGATTTTTCTTTTTTTTCTATATTAGCCTATGTTAAATCAAGTGACCCCTGGGGCGGGGCCAATTTTGACCCCAGGGTCATAATTTGAACAATCTTGGTAGAGAGTCATAAGATCATGCTACATATTAAAAATCAAAAGGCTAGGCCTTGTGGTTTCAGAGAAGAAGATTTTTCTATATAAGCCTATGTAAAATCAGGTGACCCCTTGGTGGGGTCAAATTTGATCCCAGGGCCATGATTTGAACAAACTTGGTTGTGATCTACTACACGATGCTGCACACCAAATATCTAAACCCCAGGCCTTGTGGTTTCTGAGAAGAAGATTTTCAAGTTTTTCCTATATTAGCCTATGTTAAATCAAGGGACCCCTGGGGCGGGGCCAATTTTGACCCCAGGGTCATGATTTGAACAAACTTGGTAGAGATCAACTAGACAATGCTACACACCAAATATCTTAACTCTATGCCTTGTGGTTTCTGAGAAGAAGATTTTTCAAGTTTTTTTCCTATATCAGCCTATGTTAAATAAATTGACCCCTGGGGCGGGGCCAATTCTGACCCCAGGGTCATAATTTTAACAATCTTGGTAGAGAGTCATAAGACCATGCTACATACCAAATATCTAAACTCGAGGCCTTGTGGTTTCTGAGAAGAAGATTTTTCAAGTTTTTTTCTATATTAGCCCATGTAAAATCAAGTGACCCCTGGGGCGGGGCCAATTTTGACCCCAGGGTTATATTTGAACAAACTTGGTTGTGATCCACTAGACAATGCTGCACACCAAATATCTTAACTCCATGCCTTGTGGTTTCTGAGAAGAAGATTTTTCAAGTTTTTTTCTATATTAGCCTATGTTAAATCAAGTGACCCCTGGGGCAGGGCCAATTTTAACCCCAGGGTCATAATTTGATCAATCTTGGTATAAGTCATAAGATCATGCTACATACCAAAAATCAAAAGGCTAGGCCTTGTGGTTTCAGAGAAGAAGATTTTTTAAATTTTCATTTTTAAAATCTATTTTTATCTCCTGTGACCTAATTATGCAATGGACCAAAACCATTTATACAACTTAAGTAGAGCTTCATCCAAGGAACATTCCTGCAAAATATTTTTCAAATTGGCCAAGCCGTTTAGGAGGAGATGTTGTTTGAAGCAATTGTTGACGTCGGACGCACGGACGTCGGACGCCGAACAAAAGGCGATCAGAAAAGCTCACCTTGAGCACGTTGTGCTCAGGTGAGCTAAAAAGGATTCATATTGATACTGCTATTTGACCTACTTTCATATTGGAATTCTTTTTAGGGTTCTATCTCTGTTCAGCTAAATCAATTGGTCTCACAGACTTCATTATGAGCTTATGCTTACAGAAATGTTAAAAGCAGTAATTAAAAGGACCCTCTTGGTCTTTATATTTTGTGGCGGCATATATCGTGGCAGCACTGGCACTCTTGTTATTATTATTTAGACAAGATTAATGAAATTCACTACTAAGTATTTAAGTATTACTTAGCACTAAGAATTGTTGGTGGAAGTCAACCCAGATGTATCCAAACAAATAACTAAGTCAATAATAGAGGACATGGAACTGCCCCAATGTCCATTCTGTGACAACTTACCATCCAGCTCAGCAGAAATGTCTGTCCACAGCTTTAGAAACTCTATCTTTTCCTCTCGTGATACTCCGTATGGATTCAGTCCCCTCTTTAGACATACCTGTAACAATATATATATACCAGAATAAATCAATCCATACTGACATTTTGAATTTTTACTAAAAGCATTACTTTCAATTATCTATGTTAACTACTAGTTCACCTATGTAACCTCAAACAGATCCATTAGCAAACAGAGGAGACCCAAATCAGACAAATCTTTTCTAGACACTGTTTGATCAGGGTCTCTTTTCTGTTTGCTCATACAAAATTGTAGCTCAGATTCTATAGTCTCCACAGTTTGGAGAAATCTATTGTTATACCCCCAGATACAAAGTATATGGGGGCAATATTGGAGTCAAGTCCGGAGGTCTATCCCTCTTTAGACGAGATTTGTATGCCCTATTTCTCAGCTATCTTTAGTCAGATTTTGATTAGACTTTACATGAATTGTAAGTACCAAGCCTAGTTTCGCATATCGTTGGCACATCATGATTTCACAAATTGGTCCAGAACTTATCTTGGTGAAAGTAAACATAGCTGCAAGTTTATATGAACATCCTGCCATCCACGTCTAAATTACACCTACATAAGTAAAATCGTTGTTGACATTTGACCTCAAAGTATGACCTTGACCTTTGGGTTACGATTGTGTTTCTCATGCGCTACACACCATCTCACATAGCTTGACATTTGTGTCAAGTTATTTGATAAACCCTCAATCCATGGCAAAGTAACAGTCCAGATAAGCAAATGACCTTTGACCTCAGAGTATGACCTTGACATATTATTTATAAATCTGGTTTTTAAGCGCTACACACCATCTCACTTAGCTTCACTATTGTGTAAAGTTATATGAGAATCCCTCCATCTACGATGAAGTAACAGCCCAGACACGAAAAACTGAACTAGGGTTCTTCTACTAGTCATAAGCAACAACCATATTAAGTTTGAGACTTAAGGGTCAAATAGTCGGACAAGGCTAGGTCTATCGACAGACCAAACCGCCGACATGTGCAATGCAATATGCCCCCTCTTCTTTGAAGTGTGTGTGTGGGGGGAGGGGGCATAAAAAATCTATTCTCCTTTCTTAATGTTAGTGAAGTCTTCGTATCCTGACAAATAAACTCGGCAAGTGTAGGTAAGATTACACGAGAAAATGCTGTTTTCATAAGCACAACTTCTGCGAAATCAGTTAAATATAGAAAACAAAGCAGGTGCTTCTGGTACCACCTGACAAGTTCCACAACATGGTGTCTTCACCAGTTCATGCTAGCTATTTCATAAGTTCAGACTATGAAGTTAGCACATAGGCGAAGAGTGAATGTAATGAGCCAAGTGAAGGCAAATGAAAATAGAAAATCCAAATTTAGGTAATACTGACTCAATACCATTTGTGACAGTATTGCCTGTGATGGGGAAAACCACCAATTTTTTACAATCATGAATGGTTACATGAATGGCTATCCATACGTCTGTAGATAAACGTAATACGCTCATAATTATATTTAACAAGAGGGCCAAGATGGCCCTGTGTCTCTCACCTGAGTAAGATGGCTGTGTTAGGCATACTGACAAAAAATCTGGCATCTAAAAGTGTTTTTCTAACATTTGACTAAGTGACCTACATATTGATCCTACCTGAATTTGCACTCAACTGGGAATTCATGCAGTCATCATTCATATTAAGTTTAATGAAGACTGGGACAAAAATGTAGGCCTCTAGTGTGTTCACAAGGTTTTTCTTAGATTTGACCTGGTGACCTAGTTTTTGACCTCATGTGACTCTTTTTCAAACTCATCCAATATATCAATTAGACAAACATCCTGACCAAATCTATTGAAGATTGGGCTAAAACTGTGGCCTCTAGAGAGTTCACAAGGTTTTTCTTAGATTTGACCTGGTGACCTAGTTTTTGATCCCACATGACCCAATTTCAAACTCATGCAAGATATCATGTATACTAACATCCTGACCAAAATTTATGAAGATTAGGCCAAAACTGTGGCCTGTAGGGTGTTCACAAGGTTTTTCTAATATTTGACCTGGTGACCTTGTTTTTGACCCCACAAGACCCAATTTCGAACTCATCCGAGATATCATGTAGACAAACATCCTGACCAAGTTTCATGAAGATTGGGTCAAAACTGTGGCCTCTAGATTGTTCACAAATAATTGTTGACGACGGACGACTGACGACGCACGACGGACAAAAGGCGATCACAAAAGCTCACCCGAGCACAAGTGCTCAGGTGAGCTAAAAATCAAATTTTTAAAGGTCAAGGGTTAATGATAAAATCAAACTCTCACGTGACACAAGTCGGCATCTGTCAGACTATCGATACCTTCCCTGACCAGGGCTCTGTCCATGTGTAGAAGCAATAAACCTTCTTGTTGTAGACTGCTGCGTCTCATAGACATCTTGTTTGCCTTTGCTACATGCCGCTGAAAGAAAGAAAACAACAACAGTCAGTTAAGTTATTGGCATACATCCCAACCCCCCAACCAATTTATCCTACTTTAATCCTTTCACCATTATCATCTACGCTTGAATTCCACCAACAATACTTAGTGGTTACTAATACTAAAATCTTTGATGAGGCAGTAAGAAATAAAACAACTAAGTAGAAAATTATATTTCATTGACATTTAATTGAATATGTACTTTAGGAAATTTTGTGGGGTTTATTCATGATTTTGTGTTATAGAAAATATGACTTATATGACTGATCTTGAACATTCAACAATTCAACAATTGACTTTGACCCCAGAAGTAATGAAAACTAGTGCTCCAAGAAAACGATTTACCATCATGAGTTAAGTTATTGCTGTATATCCCCACCCAGTTTATTCTATTATCATCCATTCACTGTTGTCATTTAATTCCATTAAGTCTTAGTGCTAAGTAATACATTAAATCTTAGATATCCACCATTCTCATTTAACAAAATATTTAAGAAAATGTTTAAGCAGACCTTTACTAGTAAAACTACCGACAAATAATATTTGATCTTGTTGAAAAAAGAAATTATTTAGGTATTTTATTAGGAAAACAAGAATAATAAAAAATATTCCTAAATATTTAAGTATTACTTAGGTCTAAGTGAGGCACTGGAGTCAGGTTTGCAATTTTTTTTGTTATTTTCAATGCATTGGTTGCATCATGATAAAATTTAATAACAAGAGCAAATGATCCCTATAATGGTCAAATGAGAATTTTTCATGAGCTTCCCTAGATGCAAAGTACTAGTCCAACCCAGGAACCGTTGAAGGGGATTAGTATTAGTTGAAATTGATGTAAAATGAATAAGTTTAAACTAATTTCTTAGGAAAAAAATTGTGGTGATTTATAATCTCAGATTTTGTTGCATGTAGGCAGCAGATCCAAGGAACTTACAAAATAAAATGTTGGCAGACTGTCAATGCTATAGGGGACATTTTCAAAACAGGATTTCACACCAAGCAGTTCGTCCTTGCTTGGATGACTGGCATTCTTCAACTGTAAAAACAGAAATATACCTTTTAAAATAGACTTCATGTGTTTCTCTACAACATTATGGATAGCTAACATACTGGCTTTTTCCCCAGAGAAACCTGTATTTGATCCTAGGTCAGTCCAATGCTGTACATGAAATGGTATTTTCATGCCCATTCAGACACATGGATTCACCCTGAAAAACAGTCAGTCCTGAGAACAAAGGCCAGGCAGGGTGTAATGAAAAGTGATTTTACTGACTGCTGACCATTGTACATGTTGGCATAGATTTAAAAAAACAAACCCATAAACTTACTGACCTTCACCACCCACTGACCTTGAACACTTACACTTGATCATTGGCTCTGACCCCAGTCGACTGACCTTGAACATTCAATAATTGACTATGACCCCAACAGACTGACAACTCCACTATTGGCCTTGAAAATTCAATGAATGACTTTGACCAGCAATCAAATGACCTTGAACAATAATAATTAACTTTGACCCCATTCCACTTACCTTCAACATTTGATAATTGACGTTGACTCCTACTGACCTTGTGCAATATATTCTTCACTTGTTCCTGGTCCACTTCTGTCAGTTGTTTTTTCGAAGCCTTGTCTACAGCAGCCAGTATATGACGGTACTGAGCCAGGCGGAGGAAGTATTGGTTGAACTCTTCTTTCTGTTGGTCATTCCACAGGTGATGGGTGAACAAAACCCGAGGATAAAGGTAACTGTGGAAACAAGACACAGGAAAAATATCCATAAATATATCAGTATTCAAGATTAAACTGAGTCAAGAAAATGTATTTTTTTGAGGTGTAAATTTAGCAAATGATTTTTAAATTTTTTTGAGAAAAAGTGCCATATTCTTTATGAAGGAGAAATAAAATTTTTTGAGTAAATAGCAAATTTTGGGAAAACTGCATGAATTAAAAGAACTTGCAGGGAAGACACCTTTGAACATTTCTCGATAAAAAAGGAAAAGAAGCCCTGCCTCAATATCATCCCGACAATGGGCCAAACAATCTTGGAACTACACCCATGTTCTGAGTGCCAAACAAGGAAGCAACCAGGAAAATATAAGTTATCATGGCTTCTCTTGAGACCTCAAGACAAAAGTTCACAGTAATATACTGGAAAATTTTCAATTTTATGTTGACTAATTTTCATGGATTAATTTTGGATTTTAACTCTTAATATTTATCATATGATGATCATGAAACAAAATCTTACAATTTACACTAATCCCTTTAAGCAATTCCTGGGTTAGACCAGTACTTTGCACCAGGAGAGGCCGTTAAAAATCCTTGCCCTAAGCAAGGTTTGTCAAATTATTTATTCAACAGAATTGATTCATTTAGTATGAACCACAAGTTTTATATAAAGCATGAATCAACAAGTATAAGTACCCCAAAATTGCCTCTTACATACCCTACTATAACAAAGAGGTTTTCTATAAATGGAATGGCAGCCAGGAACAGCAGGGTGACGATTTTCACCATGTCTCTGGGTAGCTATAAATATAAAATAAGAAAAACATATATACAAAGAAAATTAACAAAGAAAAACTGTTCTGTTGATATAACAAAACAGTCAACAAGTTTGAGACATAACAATAGATTTGGTTATATGGTAAAAAAAACCCCAGTAAATTATCTTAATTTTTTTTTTAGTTTTATGTCCTTCTAATGCTATTTTAATATTTTGAGAATGTCCACTTGAGACAAATTTAATGCTGCCTCAATGCAGTATCATGTTGTAGACAAGTGACAAATTACCACATCTAGTCACATTATCCTGACACCGGGCCAACCAGTCCTGAAACTACCATGTCCTTATACCGAGGGCTAAGCAGGGTAATACCAGTACATTTTTTTAAACAATTTTGGTATGTCACTACCAGTTATCAAACTTAAAACCTCATGCTCCCAATGCAAATGTTCTAATCACTGAGCCACTGATAGACCAACATATGCATATTTTAACAGGGTGGATATCATTTTAAACCCACATAAAACTAATACACAGATATACTTATAATATATGTAGGTGCTAGGTTCACATCGAGCCTTTCAAAATTTTAGAGGCTTGACTTGATCCTGATTTTATTTTTCAAATGCTGCGGGTATCCAGGTTCTTGTGCGCAGCAGGCAGCTACAGTGTCTAACACCCTCTGAGTAACCAGAAAGTGCAATATGTGTGCCTGTCTTCTGAAATATGTTTTCCAGCAGATATGCCTCACCATTTCCTGTCCAAGTGACTGAAAATTTTGGCTGAAATAAACCAGTATTTATATGGGACAAGCTTTCCCCTTCTACCCCCATCCCAAACTTCCCCAAAGATATGATCTCAATCTTCCTATACAGATGATTACCATAGTTTGTTGTTTATACACCCCTCTTTCCCTGGACATGGTGTGTATATTGAGGTTTGCCCATGAAACTACTCTAAGTGCATATAGACATGGGTTAACACTAACAGTGTCCCGGGATCCCGAGTATACTAAAAACTGGAAAGGCACTCAAGGATTGCCAGGTATTACGTTGGGACACTTACTTTTCAACTTAAACTAAATTTAACAGCTACATTTGTTGTAATCATCTTCATAAAACTTTCTTATTAGAAGTCCTATTTGATGTATCATAACTTTTTAACCATCTGTTATATGAATAAAGCCACTTTATGTCTAAATAATATGACAAGGACTCCACATTTCAGAAGGGACTCCTGCATTTCAAAGCAGGTGTTTTCTGTGCAGAGAAAAAAGATTCAGTTTCCATCTTGAGAAAAGAATTATTAATGAGAATGTATAAGAAGTCAGGAGTTGTTAACACGGAGAATTAAAAACAGTGTATTTCAATACAGCTCTTCATACGCTGCAGAAGCTCCAACAAGCTCTGTCCCACCAGATAGCTGCCCATCAGTCTAGTGTTGGTATGTACCCATCTGCACTGGTTTCTCTTCTTTTTTATTCCTCCTTCAAATTCAGGTTCTGGGTCTGTGAATCATTATAGAAATCACTCTGTACATCGGTCGTTGCGTCTTATCCATGCCTCTATCCTTTGATAAATTTTGAAGGAAGTTAACAGTATAGAAGTATAAAAATTGTGATTTGCATGAAGCTAATGCACTGTTCTAAGGGAGGTAATTGAGCTTAATTATCTATCTCATATAGACTAATTTAGATGCAGGAAATAATGCATCTTTGCTAAGAAATTTTTCAAAAAGGCCTAGGAAGTCTGGACTCTATCTATTTCTTGCAACAGATAATTCTTTTCTTTTCCAGCAAAAATTTCAATTCGGGGGGAAAAAAAGGCAAAGGTTTTTTTTCAAACCTCAGAAATGATATTTTCTTTTGAATATGTAACAAACACGGCCCGGCTCGGAATCGAATCTGGTCCGCCGGCGTGATAGCCCAATGCTCTAACCACTGAGCCAAAGAGTCGACTCTCTGACGCAGTTGTCAGAGATTGAACTTATACCCGTGACGACGCATCGTCACAAATACATGCATTTATTTTCCATTTCCTGTTTACAGCGATTCAGTCTACATCCAACTCAACATCCACTGTTCAAGCATCACCACGTCAACACCAGCATCTAGAGGAGTCTGTCGTCGCACATCATCTTCATTATCATCATCCTCCACATCTCCTGCAGCCTCCCCATCAACACCCGCCCCATCACCCCGGCAACCTGGCCCCACACCCTTCCCATCCCATGCATCATGCACACAGGTCACCGTACATGAACTCTCAATCTCAAAACACGTTCCCTCCCCCTCAGTCCAGTCCCCAACCTATTCTTACCATGGCGATGACTACGGCTGTTGCCACGGTGACCACGGGCTCCACAACAATACCCATCACGCATACAGGCGGACAGTTTCCAAAAGGGAACACTGTGTATGGAAAGTTTTTGGGATCACAGAACCGTAGTTCGACACCAAATTACACGCCCCAGATAAGCGAGGAGCGGGGAAATGGTGACCATAAAGGACTGGATGGAGGAGGGGGAGGTGCCAGTGGGGGAGGAGGCGGAGCTAGAGATCAATCGTCATGGTAAGAGCTTTTTTGTTTGACTCAAATTTCTATCGAGCTGTTGATTTTCATATTATTGATATTAAAAATGCCCTTTATCTGTATGATTGAAATTAAAATACAAATAATTAGTTGGTTTTTTTTGTGTCACCTGTAAGCAGAGGTGACAAATAGGGATCAGTTTTTTTCGTCTGTCCGTCTGTCTGTTCGTCACACCTTTTTCCATCACACTTCAGCAGGTGACACTAGTGTTCCAGAGAACACTCTTGTTTTTTTGGTTTTTTTTGCTTCAATTTCTGCTCATATAAAGGATTTATATAGATGTTCAACTATTTTGTTAACTCCTCTAACAATTCAATATATTTGTAATACCATCCTCGGATTCCACAAACCATACTTTACTCAAAGTAATACATTGAGCCAATTTCATATTTCTTGTTTCTTCAGCACAAATACCAAAAGAAATATGTCTTACTTTGAAATAGAAATGGAATGGTGAAATTGAGATTCTATTCATGTTAAAGTTTAACTTAGAGCAAAGAATGGTAGATGGAATTCAGGCCAGGTGTAAGAAACAATTAGTTTAACCATTGTTATACAAAATAAATCTGTTCAGTTTGACCATTGTTTTGTTAGATAAAGCTGTTGTGTAAAGATGAAAAATGGAAAAAGTTTCGCTTGGAAGATAGATTATTAACTTGACTTTTGAGGTGTCTACAGATCAATAAACTATTCTTGAATTTTAGATATTAATTTTGAACAAGTAATGATGATGTTTTATCAATGTTTTGCTGTCTATGGGGATAATGCAATGTATAAATACATGAATAGTAAATGTACATGTATGTATCTGACTACTACCCTTCATCTGTAGCCCTGCCCCCATTAAATGTACATGTATGTATCTGACTCCTCCCCTTCAGCTGTAGCCCCGCCCCCAATGACACCAGCTCCCAGGGTGCAGCGGTTGATCCGGACATGTTCTCCAGCCCGGTGATAAGCCAGAAGGAGAACAACCTGATCGCTTCTCTAAAACAATACTACAATGAGAAACTGGTCAGGCACGTGAACGGATGGCCGGCGGAACAAGTCGATAAACAGGTGAGTGGATTGGATTGAAAATTATTGAATGTAAAATGATTAGTTAAAATGAGGCAGTGTTTATTAGGTCTTTAAAAGTTCAATTATTTCATTTACAAACAAGTTTTTTTTTCAACTTCGATGGCACAGGTGGGAGGAAACCAGAGTTCCTGGAGGAACCCATGTGACTAGAGAAATGACCACTATAGCTATCACAAAGTGGCAAGGAATCAAATCAAAGTTGATATCTATTGTTGTTGTTTATTTCGTAAATAAGCACGAAATTATCATGTATACCTGGGGAGAAAAAGTGCATTTATGACGTGATGTTTTTGTCATATTTCACTAATAACTGTTCTGTGCCCTTAATGTTGTGCAAAATGTTGATACAGCTGAACTATAAAATCACATATTTGCTGCCCAGGAATGAATTGTTTAGGAAGGTCACATGGTATAAATGCACTTCATTGATTGGTTGAGAAACTCGGTTAAAGAATAAGGTGTAATATCTAGGTTTGGATCCCTATTATACAACATTCTAGTGGATCTCCTCTAATGTGTAACCCCATGAGATTTTAGAGTGTTCCATGAGAAATATGTATACGATACATCATTATGGCGGATACTGTTTTGTAATCTTGTGAGGTTTTAGAGTAACGTTCATAATTGTTCCAGGCGCGAATGTATGGGGACGAGAGTTTGAAGAGCTGAAGCGGGCGCGATCCCTGGTACGGGTAGAGGAGATACAGGCCACACTGCATGAACAAAGGTGAGTTGGGTGACCGTGAGTTGTTAAGGAAGGAGAGATTGGTTGGTTTGTTTGTTTTTATGGGTCGGGGATTTGGTTTAATATTTCAGAACAGCTTAATTTTGTTAAGTTTAATTTTGAGGGTTGACCTCAAATCTATTCCAAGTGCAGATAGAAGGAAATGGGGAGATGAGCAGAATTGTGGTCAGTCCTTAGTTTGTTCAATTTAGAACAGTTGAATTTAAGATGTTTTTTTCAAAGTTGTCTGTTATCCTAATTGGTATTGAAGAGCATTTTATGTTAGAACAAACCATAGTGAAAAAAATCCCCAATACTTGCTAAAGACAAGTACATTGCTAGGATACATTTGATGTTGCATGACTTTCATTATTTAATAAAAATCACATTTTTAGCTTGACTATTAAACAATATTAAGAGTTATTGCAATCACCCATGCACTGGCGTTGGCATTTCAGCTTGGTTAAAGTTTCGCATGCAGGCCACTAGTATGCTTATATCTCCAAGCATAGGATTAATTTGAAAATTCATTAATATGTTCAGTGGTATCAGACCATCAAGACCGATAAATTTTGACTGGATTTAATAAAAATTATAGTTACTTTTTGACTTCTACTTTTTGGTTGAAGTTCTCTGTATGCAAAAAAAATGTTAAGTTTTTCATTCAAGTCACTATGCAGCTTATATCTCAGTAAGCATTCATGACATATTGACTTGAAAGTTATGAGTGTGTTCAGGGGCATCAGACATCCAAGGTAAATAACTCTTGACTGAATTTAAAACAAAGATTAAGATTTTGTATGCTCAGTACTTTCATGCTTATATCTCAGTAACTAGGCATGGGATTGATTTTAAGCTTCATAAACATGTTAGGGCTATGCAGCTATCAAGGTAGATAATTTTTGACAATGGGTATCTGAAGGGCAAGAATAAAAAATAGATATGTGTTGATTTTACCAACAAGCATTTTGAATAGTTTAGCGGGCTGTCTTACAAATTATTTTTTCAGGTTATGTCTTAGTGTTATAAAAATTTGACACTTAAGTTATGCATGTGATTACATTTGTACTCCTATCAGCACCCCCAAAAGATGAGTTGTATGTGAATGATTTTAAAATAGCTGGAATGCTATATTCTCAAGTTTGTGATTTCCTTTACACCAGTATTTGTTTCATTCCAGGAACATGTTTCTAGCCCAGCAGATAGCGGAGTTGGAAAACATGAGGTCAGTCTCCTCCGTGTCATCATTTCTGCCCATCTCTTCCTAATAGTGACCTTTGACCTTAGTGGTTTTCATTGGTCAGATTTATGGGCACTGATAATGTGATGAGGCCATGACCTTTCCATGACCCCTGGAAGCTTAGGGGTCAATCAGATGTCTAGGTCACCAGAATGTCAACTATTCAGGCAGAAGTCAGGAGGTCTACATAGTGCTGTGACCTTGTCCCCACAGTGGGGAGGAAAGTCTGCATGACCTTGACCCTGTGTTGCCATGGAAACAGGGAGAGAGGTGAAGGTTGCTTTTCAGTGCTTTATAACTAAAGACGCTTAATACTGGGATCTGTACAGTGTCAAGATGGGGGGAACCATTGAAAAAGTCTTCCGGTCCGGCATAGTAATTATGACTGGTTGTCATGGAAACGGGCCATAGCAACAGGCTGGTATGAAGATGGAACACAAAAAAGGACCCCATACTGAGCCCATCTCAGAATTGTGATATTGGGTGCTTGGAAATGGAATGGGATTCATAATTTTGTTAACCTTTCTTAATTTTGTGAATTATTTTCTAAGAATCTTTTATTTTAAGTATATCAGTTACATAGCAGGTGTTTGGCAGAATTGACAGATGTTAGATTGTTAAATTATGAAGATGAAAGAAGGCAAATTACAGTGATGTACCAATTAGGAAACAATTACAGTTGTGTTTCAAGTTCTGTTTTAAACAGTTGATAAAGATTTGTTATGATTAACATGAGTTAAATCTTCAAATTGATGTGTCAACATTAGCAGAATTGTGGAAAGGTGTACATGTGAATTAGTTTTATTCCTCTATTCCACTACCAAGTCAGCATACTGTAAAGGATCTTACAGAGAGCTTTATCTGTTCCATCATGTACCTATTAATATTTTGCCTCCAGGTTGGGAGAAGGGAATTAGACAGTCTTTGTGTCACCTGCTTTTAACAAAGGTGACACATAGGGATCACTTTTCTGTCGTCCGTCTGTCCGTCAAACTTTCCGTCGCGCTTTAGCAGGTGACACATGTGTTTCAAAGAACACTCTTGTTCTATTTTGGAGTCTAAATCCCCACCCTAGAGCAGTGGCAAACAATCTACAGATAAGGAGATGCTTTTGCTGGGATGTGAAGTTAATTCCTTGGGACTAAGCTGATTCAGTCTTTTAGGAACAGTCACCTGCCAAAATCCCCATGTAACCCAACCACCTCCCAATGGGGCAAAATGTTGATAGGTGCTTTAGAGAAACTACGAGCTGTAGTGATACTGGGCAGGGTCAAGTAGTGTCCCCCCAAGGGGCTAGGTGAGAGATACGATGCAAGGTATTTTTGTTAATCATTGGTCAAGGTTTGACAAACTAGGGTCCAGATGTGTTGAGGCAGGTTGAAGATGCAATAAGCAGACATCTAAGTGCAGCATTCAGTGTTTAACCCTTCATAGAGGAAACCATGAAGAGACCTATGCGAACAGCATAAAACCAGATCAGCCTGCGAGTAACTCGCAGGCTGATCAGGTTTTATGCTGTTCGCTGCTCCTCAGTGGTCTGGAAATGAGGATTTTGTAATTAAGTTTGGTAAGGTTTAACTGTGGTTTTCAGCATATCAGGCTTTATGTGGTATCTGTTGAGTGCGTCAAAATGTGTCTATATGAGGGAAAGGGTTTACAGGCATTAATAGGAATGAAAGGCTATTGATCGGTAGTTTAACCCAGGATGCTTCTATGTACTTAGAGTCTTTGTCCACCCGTAATTAGATGGATGTCATGGATGTCGCTATATGACTAAAATATTGTCATGGCAACGGTTAACTCCAGCAACTCAACAAAAGCTATTGGATGATAAAAGATGAGAAAGAAATGATGCTGTAAAATGTGGAATCTCTTACATAGTTTGTCACAAATATGGGGTTTGTCACAAATATGGGTGGGAGGGATTTTTTCATAGATTTATTTTGTCAATTACTCTAGACTACTAGATTTTATGCATACTAAACCAAATCTTAAGAAACACCATATATTTAATGTAGATTATTTATATTTTATGAAAATACATAGCAGAACAATAAGGTTTGGGGAAAGTGTGATTAGTTATACCAAGTATTAGAAAGAAAAAGATAGTAATTTTGCTTTAATTAAGTTAAAAGTACATGTAGTTGAAAATGGTATCAGTAAATTGAATTTGCTGATAAGCAGCAGGATGAATGTTTCTTTAGATGTCTGATTGTTGCATCTTTGGCCTGTTTTTGTACTGAAAATCCTGTTTTGTTCACTGCTTGTGTGTCGTGAAGCATTGGCAAAAACTAAATGTGCAAAGTCTCGGCTTATATGGTCAAAAAAACCCTCAGAATTTCAAAAAAAATAAATAAAGAGTAACATTTATTTTTTATCACATGTACATACATCATATGACATACATGCTATGTTTGTAAATTTTATTTTATTTTTCTCTGTACATAGTTCTCTGTGTAAATGTACCAGAATTAAATGTAAATACAAGCTTTCATCTTGAGTGTGATGGTGTGAGTGTTAACACAACGTAGTTGGGACTAACACTTGGTGCAATAGGCCAATTTGTGCGGATCAACGGAAGCCAAGCTTTCAGTCGGATGTAGATTACTTCCCTTTTATCAGATGTAGATTACCACCCCTGGCTGTAAGCTCTTCAATCCATTTAGACACATTTTGACACCTTTTGAATCGGCCCTCACTTTGTTCTCAATTTGATCTGGTTTCATACATGGGGCAGCAAACTGTTTGAAAACTCTTCAAGTTTCTTAGGTAGTGATTTATACTGATCGTTGAATCCTTTTCCTTGTTTCTTCGAAGGGTCCAAATGAGTCATTTTGATTTTTCTTTTGAGCTGACTTCTGGGTAAAGCTTTGGTTTTACCCAAGTTTCCCTGAATCTGTAATTACCTGAATGTATTTTGGTGAATGATACACTGTAGCAGAAACTGTGAATTCCACCTAAATATTATCATTTTTATCAGCATTACTATTCACTATTTCTTGCTTATTGCAAGAAACACCTCCCTTCTTAGTTAAATGTTATTTTTTTTTATAAGATTTGTTTCTAGGTTACAACATTGAATGAGCTACCTCAAACTATCACAAAAACTAAGATTTTTTTGCATAGGAAATAAAGAAGTATATTAATCTGGATTTTACCAAGGAAATAAGATGGGGGACATTATCATATAAAAATGTGTTGTAGTTTTTTTAATCAAGTTTGTACTGTAATCCATCATTTTCCCCTTGCTGCATACATTTGCATTGTATTGTGGGTACTGTCTTCAGGGAGCTATCCAATCTCTACCTGTCATTCAACTTTCACGTAGCTTGCTGTTAGTTGCCGAATTCCAGCTGATAATGAATAATGTAATTTGTCTTTAAGATAAATTGCTAGGAGGGATTGCTGCGGCTGAGGGGTTATTGTCCATGACTAAAAATCTCTTGGCCCCTCACTACTGTGGGTTTGGATCCCGGTTGGGACTTGGGATTATTTATGTGACGATGCTATCCAGCAGGCTTGCTATAGATCGGGGTTTCTACTTTAGTTTCTGTGCCTTGAGTAATGTACACAATTCCCCTGGGTCCCCCCTGTAATTAGCTAGACATTGCTTATGTGACTGAAATATTGTTGGAACGACAGTAAACTTAAATTAAGATCAATTGATGGCCTATTTAGTTATTTATTTTTCGTAAGTTTTCTTGACTGTATTTGAAAATATATTTATTCTTATCTTATTTTTTTCTTGATCAAATTACATGCATAGCTTTTTGAACAGAAAGTAATGCAAGTGCTATTTTATCTGTACATAGGGAAAGTTGTAGTAAAATTACACCTCCTTCTCATGTATGTATTCTAGTTCTACTAAAGCTTTACAATGATTATCTTTTTTTTTTTTATTAGAAATATTCATTATTTTATAAGTTCCTGGATTTAAAAAAACAACAAAAAAACTGTATTTGCACTATTCCAACCATTCTGTTTAACTGAGGCTACTTTCTCATAGAAGTTTACTTTAACATGTCAAAAAAAATAAAAAAATAGATAAAGACAAAAACGCCTGAAAACAGAATCTGTTACTGTAATCAGAACATAATTGATAATAAATAAAATTTAAGCCTTGTGTTTATGAAACAATCAGGTGTCAGAATGTGTCATACCAGTATTTGCTCTTTTAAGTTATTCTTTTTGCATTTTACTTTCTGTTTTTCGGGACCTGCAAAGAAGCCATTCCCAATATAAAACATGTATAAATAGTGTTAAAATAGTGTATTTTATCGTGCTGATTTACAATTTCAAAATTAATTGCATCTTATCAATTCTTAAATAAGTGAAACTTTTTAGCAAAGTAATAAATAAATTCTCTGTGTGGAGCTAACATGTAATTAGAAAACCTATCCTCTCTTTGTTTTCGTTATTTTAAATTGTTTGTTGCTTACCCTAGAAAAAAATACTGGTCAGAATTGTTTATGCCATCGTTGAAAAATAATTTGTGTTTTGTGTAAAAGATGCTTGATTTGTATTTTTACTATGCATACTAAAATTTGTATTTTTCTTTTCTCATGTTTTATCGAGAATAAGGCATTTGGGGCTTGCATTCTTTGGTTGCTATAGTTACCCTTATATATTGTGTAAGCCATTATTATTTATTTCCCTCTCTCTCTCTTTCTATCTCTTTGCTTGTATTATTTTTAAAAGATTCTTAATCAAGTGTGAAGTAAATTTTGGCTTCAGTAGTCTATTGATAGTGAATATCATTCTGGATTTTAAAACAAATATTTATATATTAAGTGTGGTTACCAGTTTTAACTTAAGGTAAAGACCCTGTAATGTTTCGGTTACGTCTTGGACCACTTAACCTCTACTAAGATTACCAAGGCACCCTAATGAAACATTAAAAGACCTTGGTTATCTCCGTGAAAGACCATGAGGTCTGAAATGTAGCAGAACCATTTCAAGGACTTTACCTTAAAGTCTCGCTCTGGAAGTAACTTGATTGAATCCCTTATTCCATTGAAAAAGAAAAGAAAAAAATACTTTTAACAGCTGCTGGCAGTATGTTGGTGATTCTGCTTGTGAGTCCCATGTACCTGGGGTGCATTCAGTATTTAAGCGTATGCAAATGTTCACTTTAAGTCAGCTATGAAGCTGTCTTAGTGTCAAAAACCATGATGTTCACGTATACCCAACAGCTTAAGGTACACGTGAACAGCCTGGTATATTGACCGAATATTACTTTGTAGCTTACTGTAGATGAACGGTTTGCATTCTGTTTGGCATACTCAATGCACACCTGAAATAAAGTACATAGCTGCTATGGGTCACCCTCCATCTGGAAAGAGCTGAAATCGTCATCAATACTAGCTAGTATAAAACCAGATCATCCTGCAAGTTTCGCTGTTAGAGCAGGTTTTACCGTTTGCTACTCATTGGAAACTCTTTGAGTTCTAGGCTGAGGTTGAAACAATGTTAAACCTGATCAGATCGAGATGTGCATTTTGGACTGATCAGGTGTGATTCAAAGTGTTCAGAAATGCTTCATTAGGAGTCTGATTTTATTTTTCTGTCAGCTGTAGTTTTATATCACTCAGTGTTGCTGAATGGGGGACTTTTTATACCAATGATATTTGTTGGTAGTAAGTTCCGTTGTCAAACCACTCGCAATTCAAATGTACATATGTAAACATGACCGATAGGAAAATATGGATTAGAGATAGACATAGATATTATGTGACTATGTAAAATGTTTAGTCAACGTTTCAAAATAAATGCAATTCTCAAACAGGTAAAACAAATATGGTTCTTGTTTTTCATCCCAAATTCTTATGCTATGATTTCAGTGCCATTTGTGAAAACATTTACAGAAGCTTACCCAAGCTGGTCAGTTAGCTAGGACCAGAAACAAACTTATATCGTAACAAAGTGTCTGATGTACTGAAGCGGGGCTGAAATTTTGGAGCATCAATGACTCAAGAAGTCATACATGCCTGTTGATGTTCTCTTAGCTCAACAGAACCCATCATGCTTAAGTTGAGCTATTCTGATCACCCTGTGTCCGTTGTGCAGCATCAACAATTTGCTTTAAAAATATATTCATTGAAACGACTGGGTAGAAATTTATGAAACCTGGCATGAATGATCCTTAGATGGTCCTTCACAAAAGTTGCTAAAATAAACTTTATCCATGCTGAACTCTGGTTGCCATGGTAATCGATATGATTTTATTTATGGAACTTATTGGGTATTCTATATCATAATAGCTAAAATATAATGTATCCCATGAAAAATGAGGCTCTTATGGGTCAGCTATTTTGTTGCATACTTTTTATAGATAATTTGAAAACTTGTCCTCTCTGAAACCGACACTCAAAATTAAATTCTGTTCCACACTTTATGATAACCTTCTGGCAATCTTCAGTAATTGAGCATCGTTGATTCCTTGAAAAATGAGGCCTCCAGATGGTTGGCTAGTTTTCTTACATGAACTGTATATACACTTAGGAATTCTTCGTATCTGAAATTGGAATTTGGTTGCTGCTGAAGATAACAAGGTAAAATCAAGTGACCTGAATTATTTTTAATTAACCCTTTCCTTCATAGAGGATACCATGAAAAGACCTATGCGAACAGCATAAAACCAGATCAGCCTGCGAGTAACTCGCAGGCTGATCTGGTTTTATGCTGTTCGCTGCTCCTCAGTGGTCTGGTAATGAGGATTTAACAATTAAATTTGGTAAGGTTTGAGTTTGGCTTTCTGCAGATCAGGCTTTATGTGGTACCTATTGAGTGCGTCAAAATGAGTTTATGTTAGGGAAAGGGTTAAGCGTATGATACTCTGGTGAGCGTTTAGTGCCACCAGGACCATCTTTTTCCTTAAAGGTGGGTGGTGGGTGAAAGGGGAGAAAACGGCAACAATAACTGTTAACTCGTTTCTCTAATGTTGATTATGAAAATTCTTAAAACTTGAAACTAATCTTGCCCAACGGTTCTTGGGTTGGACTAGTACGTGGCGTCTGGGAAGAACATGCACGATATTTGCCCTATACAGGATTCAATCCCACAGCTATCAGATCTACAGGCACACAACCACAACACCCTTCAACATTAATAAATTATCATTTAATTATTGTAAAAAAAATTGTCTTGTCATGGACTTTCCGGGCGTCAAAGTGAGTCTATATGAGGGAAAGAGTTAAGGTATATCTGGGTTTTTCATGTAGTATACTGGGAAGCTCATTTTCTTTTCAACTGCCCACAGTCGGCACTAAAATTCCCCGTTCTACTACTATATCATCCAACTATAAATCTACAGACCCACTAATTTCTGATATCTCAATAAAAGAGAAACAAATTTGTTGTTTGCTGAGCATACTGGCCATAATAAAATCATAGAATTGTACGCATTTAGAACAAATTATATGTATGGTCAGTGTGGGTTTTTTTTTGTGTGTGTGGTTTTTTTTTTTGGGGGGGGGGGTTATACGCCCGTTGAATGACGAGACGTATTATGGGATATGTGACACCGTCTCAGGTTGTACACTCTCTAACTCTTACAAACATTAACCGATCTTTACCAAACTTGGCACAATTCCTCGGCCAAATTCGATAACCAGCTAGAATGTCTCTGACACCGCAGATTTGTGACCCTTAAATTGATGTAAAATTACAATCTCCAACACCGATAAAGGCGAACCTCTCTTTGCCAAACTGGATCACAATGTGTATGGACACAACATCTCCGCGAAATTAATAATCAGTCAGAATGTCCCAAACATTCCAGAGTTTTGGCCCTTGAGTTGATGAAACTGTGTCTGCTAACACTAGAAAGCCACAGGCACTGAAGTGTTACGATCCTTAAATGGATCACCTTGCAGGTTGGGCGTATTTTGCAATAATAAGCGCCCTTTCTCCCTTTTTTGTGGATGGGATAGAGGGGTTCTTTGTTGTTGTTGTTTTTTCTCGAAAAGGGAGAAAATGCTATTTGTAGGTATTTACGGGTTTCTTCTTGTTAGAATACAGTTACAATAACTGTACAGACTGCTTCAGGTGCATCAAAACTGCAATCAACAAGTCCTAGGATAAACAATTATTACCAATGAGAAAACATTCAGCTTGTTTACACTATGTCGTTTTTATACCTACCCGCCTGTACTTACCGCACTTCGTTTTATGAAGTATCAAAAAGTGCAGATGAATTCACAATAACAAATGGAAACCTCACAAACACGTCTGAAAATCTCAATAATATAAGTCTGAACTAAAGTCTCTTTTAAACATATCTCCACTTTATGAAATACTATATAATCATTAATTTTTATGGATAGTCTACTATTTTTTCTCGATTTCGGGGATGGCTTTATTCACGAAAATTAAACCCTGCGAAAATTGTCCATTATGTAGATGTCACGCTTTCTAGAACATGAATCCACGAATATATTATTTACCCACGAAACTGACTATATTAATCATATTCCACGAAATTTTATGTCAACGAAAAATTATGATTTTACCGTACAAAATCTTTCGAAAACATCTCCTGAGTAGCAAGACAAATGATACCATTACTAAGCAGGAGGGTGGAGAGCAAAACATACATTACTTTTTCATCCAGTAAATGCAGAATTGTTGAAATGACTCATTTTAAAGATAGCTCATGTCCCTGCTTAAAATAGTAATATGCATTGTCATAGAAATCGCGTAAAGTGATATATCGTTTAAACTTAACC
>CM037780.1:32285994-32335994 GCA_021229015.1 Solen grandis | reverse complement strand
TTAAGGGTGTATGTGGCAGTTTGCTGCATTTTCTATATAGACAAAGAAGAAAATTTTTAATTTTCAAAATTTTTTGCATGATTATAGAAAATCATAAAATAAACATTTTAAGGAAAAAATGGGGGTCACCGTCCTACTTTTTGAGTAATCTGCCCCTGAATGTGAATTTTTAGCACTTTTAGGCCATATTCATATTATTTTTTGTTACAAAATTAAGCTTCATCCTATATCTAGAACCCTATATAACAATTTAACAAGGTGTTTGGTTTACTGCTCATTTTTCACTTCCTGTACTTCTTCCCGAAGATTGTATACAGAATAAAATCTCGTCTTTAATCAGATAAAACGAACACCGCGTCACGCTTATTTCTTTAGGGGATTTGAAGTTGGTACCATTATATTCGTACTCATAAACACACCGGATCAAACAGTTGGATAGTATATGTTTATAAAATACATGCTGAGTATGAAATGGGTACATTTAGGAAGTATAGTTTCCACTTTGAACATTTCGTTAGGAGTACTGTAAAATCTTTAAGATTCGTTGACATGTAATTTCGTGGAATTCTTATGACGTCAATTTAGTTGCGACATATATTTGTTGATTTCTAGGAAAACATGTGGTCTATTAAATAAACTGTTTTCGTAGGGATTAATTTTCGTGAAAAAAAGCATTCCACGAAATCAGCGTAAATTAGTCCAACACGAAATTTATTGATTCTAAAGTATGTGTTTCTTTTCTTTACCAGTTTATACGTGTATGGTTTCCTTGTAATTTTTGCTAGTGACAAAATGTCTGGTATTGCTTCATCATATTTTGGAACATTTCTAAGCAATCCCACTTGGGGGTCTATTACCTTCTAGAAACTGCACAATAAAAGCTGATCATGTCTTGATTTGACGCACACTTGGTCGTAAAAGTTCTGACCCGCACAAGTTTCTAACTGTACCCTCTCGACACACCATACGTGCAATTCAAATCATATTTCCAGCATACTATAAGACCGAAACAGTACCATGGTGAATTATACTATAAAGGACAAAAGTATACACGTGTGTATAACTGTGTTTTAGATTTATTATCAATGAGTTATATGTTACTGACTCAGAGTTGGTATGGCGAGATATTTTCTAGAAAGCCTATAGTACTCATTCGAAAACACATGCATGCTACACGTTAATTTCTACGCACGTATAACCGCGTTCTTGTCGACGTACGACATATATTTGTTTATCGTGACAGCTCACTTCCTGTCGGCTAGCACCCGTCAGAAGGAGTTAGTGGTAAAACAGTCACGCCGCTAGTAAGAAATGTCTCATTGTACATATTCCCTAGATAAGGATGATATAAGAGAGTTTAGGTTTCGCTCACAGTCGGATGAATGAATGAATGAATGAATGAATGAATGAATTTCGTGCCGACAAACAAAATAAAATATTCATCCTTTCGCAAAATGAAATAAATACAAACAGACAGATGGATGGACAAACAGAAAGAGGGGGGGACAAACAGAAATACAGACATACAGACGAACAGACAGACGGACAGGCAGACATACAGACAGACAGATTAGCAGACAGAAGAACATACGGACAAACAGATATTCAGACAGACAGACACATAGAAAAAAAAAAGGCACAGACGAACATACGGCCAGACAGACATACAAACAAAAAGACAGATGAATATACGGACAGACAGACATGCAGACAGACAAACAAAAAGACATACAGACGAATAAACGGACAGACAGATAAACAGATAGATATACAGACTACCCTTTTCAGTTGTTCTACAAGCAGACCGCGAAATATACTGAAAGATTCATTCCGACATTTTCTCCTTTGATTGAAACATTTAATTACTTTTTTTTCAGAACTTTCCTAGCGCACTGTTTCCCGATAATTTGCATATACTTGATAAAATATTCATTGACACCGGTTGATTGAAATATCGTAAACGGTAGAGGATCTCGGGAAATATTTCAACAATTAACTATCTGAAAAAGAAATAAATTCAATTTTGTAACATTAGGAATCCTTTCACGGAACTGGTATGTGATAAAACGGGGCTAAGACAGCGGGGATCGATCTAAATCTAATAAACAAAAGATTTATTTAAGACGTCTGACCGTTCTTATATATCTTCTTAAATGAAGCAATTCTCAATAACAAATTACCCGAACTCTGAGAAACAATTGATAAAATCTCAGTGAAACACGAGAAACGAGCAATAATCACACGTTGTTAGATTTGATGATCTTCTTCCAGATACTGGCAGAGAAATGTTTACAGCAAAGAGGAAAACAGAGTTTGGCTTTATGATGGAAATATTTTTATCTCTAGCTTCTGGCGGGATCGAGACAAAAATTTGAAATCGAAACAAAGCGAGCGGTAAAATGACTTCCATTTCTGTCGAAAGATAAGAAATATGCGTCATGCTATCGCCTATGAACATAGCATTCTGGGGAAAATCTTACTGCGCTTTTTCTTTGGCAAAATACAATTCAGAGAATCTAAATCCATACAAAATCCATGTTTTGAAAAAAAAAAAAAAAAAAAAATTTGATAGTTTTTTATATCATTCTATGATATTATTTTACAACCGCATTCAAGATTTATTCATCATCGAATATTCTTTCGAAACGCATATACCGTTTTTTTTTGTTGTTTTTTTTGTTTGTTGTTTTTTTGTCCGTAGAAATATGATAATGTGAATACTCTTTTGGGAAATACAATGTTTAATTTTCGTATTCAAAAATAGTTTTCTTTGGTTATCTCTTATATTCATTACAACTTTAAACATCTAAACGCGTTTTTATCTATTCAATCGGATAATGAACTAAAATTAAGATACAGTGTCTGATAAATACAGGGATCTGAATCTTTAAAATATATTATACCGACTTGGTAAACATTTTTTTGCCGCGTGGACATCAGTGTGCTTTTGTTTTTAATGCATTTTTGTTGGTGTAAATTTGCATGAATATGGTCCTCGAAATATAGTAATAACTCTATGTTATAATATAGTAATTACTCTTTCTTATAATATAGAAGTTACACTATAACAAGATTTTTTGACACGATGTGATTTTCATGTGTTGATTTTCATATAAAATGTACAGCCTTAAATGAGACATTTCCCACCTTAAGTGTATAATTAAGGCATCCAAACCGCCAGATACGGTTTCCGTCTATCGTGTACAGTCAACATCCAATTAAATATCGAGGATAATTAAGAAAACAAAGTAACGTTGTTTTTTTTATGAGAAAATAATTCATGTTGAGCATTTTCAAAATTAAATCCTTGTCTACAATCTACGTCATTATTCGTTTGAATGTTGAGTATGGTGTATAGCGATTACCGCTTAGCGTTGGTTGATCAACCTCTCAATTTGAGTTGACGTTTATGACATAAGAAGCACTCTTGGAATCAACAGCTAGTCATAAATACAAATCCAGGATAAGTCCAGGAAAATTATTTGGCCTATTTTAAAGATGTCCAAGATCTTTTTCTCTCGAAAACATAGCGGAATTAATTAATTCTAGCAATAAAAGAAATGAGCAAATGATATTTATTTGTAAATAACTGTCTTAAAGTTAGTCCAGGAAAATTATTTGGCCTATTTTAAAGATGTCCAAGAAAGATCGTTTTGTAGTAAATTTTGTAATGATTCATTACATTGATATCTTTACTCGAGAGAGTAAAAATATTTGTTGCAGTTTTCGAGGTACAGACACGATCCGAAAGATATATTCTGTGCACGTATATGTCCGTACCTTTAATTCTGTGTACACATGGTCCCAAACTATTTACTCTGTATGAAGTAATATGCACCGGAAGTTGAAGGGTTTTTGGGACTTGTTTAATGTAGAAACTGTCGACATTTCGTTATATTTCTGCGTTAAGGGTGCCTTTTGGTGATGATTAATTTTAGAGTATGTTATTTTAATATCAGACTGATCGAACCGTGCATAGAAGTAAATGGTAGCAAATTTTGAGCAAAGTTACAAACTCCGTAATCAAGTTACGCCTGATTCCTTTCCTACAGTAGGGGCCTACATGACCGAGAAGGTAAAGTCTCTGACTTTAACACGCACTCAGTCCTCACCGCGTGGGTTCGAATCCCGGCAGGGTCATTCGGATTTTCATGTGAGGAAGCCTTCCAGCTGGCTTGCAGTAGGTCAGTGGCTCTACCCGGATGCCTCAGTGCATTCGGGGCCGTCCTCCACCTGTAATTAGCTGGACGTCGCTATATGACTGAAACACAGTCGCAGCGACGGTAAACTCAAAAAATCAATCAATCAACCTTTCTACAGTACATGTAATGCGGAATAAAAAGGAGTGACGGAGCATGCGGTCCTAGTGCCAGTGGTACATGTATACACGTGGATCCGCACTTTACCTGCACAATTTGTCCTATTTAATCTTCTAATGAAATGATTGTGTTTCGTTCAAAATATGAAAAATATATTGCATAAAATGAACAGCGAGGTCTTGATACGGAGAAAATTTGAGAGTGTATAGTGCCTTCGTGACCAAAGCTGATTATTGACAACGATTGCAGCGGCGGCGACAAATTTACGTCATGTTTTGTTTTGTAACCAGCACCGTACTTACTTAAAACATCACGTGAAATTGTCACTCAAGTGGGATTCGGGTCCATAATGCGAGGTCAAAGGCAAAGCTGTATGGCATACGTGACAAACTGTTTATGGTCCGCTACGCGTTGCTTGAACATTTTTCACGTGATGTTTTAAGTAAGTACGGTGCTGGGTACAAAGCAAAACATGATATAAATTCCAAAGAGTCTAAAATATTAACGATAACAAAAACGTATCGAGTGCACACACGAGTCCGTACTATATACCCTTTGTAAACAAACTAAATGGACTTGGATGCTAAAAATTACTTACTTATATATTGATAGAACTTCAAACTCCCGTGCTCTATGTATAAGAGGAAGCTTGTTTTTATAGAGACGGTTAAATTGTAATGTGCATTTTGGAGCAAATTCAAGAATAGTGCGGGCTTCTGAAGTATATGATGCTCTTTTTTCGTTTCCAATGTTGACATTTTACCATTGCAAATCAAAGTATAGAGCATAGCGGAATTTGACATTTACGATTATGTTCTGTTGTTATTGTTGTTGTATTGGGGTTTATCGTCGCTGCGATAGTATTTCAATCATATAGCGACGTCCAGTTAATTAAAGGTGGAGGAAGACCCCGAGTACGCAGAGGTACCCGGGTAGAACCACCGACCTACCGCAAGCCAGCTGGAAGGCTTCCTCACATGAAAAATCCGAAGTCCCTACCGGGATTCGAACCCACAGCGGTGAGGAGCTGAGAGATTGATTATGTTCTGCATGATATGTGAATTTGATCGTGATGAGATATGATTCAGGACACCGAACTTTGAATTGAGTATAAGGACACTTAATGAAATATTTATTCTTGTCTTTTCTTGATTATAACTAGAGTCAAGCCTGTCTTAAGAGAAAGTGACCGCTTAACAGAGGTGGCCGCTGAATGAATGTTAAATATATAATAAAATGCTACAGTTTGGTCATACAAAAATTGACTGCTAAATGCAGATTGACCGCTTAATACAGGTAGATGTTAATACAGGTTCAACAAAACACTTGAGCACATGAATATAACTAACTAAATGTTCTGTGTTACATTATTTGCTTTGTTGTTGTTGTTTTTTTTTCTTTGTTTTTGTTTTGTTTGTTGTTGTTTTTTTTTTTTTTTTTTTGGGGGGGAATTAAATCTTATTTTTTTTCAATTTACCGAAACACTTTTTAGCTTTAATTAGTTCAGTTTCTTTATGCGTCTATTCCAACATATTATTTTCTTCTTTTTATTTAACGCTAACCCCTTTTTACAACATGATACAAGTAAGCAGCTCGTATTGAAAATCAAAACTCAATTACTGTATGTTGAAACTTTCAAGGGAACACATCTTTTACGAGCATATAAGAAACGTGTTTTCAGAGCGCTGTCTTTCTTTCCTAATTTTACTAACATGCATAATCGAAAGGAACAGACGTAGTTTGAAATTCAGCTCGGCATCAAAGAGCTATTTCCAGACCTATTAAATATTAAAATACTTGTAGTTTCAAAGTCCTCGGCAGTTCGACAGTTATTGAATATGTTATAAACAGCTAACTCTTTGACAAACTTGTTTGTCTTATAAAAACAGGAAGTATATTCCACGTGTGTCATTCATTTGCTTGCTTAGAATATATTTCATTAGGAAAATTTAGAGGCAGATTGGGGGTAAATCGAATACTTGTTCTAGCAGTGTTCTAAATATTGACAACGGAGTTTGTCACAAGATTGTTTCTATTTTAAATTAGTTTGACACTTTCTTAAGAACAGCTGCATAAAGTCTGGGCAATAGATCACCAAGTGCCAAACAACATTTTTATATACTTTTTTTTCAAGATTTTTATAGTGAGAACAGACTAGAGATGAATTCTTTAAAATAAGACTTGTCTTTGAAAGTTTGGTACACAAATAATTACCAAGCTTAAATGCTTGCATGTGCAATAGGTTGTTATTATGTTCATTATGGATGGCTCGAAAATTCTTAAAATACCAATTGCATTTTTGATTAACAAGACTATTGACCGTTGTCAGTCCTGACGACATGAAGCAGCTAGGGTCAGAACGTTAAAAAAAATCTAATCCCTATAGGTCTGTGAGCATTCGCAGCCTTGATTTCATTTGTTTGTTAATTTGTTTGGTTAGGTGTAATGTCCAATCGACAGTATTCAGTCATTTGGAGAATATGTCTGCTTGAGGCAGATATAGTGCTGCCACACTGCAGTATCACGCCGTAGCCATGTGGCATGATACCACACCTAGTCACATTATCTTGACACCAGGTCAACTAGTCCTGGAACTACCCTTATATGCTGAGCGCCAAGCAAGTGCACCCAAAGCAAATCTAAATATATATATACATGTTATCAATTTTCAGAATGTTTAACCAGAAATTCCAAACCATACAAATCTCAGTCAGAGTTCCGATCAAAATATTCAACTGACACAAGTTGAATTTATATACTGAAGTTTATAATTATGTCATAATGCTAGATATTTTTTTTCTTTTTAATCCTTAAAATGTCTTTGACGCTGGACTATGAGATGAATTGTTTCAGTGGACATTGCGTATCTCCTATTTCACTCTTAGAAGCTACTCTCAAAATGTGGCCAATCAGAAGCTCTGAAATTCAAATTTATCATTATTTATTTCAAAAGAACCCAAAATGTAATAAAACTGTTTCAATTATTTGCAAGATCGCATTTGAAGTGTTTTGGTCCTTCTATATTTTATGTAAAGTGAACGACATGCCTACTTGTATAAATAAACCTTTTAAATTGACCTTATAAACTGGCGATATTGCAATTCTATTTCTATATGGACACAGACTTAATTTCTCAAGTTCTTTGAAATACAAGGGGAGATTTAACTGTCTCTACATTTGGGCAAAACTAAATGCATATTGTTTTGATCTTCAAGAAAATTAACAAAGATTACGTCTTTAAAGTACATTTTGCAGTGTGCTACAAACACTCTATTCCGCCCTAAGACAGTGTAAAATACTTAGGTCAAAGAATAGATTTTTGCTTTGAACCGTGAAAAATACTGTAGACTTTATCGTGCAGAAAGTTAATTTTAGAATAAAATTCTTGTAACGAAACACTGCAATTTTTTAAAATCCTGTCTGATTTTAGTGATGCAATATCTTAGTCCAGTGCCAATATCCAATTTCGACTATTTCTGCTCGTCTTGGTTGATATAGTTTGATTTAACACAGACATAAAAATATTGTCAAAAAAAAGGTTATCAAATTTATACCTGTTCTTCTGCTATAAACATGTATACAAGAAAATTTGTAAGGAAATTTAAGGTAATCCATCCATTATTAAAATATAATCATGGCCCTTCAAATGCTTAAAAAGACTTCAAAGCAGATGCAAGCATCCATTGACTGTGAGCTATAGGCTCTTTTGCTCTAAATCTATAAGGGCTTGCATTTACTATAAAATTCTAATGATCATTTGATTGACTATGATCACAATAAATTATGAATGGATTACCTTAATATACTCCGAATAGAAGACATTGCTACTCATATTAGACCTAATCATTTATATTTTCCATGGGACTGCACCAAGTAATCTCCAGCAGAATGTCAAAAAAAAAGAAGCTCATATTCATACTGTTCCAAAAGTTTGTTTGTTTGTTTTTTTAAATCGAAATGTCTCATTTGATTTTTGGACAATAAAGAATTGATTTGATTGAGCTTCCTTATAATATTTGAGGTTATTTATAGATATGATATATTTTACAAGAAGTCCTTAATATGTATGTTTTTTTTGTTTTTGTTTTTTTTTACCTTCTTTAAACAACTCTGTATCAAATAATTTACCTTACCAAAGCCAGGGTAATATGAGTAATTGTTACCTTGATATACCATCCTTAGAATATCATTTTATATAAATTTCATGTTTTAGGATATTTCATTGTGATCTTCTACATTTCGGACCTCATGGCCTTTTACGGAGATAACCAAGGTTTCCTTATGTTTCATCAGGGTACCTGGCTTATCTTGGTAGAGGTTAAGTGGTCCAAGACATAGCGGAACCATTACAGGGACTTTACTTTAAGTATTCAATATCATAACTATTTTGTTAGACCGTAAGGTATGATAAAGCTATTTACTAAAATAATTTGTAGAACAAAACATGACCGTCTGTGTTCCCACTCTATTTGTGCTTATAAGTATTGATGGTGCAATAATTATTGTTCAGAGCCAACAAAAAAAAAGAACAAAAAAAAAAGGTCGCACAATGTCCCGAATGGTCCAATGTGATTGCAGCAAATGCGTCACTACCCTTGGTATAAACACGCTAGTCAATGTGTCACACCTTTGATTCAGTATTCTCAGAGGTATATATATTACTGAACTTAGTCTCGCAGATGTAAGTTATATTGTTAGTCTGTGACTAAAGGCTGTGATGCTTCACAAGACAAAAATGTTACACCAACAGATCACTTTGTCTGCGACACACCCTCAAAACTAATTGTAGAACGAAAACATCCTTGTCACCATAAAACTAATTTACTGGCATATTCAAACTCTCATCTCACTTCGCAAAAAAAAAAAAAAAAAAAAAAAAGCCCATATGCAACTGTTGGTTCCAATTTGACAAACCTTTCGGTTTCGTATATATTAGTGACTCGTACATTTATGTTCAATGTAAGCTTGGTTTATGTCGGCAGGCAACATAAGAGCATTTAATGAATTACCCGTATGTAGGGGCTCCAAGATGTATGGGAAATATGGCAAGATTATTTCGGTTACATCCTAGGTGTTTCCTTGATTGACACTGATGGCCTTTGCGCTGTGTTTCATTACCCGAGGATACGTTAACACAGCCGTGTCTCTTGAACTCTTTCCCAAAATAAAGCATGGTGCTTCAGAAGCTACATCTCGCATTTTTAAGACAAATGTATGCACTGTATCCTGTATGTATTTGAGACAGAAATAAGGAACACAATAGGTTATAAAAAGACGATAGACACACATATACAAACAAATGAAAAACAAACAAATATCGACCGATCTAAGGAGTCGAGGAACTAGTTTCGGGTCATATAAGGGACTTTTTAAGCCGACCCCATGACATGCTAACTTCATTTGTCAACGGCATGATAGCACAGAGAGGCATGGCTATTACAAGGACTTTACCTTTAGTACTATGAGAATTTTTCACTGTGACAACGGTGATTCTCAGCAAACTCTCGGCGATGGAAATGATTTCTCACACATTTTTTGCATCACTTCAGAGGGAAAAACATACACATATTTTTCTTTCCATTATGTCAGTGTTCCTTGTTCACCACTATGTTTGTGCTTTGACGCTGCTTCTAGACTAATATCGTACATATCCCACCTAAGTATTTGGGTATAACCGAGCAGTAAATATTGTAGATATCTTTGTTGTTGTTTTCGTAAAAAAAAAGCATTGCTAATTGAATATTCCATACTTCATGCATACGATAATATTGATAACCTTGTGCTCTATAGATGTCATCTTAAGACAACATTCCACATGTTACATGTCTATCAAATGCATATATATTAAGCTCATGCCTGTTTGTTTTTTGGATTTAACGTCGCAAACCATAAGTATTTCAATCATTAAGGATGACTGTCTACTTGAGACGGATACAGTGCTGCCTTACTCCAATCTTACTCTTTAGATATTTGGCATTATACTACATCCAGGAACAGGCCATCCAGTCCTGTGCAGAACGCCAAGCACAAGGGAGATAAACAATACTACATTACGTCGTTTGAAAGTCGGAACAGGAACTGAGCCCAGACCTCCCCGTTGCGGGAAGGACAATCTGATCTTTTGGCCACTGGGACCTCCTGGCATATAATGTATCTATACATTATTCCATTCTAAAAACTGTATAATATATATTTAACGCCATACAATATTATTAATTAAATCATAACATATCCAATTTTTAAGCAAGATCGATTCCATCATTCGTGCCTATGTTTATCCGTGACCAAGAGGGTTAAGTCGCTCACTTTAACACTCACTCAGCCCTTACTGCGTGGGTTCGAGTCCCGGCAGGGTAATTCGGATTTTCATGTGAGAAAGCCTCCCAGCTGACTAAAATACTGTCGCAGCGACGATAAAATAAAAAAAAAGGTGTAATAATAATATCAAATGTGTTTATTCGTAATATGAAATGTTATAATCAAACAAACATCAAGTGTATTTACAGATACGTAAAAATAAATTCAATATCAGATGTGTTGTATATTTAAGGTTTATGCCCTGTAATTTACTTCCGGTTAACGTATATGCCTCATAATAACCAACAAAGCCATGCATATAACTTCACAATATAAGCTTTTAAAATGTCAAACCATGGAAATCTCAAAGGCAAATTGACATGTTATGACATATGACAGACATTCTTTTATTATCTCCCCTTTATAATTTTGTTGTCATGAGTTATCTCCCCTGAAAACTACAAACAAAAGTGATTTTCTCCATTTTCCTAAGGCAAAATTTAGATGTGTTCATGAAATTTGTATTAGATTCATTTACATGTAATGCATCTTTCTACCGTGAGTTTTCCTCGAAAATCAAATTCAGTTTTTCATATTCACAGAAATTGTATATTTTCAATAGACTTAAAACTACGTGAAATAAAAACCTGGAAAATCTCTCGGTGAAACATTTTTATTTTTGGATGTCTTCAAAGTGACAAAGTTTCATAGAAATATTTCCATCCAGTGGCAAGATATGGAATATGGGTAAGAGAGGGAGGGGGGGGGGGGGGGTGGGGGGGGGGGGGGTTAATTTTTTTATTGATAAAATATTAACCCGATTGTCTAATTAAATAAAAATTTTAAAAATTTAATTCAATCATTTATGTGTACATAAATATGGCTCATTTATATGAACTATCAAATGTTTAATTTATTTATTCAAGTGTAAATTAAAATGAAGTAATATCAAATGTAGTTATTGATGTGTAATATCAAATGAAGTAATATCAAATGTAGTTATTGATGTGTAATATCAAATGTAGTAATATCAAATGTAGTTATTGATGTGTAATATCAAATGTAGTAATATCAAATGTAGTTATTGATGTGTAATATCAAATGTAGTAATATCAAATGTAGTTATTGATTGAAATGTAGTAATTTCAAATGTAGTTATTGATGTGTAATATCAAATGTAGTAATTTCAAATGTAGTAATATCTAATGTAGTTATTGATGTGAAATATCAAATGTAGTAATTTCAAATGTAGTTATTGATGTGAAATATCAAATGTAGTAATTTCAAATGTAGCTATTGATGTGTAATATCAAATGTAGTAATTGATGTGTAATATCAAATGTTGTAATATCAAATGTAGTTATTGATGTGTAATATCAAATGTAGTAATATCAAATGTAGTTATTGATGTGAAATATCAAATGAAGTAGTTTTAAATGTAGCTATTGATGTGTAATATCAAATGTAGTAATTTCAAATGTAGTTATTGATGTGTAATATCAAATGTTGTAATATCAATGTAGTTATTGATGTGTAATATCAAATGTTGTAATATCAATGTAGTTATTGATGTGTAATATCAAATGTTATAATATCAAATGTAGTTATTGATGTGTAATATCAAATGTTGTAATATCTAATGTAGTTATTGATGTGTAATATCAAATGTTGTAATTTCAAATGTAGTTATTGATGTGTAATATAAAATGTTGTAATATCTAATGTAGTTATTGATGTGTAATATCAAATGTTGTAATATCAAATGTGGTTATTGATGTGTAATATCAAATGTTTCATTCGAATGCATCGTGCTATATGTCAAGTCATATGTTAAACAAAAATGTGCAGCATCAAATTTGTTGATTCATATATGCAACATAAATGTTATTGTAAAATGTTGAATTAAGAAAATTATGTTAATTATATTTGCAAAGATAATATATATGTCTTATAACAATACATTTGGTTTAAAATACAAATATAAAATTACAACTTACAGTAAAAGTTTAATAGTATCTGTCTTTTTTGTGTTTTTTTCTGAACATTGGTATTTATTTCGATGCATAAATGCGCACATATTATCAATAACATAGAAAAAAATATGACTAGACTATATAGAGAGAAGTGAAATTTACTTAACTTACTGGCCAAGATATCGAGATACGTACCAACTTGATATATGGAATTAAACACAAAAAAGCATAAGTTGAATTAATTCCCTAAGTATTTTTATAATCTCACCCTAAATATTTAAGCATAATGTATTCCTCCCGGTTGGTATCGTAAATTAATAATAAATACACCATAAGATAGGTAACTGCATTAAAAGCTCAGTAGCTTTATGGTTAATCCCACTCCACAAATGACTCGCTAAAAGGTTTCCTCCCCTCATTATTTTATTACCGTCCAATTATCTACAGAGAGTTGTCCATATAATTTCCTTTTATGCCTTTCGATTTATCTTTAACTGTATTATGATATAGTCACGTGTGTTATTCAATTTATGCAGGAACATTGCTTTCATGGATTCGATCCGTACTGTAAATCTGTCTATCAAAAATGCGTAGTGTGCAACGCAAAAGCAACAGACGCATGTCTCTTAAGGAACCTGTTTGCTATTTGATATTTCATTAATGATTTATTATGTATAAATGAAAATGACACAGAATATTTACTCCATTTAATTATTGGATTTAAAGATTGCGGGTCGCTATTAAAACAGGTCTTCATTATACACATAAAAAATACCACGACAAGTTAAGTCAAATTATGAACTAAATAATTTTATGTATGAAAGCTATGTTCAGGAGCTATTTTATTATATTATATTTATTGTTACATGTATATTCTAAATCGTCCATATATCAAATTAATATAATTTATCTCACCTGATAGTCCCATGTAACGAATACATACACGAAATATGTTTATGGCAAAAAAACAGTCATTTATTTTTAGATGGCACGAAAATTACTCGAGTTTACCTTTGGATACACGTAAATACCGTCTAAAAATAAATTACTGTTTTTCACCACCATAATCATTCTAGCGCTCATTGAGGTGCATGCAAATAAAGCAGATGAGAACGATGCGATAGTTATCTGTCGGTGATTGTAACTAGTGTGTTGATGTCACTGATTGTTACTAGTGTGTTGGTGTCGGTGATTGTGTGTTGATGTCGGTGATTGTAGCTAGTATGTTGATGTCGGTGATTGTAGCTAGTGTGTTGATGTCGGTGATTGTTTGTTGATGTCGGTGATTGTAGCTAGTGTGTTGATGTCGGTGATTGTAGCTAGTGTGTTGATGTCGGTGATTGTAGCTAGTGTGTTGGTGTCGGTGATTGTAACTAGTGTGTTGATGTCGGTGATTGTAACTAGTGTGTTGATGTCGGTGAATGTAACTAGTGTGTTGATGTCGGTGATTGAAACTAGTGTGTTGGTGTCGGTGATTGTAACTAGTGTGTTGGTGTCGGTGATTGTAACTAGTGTGTTGATGTCGGTGATTGTAACTAGTGTGTTGATGTCGGTGATTGTAACTAGTGTGTTGATGTCGGTGATTGTAGCTAGTGTGTTGATGTCGGTGATTGTAACTAGTGTGTTGATGTCGGTGATTGTAACTAGTGTGTTGATGTCGGTGACTGTAACTAGTGTGTTGATGTCGGTGATTGTAGCTATTGTGTTGATGTTGGTGATTGTAACTAGTGTGTTGATGTCGGTGAATGTAACTAGTGTGTTGATGTCGGTGATTGTAACTAGTGTGTTGATGTCGGTGATTGTAGCTAGTGTGTTGATGTCGGTGATTGTAGCTAGTGTGTTGATGTCGGTGATTGTAACTTGTGTGTTGATATCGGTGATTGTAGCTAGTGTGTTGATGTCGGTGATTGTAGCTAGTGTGTTGATGTTGGTGATTGTAACTAGTGTGTTGATGTCGTTGATTGTAACTAGTGTGCTTATGTCGGTGATTGTAACTAGTGTGTTGGTATAATATGTGTTACTAGTGTGTTGATGTCGGTGATTGTAGCTAGTGTGTTGGTATAATATGAATTAACACCATGTAACATTGAGTGAGAACGAATGGGAATTTTTTAAGATTCTGTACTGTCTTACATAACGATATCTGATAACTAGTGTGTTGATGTCGGTGAATGTAACTAGTGTGTTGATGTCGGTGATTGTAGCTAGTGTGTTGATGTCGGTGATTGTAACTTGTGTGTTGATGTCGGTGATTGTAGCTAGTGTGTTGATGTCGGTGATTGTAGCTAGTGTGTTGATGTCGGTGATTGTAACTTGTGTGTTGATATCGGTGATTGTAGCTAGTGTGTTGATGTCGGTGATTGTTTGTTGATGTCGGTGATTGTAGCTAGTGTGTTGATGTCGGTGATTGTAACTAGTGTGTTGATGTCGGTGATTGTAACTAGTGTGTTGGTGTTGGTGATTGTAACTAGTGTGTTGATGTCGGTGATTGTAACTAGTGTGTTGATGTCGGTGATTGTAGCTAGTGTGTTGATGTCGGTGATTGTAACTAGTGTGTTGATGTCAGTGAATGTAACTAGTGTGTTGATGTCGGTGATTGAAACTAGTGTGTTGGTGTCGGTGATTGTAACTAGTGTGTTGGTGTCGGTGATTGTAGCTAGTGTGTTGATGTCGGTGATTGTAACTAGTGTGTTGATGTCGGTGATTGTAACTAGTGTGTTGATGTCGGTGATTGTAGCTAGTGTGTTGATGTCGGTGATTGTAACTAGTGTGTTGATGTCGGTGATTGTAACTAGTGTGTTGATGTCGGTGTTTGTAGCTAGTGTGTTGATGTTGGTGATTGTAACTAGTGTGTTGATGTCGGTGAATGTAACTAGTGTGTTGATGTCGGTGATTGTAACTAGTGTGTTGATGTCGGTGATTGTAGCTAGTGTGTTGATGTCGGTGATTGTAACTTGTGTGTTGATGTCGGTGATTGTAGCTAGTGTGTTGATGTCGGTGATTGTAGCTAGTGTGTTGATGTTGTGAATGTAATGGGGTGGATGTCGGTGATTGTAGCTAGTGTGTTGATGTTGGTGATTGTAACTAGTGTGTTGATGTCGTTGATTGTAACTAGTGTGCTTATGTCGGTGATTGTAACTAGTGTGTTGGTATAATATGTGTAACTAGTGTGTTGATGTCGGTGATTGTAGCTAGTGTGTTGGTATAATATGAATTAACACCATGTAACATTGAGTGAGAACGAATGGGAATTTTTTAAGATTCTGTACTGTCTTACATAACGATATCTGATTTTTGTATTCTTTAGGTTTTATTTCAGTGTTTATACAATTTTGACGAAATACATGTGATAGTATAATACAGGTAATAAATTGATTAAGTAAAGAAACTGATATTCTGACATGTCTACACAATGTATTACACGAACTAATATGTCTACATAGCATATTGCAAGATCTGGCATTTCTGAACAATGTATTTTGTATCTTTTATGTCTACACAACGTATTGTTTGTTTGTTTGTTGGGCTTAATGTCCCACTGACAGTATTTCAGTCTTTGGGGACTAAATCCACTTGAGACAGATATAGTGTTGCCATATTGCATTATCACGCCGTAGACATGCGGCCAAGAAAGGGAGCTATACCAGTACCACTTTTTCGACCTTGGTATGTCGCGGCCATGGGTTGAACACACAATCTCCCGCTCCTGAGGCGGACGCTCTAACCACACGGCAACCGGGGACGGTGCAAAATATTGCACGATCAGACATGCCTAAACAACTTATTGCACGATCTTATATGTCTAATCATGAACTTACTGCGTGGTTTAACATGTGAAAACAACTTATTGCACTATAATATTTACATAACATATAGCGTGATATATCATGATATATCATATATTTCAACTTATTGCAGCACGATCTAATAAGTCTATACAACCTTTTAAAATACCTTATTGCACTATCTGACAATTCTACACAACATATTGCACGACCTATTATGTTTACACAACATAATGCGTGATATATCATGATATAACAACTTATTGCACGATCTGACATATCTGCGCAACCATTTTTATTGTATGTTCTGCTGAACTACAGAATACAATACACGAATTGACATGTCTACACATACCTAAAACAGGAGCAACGATTTAGTAAAATATCTCAAGCGTGTATGAATAATTGATACATATAGATAAAGAGAGTCCTTTCTAGCTTAAATAGTATAACAGAAGCTAGGAACACTGTCTATAAACTACACATACACAGTTGGAATTTATTTTCCTTCGACGAAGTTCTCCAACATAATAAAAAGATTCGGACCAAATGAAATAGACTTTATTTCTATATATTCATTTCTTTCTCAATCGAATCATAAAAAGCGCACTCAATTTTCAATCTTTAAATTTTTTGGTTATATTTATTATATTTATTATCAGTCATTTGTTATTCTTATCAAAACATGCCTGTTAACTTACAACGAATTAATATTGTCTCGTTGAGCTGCCTTTTAGCCTAATTTCGAGCACTCGGTCATGATATGAGCTTTTTTCTTTTTCTTTTTTTTTTCTTCTTTTTTTTGCTTGTCTTGGCTTGCATGTTAAAGAGACTCCAAATGTCACGTCTTTTGTTCTAAACCAAATCGGATGGTTTATAGCTAATATGTTGATATCTGTATAAAGATATTTTATAGTTTTATCAAGTATGAGACCTTATGGTCAACGAAATCCTTGGTACAACTGAGTGAATATAAAGAATGATACTGTATTTCAGCAGGATTGTATCTGTAGACTTGAAGACTTAAATCAGAGTGTTTTACCAACTTGGTACATCAAATATAATTATTCTGATAATGTTTGTTTGTGATAATTTATTAATTTATTGTATTATTGAAATTAAATGGAAGAAAAGAACATTAGTAAACTGACAACCTTGGTAAAAATGTGCATCATGAAAATGCTTAAAAACTCAAACAAAACACTTCATATCCGAAATAAATAGATAGATAGAATTAAATAACCAGAGAAAAACCAGTACAGTATGTGAACTTTGACTTTATAGATTGCCATACATGTTGTACCGTGTGAATGCATGTCTATGACGTGTGAGCACAATGAGAGGGCTTGAGACCTGTTGCTTGGTTCGGTAACAGAACTTGATGGATGACAGGCCAGGGCCTCGCTTTAGTGCCGATCATTTATCTCATCGCTCTGTCCAATCGTGCCAAATCAAGCTGAAATATGCAAATGCCGTCGTCTCCAAAAATAAGAGGAGACAATTATTCACACTATTTAAATGCATGTATCAAACTTTGTATTCAACTGCCAATACGCGACACGAGTCCTTGCGTTCTTACCGATACTAAAACAAAATACATGTAAGTTATTCGAATATTTTGTAAAGGGATAGTACATGGTACATGTAAAAGCTGCATGCGAGTGTAATATAATTTGTCATAAACATATGTCTTCACTGAGGTTTCGAAGCTACGTTCTAAAAATGTATACCTTCATTTTTTAGCCCTCCCTCGGAAACACATAAAAAAGAAGGAAATTGCCATTTGGTAATAGTCGCGATGCGATTCTTGTCTTTTATGAAAATTCATGTATACAGTTGAAGAGGATAGCTGTTGCTTTCATGCAGAACGTATCAGAAATAGCATACGTATGTTGAAATAGTACTTTTATAACTTTCATAATGTTGTATCAGTAATGATGCATCAATATGGTATGCGAAAAATATCCGAGATAAATAGCACCATAAACCGAGTCTGCTAAAATGTAAAAAGTATTGCATCATGTCGTGAGTGTGAGTGATTCACACAGAATGAGTGGTTATCGGTTGAATGAAATCAAAATCAAATTCCGTTTCTTTATGATGACGAACTATTCAAGCCACATACCGTCTCCCTGACTCATGAACGAATTCCATTACGAGTACTTAGTGCTAAGTAATAGCACTTAAATACTTGAGTCGTATTCCATCACTTTCCCCAATATAAATACTTAAGTAGCTAATTTCTTAATAAATGCAGTCAGTCAGTTATGTTATCATTTATTTAACTTATTCATTCATTTCGTTTAACAAGTAAGAAGATTTTATTTCAAGGTTACTTGGCACTTTATAGTTTATGGGAACCGTAGCCATGCCAACAAAAATACAACGCATGTAATCTTACAGTTGTTACGCGTAGTTCAGTTTTTACGTGGATTTTGAAAAAGAGAAAAGTTACACAATGCAAACAGTCAAGAAATACAGATATGCGAGTAAACCTCCTATAAAGACCACTTCGTTATAAAGACCACCCCACTATTTTGAACTCTATTCATTTGGAGACCCCGTTCACTCATTTACTAACTCGATAATCAGACCACAAACAAGTTGATAACAAGACTTAAAATGATTCTATTAATTAAGATTTACCCGCATGTATTTATCATATTTTATATGTCTATCCAATGTATGAACATATAGAACTGGTACATATTCAGTTGGTTCATTTCTAAATAAAAATGATATATAGCAACATCCACCATTTTGTTACGGAATTGCCTTATATCTAAAGCATAAAACTACTGTTATATGACAGTCCAATTTTCATCACTGGTTCGTATATGGAACGAACTGTGATTAATGCCTTTATTTTCTGTACATTTTTCCTGGGGATCATGGCAGAATCCAACAGTTAGATGATAAATCACAGACTATAGTCATGGTGAAATTGTTGGTCCCATGTGACTAAACCTGTTCGGAAAATTTCCGCAAATTGAATACTTGTTTCGCTATATTCTGCAAACCACACTGGGACCATTGTGATGTGTACAGTTTCAGTTTTGAACGTTCACCATCTAAATGTCCCAATAAAATTAGAGTGTTCCGAGTATGGCCGAAACCGTTCAGTTCTCGAGTTTATTAACTTTAATAGTCGCTGGTATTTAGCGGTATCTTTCAAATCATGGAACTGCACGTGTCTTTTCCATGCACAATGTGTTATTTTTTTAACATTCTTTCTTATTTATGATTCACTTGGGTATGGTGTAATATCAAATTATATGCATGATTCACATGCATTTTGCAAATATATTTTACAAAATGAATACAATTGATGTTTTCTTGTAACTACATGTAATTACACATAAAATCTTGGGGAATCACGTCAGTTTGGTGTGGACCCGCTGACATCTTTCATCAGGCGTGTACCAGACTAATATCTCAAATAAGGTTATACTAGTAGTAGATAATAAAACTAGGCATGTATTCGTATTGATTTGCAAGTGAAAACACTTATTCTGAGATGTCTGATATAGGTATACTTCCCTGAATATACCGCTGCCCTTTTCAAATGAATATAATACTTTCTCTAGCGTTGGTGTCCTACAAGGATAGAGCACTAATCCCGTCACGTTTACGTTAGAAGTCCGAGACAAACCAAAATCGTAGAAAGGAAACTGCATGGTACCCTTGCTTTCCGCGAAGCATATATGGATGGTTCCACTTTAGCAAGTATCCAAACATCCAAGCCAACCAACATTGACGGTAGTGCATGTAATTTCTGAAGCATGTAATTTCAGAAGCAGACTAGATGATTTCTTAAAAGTCTGGCGTAAACCTCGATGAGATTTCATTAACTTTATCTCTTTTTTCATTTTTTTTTTCACAAATAATAAATGATATAGTTTCATGATAATCTTACCATGGTAAGTTTTAGATGATGTAAAACAAAATAAAATTGTATATAGATTTTTAAACACTTGGTCACAGTTTTAAGAGATAGTACTATCTTATTCTAAGAGAATATCTTAATAAATTACATAATTTGATAATATAGTAATAATTCAGACAAACATGTATATGCTAACTACTGTCAATAATGACGGAAGTAAGTTGTAAAGGATCTTGTGACTAAGCTAAATTATATCTCTAATAGAATAGAAGTTGTTAATGTATGAATAGAACTATAGGGATCGAAACCTGGACCTCCCCCTCCCCGAAGTGGACATTCAAACCAACTGGTTACCAAGGACGGCATTTAAACATCGATTGCGAAACCAGGCCCTGTGTTCTCGTAAATACTTAAGTACGATCTTAAGTTCAAAGTTGAATATCCTACTCCAATCTCTATTGAAACTAAGAATTATATTTAAGTGTCATTTTTATTTTCGATAACTTGGGGCCAGTTCTCGCTTCTAATACAAACCACTTTTGGTGGCACGAGTGTCGGTGTGTATGACGATCACGTCTAGTGTGGCCTCACACGTAAACATGACAAACCAAGACTAGAACTTGGGACACATTGGCGATGTGTGAAGACCGCCATATCCCCATCCCTAAATCAGACGCGGCAAAGAATAGAGCAATAATTTACTCACAATGTACATGAAGAACAAAGATAAATAAATCCTATATTTTGACCTGGTGTAAGAAGTCTCATTTTATCTTACTGTAATCGGAAGTTCTGAAAGCCTTGGCAGTTATGTCTCTTTTCCTAAAGCACATTCTTAATATGAAAATACATACATTACGAATTATCTCTTAGAAACTATGCACTGAAGTTAAATTATGTACAAGATCGAAACAAGACTTAAATACAAGACACAGATAGTTGTAGAACTTGGTTTATTGCCTGCCTTAAGTGAAATGCTGTGTTCAGAAGAAATAAAACCAGACACACAGTAAGTAAAAACTCTTAACGGTGTGCGAAATATCAGACCTTGCCCAGGAAAAGGCGTAACTTGCATTTCTAAAATCAAGGTGAAGTGCCCATTTAAATCATATCACGTAAGAAAGACGAAAACATTGCAATAACTATCGATATACAGTCGATGTCATTACAAAGAGTCGGCTTTTATTTTAACATTGCTAGATCTGAAGCAGGAATGCAGCGCAAAAGTTTGGTTCAGTTGCCTGGCAAATAGGCAATACTTATATGTCTTCTCGAAAAACAATTTTCAGAATGCCATCGCCTCGGGTAACGAAGCTTTATCATCAAAAGACTTTTCTTATATCATTTCGCCCGATTATGAGCTTTCTTCATCGACATAAGTGACAGAGATGAAGCCTGAAACCAGATATGACATCTATCTGAATGTGTGGAATGATTATAAAAGTAATTAGGTAACGTATTAATGTAAATTTGTCTAATCAAGTCTAATTCACGACCATATTTACTTTGATAGTAATTATACTAATAGCTGTATTAGAGACTGGGTTTAAATTCAGCTTGAAACAGCATCATTTTCCTGATTGGTGGTATATTCGCATTATGATGGATCTTATCTTTTTTTTCTAAATAATTATGTTTTCAGTAATTTCAAAAATACTACCAGATGCTGCATTCGTTTGTTATCATAGGTGTGTTCAGTATTATACGGTGTTCGTATATACAAATGTGTTCATACTGATTGTACGATTACATACGAATTCATGTATTATATACGGATCAGAGTATCTCACTATTATTCAAAAGGAAGAGTAATTTAAGAAAATTCAGTCTTACATCCAGACAACTAGCCGTTTTGACATTCACTAGTGCGGTCTCTCTCTCTCTCTCTCTCTATCTCTCTCTCTCTCTCTCTTACACATAACCCCAGAGTTTATATAAGTTTCTACGAAACTTGTTCTCTAATCCAAAAAGCTTTATCTATCTGATGTTTTGTTTATATATAAATGCATATTATTGAAATAAATTATGTTTAAACTAAAACAATCTGGCTATAATTTACATAATAATTTATAGAACACAGCAAAAATGTCTGCAATAAGGCAACTCAAACTTTAAACATTTTATCATAGCACAAAATTTTCGTTGACGTGTATTTGTTTATCATATTTGTATCTATATGTTAATATGTAATAATAAAATATATTACTTTGATATATTCAAGAGTTTATTTTTAAATACAAACAAATTAATTATTTTTATTAATGGGTTTTTTATGTACAGTTGTTAATATAATTTACTACATGTGTATGGTATAATCGTTTACAAAATTCAAATATCTAATACAATAAAAAATACACATTATTCTGCCATAACAAGGCCAAATGTATTCCACTGAAACTAGCATTCAGACTTGTATCTAAGAGAACACGGCCTGCGATGATTTTCAATCCATCAAAACCGTCTACTACCATTTCTTAAAAAGAAACTGTAATTTATCAAATTCCTTAAAAATAAAGCAATAATAAATATCTATACTAAAGACATTTATATTTTTTAATGTGTTAAGATGTTTTAACTTTTAGCATGTAACTTATTCGACTAAAACATGGCGTATGCATATAGAGCCATTTCTAATCGACACCTAAATAGCATCTCGTTCGATGTTTTGTTAACGTAGTTCGGTCTAATATTGATTATAAATATTTGGCCACATTTAACTCCCTTCCCCGTAATTTAATCCCAAATGATTTTAAACATAAAGATATGAAACTCAGTCAATCAAAACAATCACTGTAAATTCCGAATTTACAAAATGATTCTAGTCAGTTAATCACAGAACAGTTAGTATGTTCGAGTAATGTCCTCCAGTGTCCCTCACAACAAGAGGACAACATGAGGACACCTCTCCTTCATCAACAGCCCATAGTTCCGGATGACCCGTTTGGAATTTTCCCCAAATTCTTGCACAAGGGCCTGCTCCAAGTTCACGGAGATTGCAAGGGGATGGGGGTCCACCCCTACCCGCCTGTTAAGCTCATTCCACGGGTACTAAATAATATGTGTATTAGAATTAATCGTGAATTATTCAATTTGTAATTAATTTGCCGTAAAACACCGTTATCTAAATAAGATTCGATTTACTTACGTGTCAGTGATTGTCCGGCGTGCAACATGCCTGTTGCACGAAATCGTGCTTTTGGATATTTAATTTAACCATTATAATTTCAAAATTTAAATCACATTTTTTTCTTTTTCAAGGTTAATGGAAATCAAGAAAAAAAGAGAAATGAAAGTTCCTCGAGCAAAAGGGTTAAATCGTGCACGTTCCAAACGCAAAACTGCTGGATTGTCATGGTTGAAAGATTTCATACTTTCTGCACAGCTAATGTGGCCAAACAAAAGTTTCAAGCTTTTCATCTATTTTCGAGAAAACGGAATTTAAAAAGTGTCTGGTTAGAAATGATTTTAATTGAGTATGCATTTTAATACACTGAAGCTATGGTATTTCTAAATTAAACCAGAGAGTTATAAACATATGTCTCTGATGAAACTAAATATAGGAACAACAAAACATAGAAAAATTTATACTTTTTACACAATTTGCACTTTCGTGTATACTAACATTTGTAAGGCAAGCATTGGAATGAAATTAAATAAATTACAAATATTCTTTAAAAAAATGCAGAGATTTTTTTTGAAATAAGAAATCTTTCAAAATCAATATCTTTAATTAGTGTTTGACCTACATTTTCGTCAAATGAAAACACGTGCTTTATTCGCATACCTTTTGAACCTCCGTTTCATGAAGAATTTACGGATAGGTTTTTAATTATTAAGAAAGAGCTCATAACATCGGAGAAAACACGGTGATGAAATTAACACCGAGAAGTAGGACAAATGCTTAACTGGGACATGTCCTCACGCTGTTTCTCTTCCATGTTTAAGCGCTGAAGAGTTAAAGAAAGGTATTCTACCAATTAACTTAATCTTTCACGACAGCATATTTAAAAAGAACATTGCATGTCAACTACATCCTGTTAGTATTAAACTCCTCCAAAAATTAAAGGGGCCTAAAGGGTAAAGTCGCTGACTTCAACGCTCACACAGCCCCTCACCGTGTGGGTTCGAATCCCGGTAGGGTCATTCGGATTTTCATGTGAGGAAGCCTCCAGCTAGCTTGCGGTAGGTCGGTGGTTCTACCCGGATGCCTCCGTGCATTCGGGGTCTTCCTCCACTTGTAATTAGCTGGACGTCGCTATATGACTGAAATACTGTCGAAGCGACGGTATACTCAAATAGTCTAGTCTAGTCCGAAAATTAAAACGTACATGTGTGCACACATATACACTCTGGCAATTTATCTATCTATCTATTTTTGATAAATGTATATAAGCTATAATATTCTAAGAACAAAGAAAACTGTATTTAATAATCAAGAACAGTTTGCACATGACATGTTATTAAAACAAATACTCCACGATTTCTCAATAGCATGCAGTCATCAGAAAAGAAAGACAAAAATGCACATTACAGGCGCTTGACAATTTCAAATATGTCAATTCCAGGTTTTCGATATTTATGAGTTAATGCACAATATACGGACATGTACCAGGGATTTCTATTTACTTTTCACTCAATGTATTTACCTGTAACTTGATACCGCAGGAATAAATAAAGATCTTTTAAATCTTATTAACGCTCGTTTGTTAAATGTTTACTGACAGGTTTTGCAGCTGTGGAATACAAAGCTAAAGTAATTGTCCTTAACAGCCTAATAAAACCTCAAATATTGATAGTGATTCGTTTTCCTCGACTCTTTGAAATCTATATCGATTGTACCTTTACTCGGTCGCACGTGCGTGGGGCTGTCCAATTTGTTCAATTGATTTAATGCTTATGTAATCAATCCTACATTAATGTTTTATTATTCATTTAGCTGTTAAATATTTTGTTCTGATAACAGAAGGAGAAAACCAAGCGCGCATTTCCAAGAGGTATGCCATCACTTTTCTGTCCGTGTGAGACCAAATTGCGGAAATCGACGGTTCAGCTTAAATTACCTCGACTTTGACAGTGTTTGATTACTTTTTCATTCGGTCCATTCTTCAAAACAGAGAAAACAACAGTATCACAAAGATACTGCAGGACGCCATTTTTCGGATATCTGTATTTTGATATCCGTATTGTGATATCGTATGTAAACGATGAAAGTTAATCCTTTTTTGGTCAATAAGAACAAGGGAAACACCAATTGAACTTACCAGCAGTAATTTATAAATGCAATTTAGCCATTAGTTTGAACAAAAGGCAGAATTGATCACGGATGGCAAATATGAAAATATCTGGGGATGCAAGAAAAGTACTTCCGGTATCACACGCATGAATATTGGAAATTTATGTCCAGTTTTGTTTAATTACAATAAAATTTCAATTTCTGATATTGATTATAATTGATGATTATTCATACCTTTAAGATGTCACAATATAAATACATAAAACATGAGGGGAGGAAAAGCTTCGTTCAGGCACAATTTAGTTTGATGCCCAAGGCCAAACTGAACGGTAATGTTTGAAAATAATAACTTCCATCTGTATTAAATTCAACAATATATGTATTTTGTTTGATGTGTTACGTGGTCAAAACAAGAAGAGGTATTGACAATAGTCATTATATACAACCATGAATAACATAAACAACAACATAAATAAATCAATAATGCAGTGATATATAAAGTTCAAGAAAATGATATTGGTTATATTGTTTAATTCTGCGTAATATAGTAATATATAAATAAACTAAAAATCCATTCCCTATAAAATCTGTAAAAGATCATTGATTCTAAATGAAAAAAAAATCATTCCAGAAACCAATCGCCTTGCGTCTACGTCTAAAGAAAAGATCGAAATAAATAGTCCATGTATAACAGGGGTGAGACTGAAGATACACCATTCAGTGCATACTGTTAGAAGGGGCAATCAGTGTGAATTTGCAGAAACAAAACAAGATTTAACGTTTGCAATATTTGTTACAGCTTCATGCTTATCAACACAAAGTATAATCTACATCCACAATCCAGCTGTCTCCAGATCAATTAGATGTCATAATACAATAGCCCTGCTTAAATGCTGAAAATACAGACTGGAGGGAATAATTTAAATCAAATTTCCAAAATAGCATTATTAGAATTGACTCGACCTGAGAATTCTGTATTATTTTTTGAGATGCAAATAATTTTCTAAAATATCAATACTTTCGAGATAAAAGTGAAAACAATACTGCTCTCGTAGTGCCCATTTTTGACATTAAACAAAACATATTTCGGAAAGAAATAATACATTCCAATTAAATGGTTTTCTCTTCACTACCCATTTTCACCTATACTATGCCCATGCTACAAGATTCAGCTGAAGAAAAAAAAAGTTCTGTTCGTGGTAAATGTTAAATGAATATATTGATATTATACCAAAATTAGAAGAAAAAAATGTCAAAACAAATCCAAATAAGAACAAAAAATGGCCAGCTAACGTTAGTGTGTAAAAAAGAATGAAACTGATTTTTTTTTCTTTTCTTTTAAACTTAATACACGTTCTTGATTATAAAAACATAAGAACAAGCCAATTTACCTAAATTGAAAGAATACAATACAGCCATATATACATGGATCTGAGTAAGGAAAACCTGATGCGATGATGAAAAAGATCATGTTAAGATTTATCTAAGAACTATCAGGGGTGAATTCATACTTTTGTTCACATCGGAGCTTGAATTTTAAGTCTGCTGCGAAAATAATATATCAATTAAATCATTCTATCATAGTCTATGCATTTATTTCGGTGAACTAAAAGAAAGAACTATAAATAAATAAAATTGTGTTTTCGAAGTATTTTATGCGGGTTTTAAACATCATAAACGTCTAGACAATTAAGTAATAAATTATATAGTACACGTTACATTCAACGTTTGGTTCTTTTTTGGTTACTTATGTGTTAAAGCAGTCCATCATATATGTTTTACAGGGGAAAAAAACATAATCATTAATATTTCATGATGTAAGTAACTTTGATAAGATCCGTGTGAGTGTATATATATATATTATGGCTATCTACTATTTAATGGAAGATGTTATACATAGATATAACACAAATTCAATTTACTATCCCAAGTTATTATTTGTGTATTAAGAATATTGCTCAAATTCGACATTTGCAACATGATAAAAAAAAAATTACAAATCTGATCATAATGAAAGCAAATACAACATGGATCTTATTCTGCATGTTACTTGTATATGTTAAATTAGTTTGATATTGGGAGCAAGTGTTATGTTCCCGACATGTTACCATAGGTAAATAACTCGTTCTTTGACATAAGCTTTGTGACTGCAATCAATAATGCAAAAAACAGAGAGCTGTGTAATAGTTTGATAACTTAGCTAAGAAACATGCGACTGAAACTAGGGTAAAAAAAAAAAAGATTCACTAACTATTAGAGATAGTCACGATATAAAAACACTGGGTGTATTTGTAATGAACATATCCTGTATTAGACACCACTGCTAACAAACATCACGCGGATTACGTTATATCTGCGTACAGCTGGAATCAAGTTGTGAAGCAGTACAATATAAATGGCCGATAATTGCATCCAGATAACTGGTCTTGTGACTTTTTCATAACATGATTGTTTTACTCTCTGGTACTATTAATGATGTGTGAAATTATACATATATGACAAATGTTTATCAAAAAATGAATATATACTCGAGGAATTTAATCATGTATAATACTTCGAGATTTCGCGTCACCTTTTATTTACAGGTTGATTCCTTATCTAAACTCGTATTTCTAAATAATCTGAAATTGATTGAAAAAAATGTTGTTTTTTTACCAATGTGAGACGTTTTTAAAGTCCCTGAGTATGTAAGTTTGTTTTACTTGATCTTCATTTTGTGCTATAAACACATTTGTGTGTGTGTGTGTGTGTGTTTTGTTGTTGTTGTTGTTGTTGTTTTGTTTGTGTTTTTTTTTTGGGGGGGGGGGGGGGTAAATTATATGCGGCTAGAACCCGCTTGAACCGCCGATTTCAAGAGCTTCCTCGCGTGGAACATCCGATTGTGCAGAACGGGGCTCGAACCACCAGCGTTTAGTAATACTAAGTCAGCAACACATCATCATCATCATCATCACCATCATTTTTTAATAAAAGTTTCTTGCTCTTCATAGAACAGCATACTTTCATTCTTTTTTCCGTACATTTTTACTGATTCTTCTTACCATTCAGTGAAGAAAATAAAAACGCCAGTTTGGCTGATAACTAACGATAATTGCTCTTATGTACCTACCCGACATTTTTATTCAACTCCTCCAAATAACCTACAAACATTATTCCTAAAGAAAATAAATTCTTGATAAATATATTAATTCACAGCACTCCGCTTTACATGCGTATATGTATACATGTGTTAATATTAGTCGTATAACCTTAATTTATCAAATGAGAAGAATTATATTATATGCTTTAAATTATTATTATATTATTATGTTATTTCCTATTTCACCTCACGGTGTATACTTTGATACGGTAGTCTGAGCTGACTATAAATCAGATTTATCGAAGGTCGCTTTAACAACAATACTTATAATCTGGTCCCTAGTCATTTTATCCTCCTCATCACGACTTCACCGATGTGTCTCTCTTAGAATATTTAGGAACATTTTCTATTGTACATCATCGTCGTCATATTTAAATTTAGGACTCGGTTCTCCTTGTATTGATAAAAAACAATCTTGAATCAATTCATAGTACCCATTTTAAATTTACAATAATTGTAATTTTGATCATAATTTTATTTATCTATTTATTTATTTATTTATTTATTTATTTATTTATAAAATGGTTTGTTTTGCATATTTGTTATCCATTTTCTTAATTTCCTGAGATATTTATAAAATTCCTCGATTCATATAAGTATTTTTTATATTCACAAATCGGCCTCAATGGAAAAAAGAGAATAAGTACTTGTTGTAAAATAAGTCAAAATTTTAGTCTGCATTGAAGTTCTCGATCCCTGAAAATACAGGTAATAAGAGAGAGAAAAGTTATATTAAATCCAATATAATATCAGAATTGTTTTTAATATTATGCATCTATGTTTCTTTTGTTAACTAAGTATAATGTCGACATTTTCTGATCGAACCAGACGCTCCTGTATAAGAATGAAAAACAACTATTTTAGCTCCTGTTAAATAAAGCATGCTCATTTGCAATTCAATTTCATTTGGGTTTTTATGTTTGTGAATTTGATTCCATTTGTGTGTAAATAATATTGAATTTGATGCGCATCTTCCTGACTATTTAGATCATAACTCATTCATTAAATTTGTGGATGAATTCACATTTTGAATGCGAAACATTTGTTACTGCCTTTGACCAATATGTGTAAGATGCATTTTAATATATTCATGTGCAGGATTCTCCCTCTATATCCATTCATCCGATATTTTACGGTCCTACTATAACCCACTATTAATTACTAAGGACCACTACTATTAATTATAGTTGGACCCATATCCACATTTTAAAGCATTTTTAAACATTTCGGTATCTACTCTTCATAAATTATAACGTTCACTGGACATTTAGGATTTTTACACGGTATGTTTTGATATGTTTAAACCCCAACCCCGATGCTTTTGAAGGCAAAATAAAATAATTTCATTATATTGACAATCATGGACACTTATATCGATACAATCACGTGATACGTACCTGGTAAAATGGAAATTGCACTTTTAATTATCAGAAACATTAGTCCTGCCATTTTCTTGCACATTCTTGGATCACTTAATATCCAGAGAAGTGAGCCACGCTAGCTTTGACTTCTTCAATCTCCTGATAGTTGTTGGGCAGTGCAATAAGCATGTTTATACGTGTCAAAAACGTCAAGTTATTCGCGATCTGAAGCAGTATTACTTCCTAATATAACCAATTTCCATAATTAAAGTTAAAATTATATCAATCGCAGTACTAAGCAACACTATTGGAAGACATATCAGTATGTTTGGTATGTTCAGATTATCGGCTCAAATCAAAATAAATATTAAGCTCTTTCTTACTTTCTGAGGAATCACTTTCTTTCGTAAAAAGTTAATGCAGTGAATACTCTGACAATCCAGTGAGAACGTAGTCACAAATGTTACTGCTCTTCTTTCATACAAGTTAGTCCAAATTTCTACGTGAAACAAAACACTTAAAACATGTCCTCAAATTCAGAGCACAGTGTCGACAGCCTCTCTCTCACGCACAAAGTGTACCATCTAATAGAGCTTAGAAAAAATCAAATTAGCCAATCAAGCGTCAAGTCAGCAAGTGGAGCTCCTGATTGCGGAACGGTTTCCAACTTATTGAGCTGCCCATTAATTACATTGTTTTACACAAGGGTTGATTAAATAGATATTTCTAGCGAAATCGCAACGATGGTTCCTCTCTGTCACTTCTAATATTCTAAAGTAGTGTTGACTGTTTGGATGTTTGACTCTCTCTCTATCCCTATCTTTCTCTCTCTCCGTCTCCCTAAAGTTCTCTTGAAGTATCGGCACACACGTTCTCCGTGCATAGTATGAAAGGTTCAGATGCGTGAAAGCAGCATCGTACTGAAGTAATAAACAGATAAGGTCACGGTTCATTCCGACTAATTGCTGCTTTGGGTGTCTGATATATTTTACATAACTGCATTTATCCAATATTTTGTAGAAATTCATTTTAAATTTCCTTATAGCCATATTGAATCGAAAAATACAAGTCAATGAAACATAATTTTACTTTTTTTTCTATCAACTATAAGTATGATTCTTTTGAGACTGAGTTTTATTTTGGGGACACTTAAGTACAAACTCGGAATCCGGCTATTTCTAGATTCAATATAAGTGTGGGTGCAATATTTGATATCATGAGACTCCGAGGATGGCAGTTTGTATCTCTTCCAGCAAAGTGAGCACTTTAAGCTGAATGGGAATGTATATTATCGGCAAATTAGTAAAGAAACATACTAACATAAAAATCAGTGTCCATCTTATCTTTCATATTTACATGTGATATTTTCTGTTGAATTTATGTTTGTATGTCCCAACAGTGACTTATAGGTCCAAGGGGCCGGGTGTTTAAATTGCTTTTTTCATCAATATGTATATTGTATAACACATGTCAGTTATAATAATAAAACACTTACTTACTTACTTACTTACTTACTTACTTACTTACTTACTTTTAATTCGGTATAATAGAGATAGACTGTGGCTATACAACAATAACGTTAGGAAATACAAAACGTTACCTCTGCCGTTCATTAACTTCAAATTTAGATACGAGAAGTTAAATGATTAAACTTAAGTTTTGCATTTTCAAAGTTTTTTTGTGTATTCAATATTATTAAATACAACTGCGGCAAAACAATGATAAAGTACCGTTCAACATACGCCCCACTTACTGCATGTTTATTCTACACGTAAATGAGTCTTCATTCAGTAGATCATATACCCAGTAGGAGGTCCACGGAACCACTTCACGTGCATACACCTCATCCCCTTTGCACGAATCTATCTTCGATATTCAGGAAGTAGGTCGCTACTAATTCTACATCCGGTTTAGTGCCAATTTGTAAGAACCTCAATGAAATGGATATTTCAACCCCTTTTCATTATGATTTTGTACTGAAATATATTGAAATTTATAAGGAATAGATTTTATTTACATTATAAACTTATTTTGACTGACATCCATGTGTGTCGAAGAAATAGTACTTTTATTGCAGAAAATCGGTTTTATTTTGTGTGCGTGTGTGTTGTTGTTTTTTTAATGAAATACGCACTTTTCTCCTTCAAAAAGCTAAAAATCTGTAAAACAAATTTTCTTTATGTAGAGAATGCCAAATTCACGTATAAGTGTTTGTGTATCTGTTTTGTTAGTCCATGTCATGTCACTACGTTATGTAATAAAGTTCATACTGAGTGGTGTTCCACGATTGTCTTTTATCCAGTTTTGTTGTGTCAAGAACCTGTCAAAATTGTTTGTTAGGCATGAATGATTGAATGAGAGCGATTGGTCAGTTTATTTTACCCCCGCACATTTTGCCGCACCCTGAAAGTAATATTTCTTCACATTACTCTATATTTTACGACTTATAGATTGTATTTGTTTACTGTGTTATTAGATTTAATATTGTTAAATATTAAATAATCATTTCCAATTATACAAGTTGTAAAAATTAAGTCTACACCAATTGTAATTAACTAAAGATTATTATTGTGTAATATAATATTATTATATGAATGTAAATTAATAATTGTTTTTTTGGTTTTTTAAAAAATATTTAAATATATCGGATACCCGGATGTGTGTGTGTTCTGTCATTATTCATTGACATGACCCCATACTACAAAATGGCTCCCCGACGAGGATTGACGTAGACCAGATTCGTTCCTGAGGTTCCCATGATGTGAATGTCGACCTGGTGTTCGGACGACCCACTCGGAGGTTCCTGCATCCTGGGCGGCGCCTCGGATCCACGTTATTGGTATACCACGAATGTTCCGACGTCATAGTAATTTTGCCGGCCGATCTATTTTTAAGTGATTTTTCTCGTGTTTCACGTGTTACATTCCTTTTTCACGGAGGAAATATACAAATTTACAAACTTTCCTCGAGTGCTGTATAGACACTCGCACCTGACCAGAAGATCAACGTTGGACCAGCGACGGTGGATGTTTAGATTAAGAGTATATTTTATAAATTGTGTGAATTAAATATATGTATTTTTCTTGTAAAATTGGATATATATATATGGACAAAGGATAGACAAGTGTTTATATATTCATCTCTATACTCAGTGATTGAATCGTTTTCAACGGTACTATTTTTCGTGCCATACTACTTTAAATTTTACGCTTGTGCGCGTAGGAATTTCTCTTCGTGCATTCCTGAGTTGTTCTAGTGATACAGTAGGTGAACTTGCGAGACACCCGTTGTTTTCTCTCTCGCTGTATTGGTTTTTTTTCTCTCCCCAATTTGCACGTGTTTTCCGTTGTATTCTCTAAAGATTGTTAAATAGGCTATCATACCTTTCAAGAAACATACGAGCTATAAGTATCCACTTTTATGTTAGTATTCTGTATGTAAAAAGTGATATAAAATCAGTTAAAAAGAAATCGTATATGTTCATGCTAGAAATAATTAATTATTTGGATTTGTGTTTTTCGGCGTAGCTGTATAATTTCGATTTCAACTCGCATCTTAAACCAATCAAATGTACGCTAACAGCGGTAAATAATTCTAAGCTGAATAAAAGGACTCCTGTTATTGGTTAACGCATCGTTATGGACTATAAAATTACTGTAAATAAGGGGTGCAGCTTGTATATATCATTCAGCTTGGTGTTATTACTTTTCTTTTTGATGTAAACATGAAAGTGATTTCAGTAAGTTAAATACAATCCTTTTCCATCAATTGAGGAATGCTACTTTGTGAAAATGATTTAAAACAACAAAAAAGAATCCACCGTGTTATGACATGAAACCCCTTAATTACTATGTATATTGAATTCTTCCAGCCTGCCGAGATGCTCTCATTGAAAATTAATTCGCAAAAACCAAAACAACTAATAACGCTTTTATATCATAATTGTCATATGCAATAATGATATGAACAAATATCAAACAAGCCTATTTACAGATATAATTTTTTGTATTTCCGTCTATAAATAAGTATATTTCATAGAAAAAATACTGAACTATTTCTAAAACGTACTGAATTTGTTGTGCGTCGGTCTTTCGCGCGCTTTTCCTCGGAATGTTCTAGAAGACTGAAAGAATAATATTTACGATGGAACATATCGAAAGATAAACGGCCACAACCCAGGGGACAGTTATTTTACATAGACATATATTGGATAAACATTCACTTCTTTTTTTTTTGAAACTATGTCGTCTAGATCTTAGGTATTTAGTTTATTGATGAAACCATGTACTTCAGGTGATAAAATTTCGCACCACTGCATCAGGGGTAAAATATTTTTAAGTTATACTAGAATTATTGTCTATTTTTTATATTAAAAAAAAAATTGAAAATAAAATTGAAGCCGTGATACCCAGGCGAGTCATTCAGGGCCATCATGGCTATCTTGTTTATTGTAACTTCCTTTATCAATGAATCTATGCTTTAAGGTGCTGATCATTAATGTATATGCCTGTATAAACTATTTTGATACAGTTTACAACTGATAAAATCAGACCTGAACAAGCTTTTGTCAGTAAGAAATAAAATAAAGGTGAGGAAAAAATTGTATGTCCTAACTACAACGAGCAGATAACTGCTCATTGCATGATCAGCCTGGAACGAAATTAGGTTTTATGCAGCGGATTATCATAGATTTTTTTTTATAGTTCATAGGATAATTTATAACACTGCATTTAAATAAGAACATTTGGAGGTACTCTGAAATAAATATTTGTTATACAAATTTTATTCTGATTTTAATCATTTTACAATTTTTTATGGTGCAGGTAAGCCTGTTTCGATAATGGTCAGTCGTGTCTTTTGTATAATAGTCTAGTCATTCTTTACGGTACATTTTGTTTTGAATATATATAGACATTATTTTAAAATTGTATTTTTTTTTTTTGGCTACATTCCTGTTGTTGTACACATCTCGTGGACTATTTTCTTATTTGCAAAATAAACCTTGTTAAAAACATTGCCATTCATCATTGTTCACTACCAAAATTAGACATGTTTTTTACAATTATTTACAACAATGCTTTTATAACCTATCATAACATTAGAGTCTTTGAAATGTGTTTTGCATATATTTCCATTTATAAGTTTCTTAATTAAAGTATATTTATGCATGAATGAAAATCTCTTTTTTCTTTCATCCTACGCCGAATATCTTTTTTAAAGATATTTCTTGTTAGATATAGTATTATTTAGAAACTCCACATATTGAATGTTTCACCGTAGTAACCTTTATCTATAACCCCCCCCCCCACACACACACACACACACACACACACACACATTTACTCTTGAGAGCGACTGTGAGGCCTAGACTGAATATCGTTGCGAATTCATGTGCGAATATTGTGTGAGTTATATGTGTGTGTGTGTGTGTGTGTGTGTGTGTGTGTGTGTTGTTTTATGTTCTATGTATATTGAACTGATACCAATAATAATTGATAATTCATTTCAGTTTCATTCCTAAAACATTTACTACTTCCTACTGGTAATCCTGCCGTATACTCTGCATATTTTTTTTGAGTGTGGTCTTGATTTAACAAAGACTACATCCCATTCTTTTTGCATAGCCACATTAACTGATTTCACCTTTTAGATGATATAATCAAAGTTACTGCTGTTGGTCCATGTTGTAATTGATATCATTACATTTGCCGTTTATAGATCACCGTGAATCAGGTGCATTTGTGTATTTATGCGATCGACTGCAGATCACTTTCAGTTACAGATATGTTGTTAGTTGTTTGACGACCACGTGCATTTATATATCGACCTAGTTAGGTAATTTATATTTCACAAGTTGACTGAAAATGTATATCAAACCTGATTATGTTAGTTTGATTATTTTGTGTGAATAGGCAATCACCATGTGACTTTAGTGTAGCGTAGATGCATCTATCTTAGCTTGAACTGGGTGCGTTATGTAACAGTAGCATGCAGTGATGCCTTGGTTAGTTTAGATTTTGTTTATATTAGACAACACAATCTTATCTTTTAAAGTTGATTGTCACTTTGTATATAGACTGGGGTGGTATCGTTCTGAAATTGTACATATATTTATACTGGTTTATGCACAGTAGTGGTATCAATCAAGTGGTGTTGAATTAAGTATACTCATTGGTCATAGTTGTTTGACTGCATGAGTTAGTGTGAGTTTGAATTAAGTTGTGACCGTCTTTGGTCAGGTCTTAGATCAGATTCTCTGAAATCCAACACACGGCACTTGGTTGATTCTATTACAGATTATGACACTCTACTTCGGGAAATTCGTCAGGTCGAGAAGGAGTTGAGTGTAGAGGTTCCCTCTAGGAAGGTGCCAGCATCATGACAGGGTAAGTCATCCTTCGTGTCCAAAAAAGAAATGTCAGATCTTGGGTCCCGTTTGAATTCTAAATTGACCAATATTCTGTCAAGTATGGACAAACGTTTCACCTAGTTAATGAAACGGTTTGATGATTTGCACTGCCTCAATCGTCTCAGTTTACTTAACCGCCGAGATCAACTTCATCCCATTTGCCTGATAATAACCCTCAACGTCCTTATCCTCCTGGATCCTATGGTAGTTCTGGGCGAGGACGGGGTGGAATCAACCGTCGAAACAACCCTAGGACTCACCCAAACTTTTAATCACCTCTGCCAGCGACCGTCCGTTGGTGGACAATAATGCAAGCGGTCGACATACTAGTAGTCCTTTGATAAGACTTAGTGGGGGATCTAACCAGTCAAGATATTTTTCTCAAGTCCGTGCGTTGATTGATTCTGGATCTTCAGTTACAACTGTTTCTGAAACATTTTATCTTTCTCTCACTGAGAAACCACCACTATTAGATTTGAAAGATTTTGGTGTCAGTTTGGAAGTGTCCGTTGCCGATGGTAACCAGTTAGACATTCTTGGGTACATTGAAACTTGCATATCTGTCCCTTTTCTTGCTGACCATTCACTTGATGTTCCAGTACTAGTTATGCCTGACAATGATTTGAATACTACATGTCCAGTAGTAATTGGTACAAATGTGATAAGACGATTTAAGGCACCTGTTTCGTCAGAGCATAATTGTCCAAAAGCATGGCATCTTGCTTTCGAATCACTAGTCTGTGAACCAGACGTCGTTCGTTCGACGAACGAACATGTCATTACTATAGATCCCTATGAGACTGTCTCGTTACATGGTATAGCCAGAGGTTTGGGTCATTCTGTTCAAAAGGTGGTTACCGAAAATACGAATGACGAAAGTCCATTGTTAGTTACGCCACATATAGTGAAAGTTCCACAGCATGGTTCATGTGTAAAGATATCTGTTCACATATACAATATGTCTGCCGAAACCTTGCATATTAGGCCTAAATCCCCAATTTGTGTTGTCAATGAGGTGCAGGTGGTTGATGATATCACTTCAAATGTTGACATATCAGCTCCTGGTCTTAATTCTGTGTCCTTTGATGAGGAGAATAGCATTAAAATTGATCGTGACAATTTGTCTGAATCCCAATATCTCCAGGTTCTAGGAATTGGCGAGAGATATTTTCAACTGTTCCTACTGATTTGGGTTGTGTTAGTGCTATTAAACACAGGGTTGTGCTTAATGACGATACGCCGTTCAAACAACCATATCGGAAGTTATCTCCGGCAATGTATGAGGAAGTGAGGCAACATCTTCGTGATATGCTTGCTTGCGGAGCAATTAGGGAGAGTGATAGCCCTTATTCCTCAAATGTCGTACTCGTTCGTAAGAAAGATGGTAGCCTGAGATTTTGCATTGACTTCCGTACTCTTAATGCTAAAACCAGAAAGGAAGCCTATATGCTTACAAGTTTTGATGATACAGTTGATTCGATTATTGGTTCTATGTTTTTCTCAAAGCTTGATCTACGTTCTGGGTATTGGCAGGTAGTGATGGAGGAAGGAGACAAATGTAAAACTGCCTTTTTTGTTGGCAATCTCGGCTTTTATGAATGGGACAGGATGGCATTTAGTTTAGTTTATAGCGGTGCTACGTTCCAGAGACTTATGGAAAAGTGTATCGTTGATCTTAATCTGAAGGAATGCCTTGTCTTTATTGACGACATCCTTATTTTTCCTAAAACGTTTGATGAGCATATTGAACGCCTTCAGAATGTTTTCAGCCGTATAAAGCCATTTGGTCTGAAACTCAAGGGTTCCAAGTGTGAATTTATCAAACCGTCGGTTTGTTACCTTAGCCATATCGTCTCTGAAGAGGGCATTGCCACTGATCCCGAAAAAACATCTTCTATTTCTTCTTGACCTGTTCCTAAGAATGTTGGCGAACTTTCTTGGTACTTCTGGTTTTTATCGCCGATTCATCAAAGACTACTCGAAGATCGCTCAGCCTCTTAATCGTCTTCTTGAAGGTCATTGTCTGTCTAAAACCATGTCAAAATCCTCAAAGTCTAGAGCCAGGAAGAAATCTCCTGTTGAATGGGTTTGGGGTGAAGCCCAACAACAAGCTTTTGATTCTTTGAAGCAGAAACTTACATCTCCTCCTGTTTTAGCTTTTGCTGATTATTCAAAGCCGTTTACTGTACACACTGATGCATCTGGTTCAGGATTGGGTGCAAATCTTTTACAGGAACAGGATGATGGCTCAGAGCGCATGAACGTAACTTCCCCGCACACAAGTTAGAGTTCTTAGCTTGAAATGGTCTATTACAGACAAGTTTCGCGATTATCTGTATGGCAGTTCATTCACAGTCAAAACAGACAAATAACCCTTTTACTGTGGGTTGCAGCTCTTTCTACCTATAACTTTGACATTGTTCACAAACCTGGAAAGTTGAATTCAGATTGTGATGGGTTTAGTCGAATGCCTCAATTGTTTTCAGATGCAGTTACGGCTATTTGCCATGGTGTCATGGACACTCATTCCGCCGTCGAAACCCTTGTTTGCACTTCTGCACCTCAGATTGACTCTGTTTGACTTTCTGAATAAGCTGCTGTAAGTCCTGTAAATTGGGTTCGTGAACAGGCCAGTGACCCAAGTCTGGCCAAGGTTATTGAACTCCTTAGGCGTCGTTCTCATCCTAAGGGGGAAGGAATGTACCAAAAGATTTAAAGTTTCTGTTCCGCGATTTTGATCGCCTTTTCCTTCGCGATGGCATACTTTATCGATCTTCAACCCTTGATGGAGAAAATGGGGATCAGTTAGTCTTGCCACCGTCTCACCGGTATGTTGCTTTTCAGGGTGTGCATTCTGACGTTGGTCATCCTGGTAAAGACAAATCAGTTTGGTTAGCGAGGCAACGTTTATATTGGCCAGGTATGGAGTCAGATATTGAGAGGATGGTATCACATTGCAAGAGGTGTATCTATCGTAAACCTCCCGATGTTCCTGCTGCTAATTTGAATCCTATTCAGACTAGTCGTCCTATGCAATTGGTTTGCATGGACTTTCTCAAACTTGATCGTTCTAAGGGAGGCTATGAAGATGTTTTAGTAATTACAGATCATTTTACTCGCTATTCCAAAGCTATTCCATGCAAGAATCAGAAAGCTAACACTACTGCAAAGGCCCTCTTTGAAAACTTTATTGTTCATTATTCCTTTCCTGAACAGATCCATTTGGATCAGGGTCGAAACTTTGAAAGTCAGGTTATCAAAGAACTTTGGAAGTTGGCCAACGTGCATGAGACACGCACAACACCTTTCCATCCTATGGGAAACCCTTCTGCTGAGAGGTTCAATCGCACCTTTCTGCTTATGCTCGGAACTCTCAACGAAAAAAAAAGCTAACTATAAGGATTATATCCCTGCTCTGGTTCATGCATTTAACGCAACCAAAAACCAAAAATAGCTCCACTGGGTTTTCGCCACACTATTTAATGTTTGGTTGGCATCCTCGTCTCTCTATCGATGCGTATCTTGGCACCAGTTCACACCCTTCTCATATCTCACCATCTTCCTATGCTTCAAAACTCCAAGGAAGGCTTCGTGACGCCTACAAAGTTTCTCAAGATGCTGCCGACAAGAGAGCTTCACACAATAAGGCTTTGTATGATTCCAGGGTCCGCGAAAATCGATTACAGGTTGGCGACCTCGTTCTAGTAAGACGCCTTAATATTCAAGGTCGTCATAAATTGGCCGACAAGTGGGAAAAGGATCCATACGTGGTCATTGAGATCCCATATGAGGGTCAGCCAGTTTTAAAGGTCCAACTCGAGACCCGCAAGGGACATATCAGTTTCTTACACAGGAATCTGTTATTACCTTTTGTCTCTATTTTGGAACCTGAGGAAGCTGTTGAGAAACCTAAACCAGTTAGTAGGGCCAGGACTCGAGCTGTCGCTGTGTCTCATTTTAAAAGTTATGATTCTTCCAGTTCTGAGTCTTCGACGTCCACTGAACGTTATATCATTCCACAGTTACGGCCTAAAGTCTCCCCTAGAGTTCAGGATAGCGTGGTACCAACCCCTCATTGTCCAAAAGTTTGCTCTAAGCTACTCCTTCCCTTCCGTACTGTCTTCACTTCTTATTACCCGAGTGCTACCAGTAGTCCGCCCATATCAGCGACTTCCGCTCCTACGCCTCCTGTCCCTAGACCCAGGCGTCTATCAGCGTCGTCCACAAGATAAGTATGGTGAATGGGCATGTTCACAGGACACTAGACCACGTATTTATTACGTATAGTTGTCAGTATTTGTAATAAATTGTGGTAGGTTTAGACGTATTGTTTGAAATACATAGCATCTATGTTATTTCAGACTCCTGTGACACAAGTTGTATTTAATTAGTTGTTTTATTTTATTTTTGATTAACATGTATGATAAACATTTCATAATGTAGGATTTATTTTCCAGACTTTTCTTTATAAAAGATAAATATGCACGTAAAATCAATTTTATCATTGTTTTGCAGGTTGACCATATCTTAATTTATGATTAGAATGTCAGGAGACATTTAAACTCTGGGTGGTGTAGAGAATGCCAAATTCACGTATAAGTGTTTGTTATCTGTTTTGTTAATCCATGTCATGTCACTACATTATGTAATATAGTTCATACTGAGTGGTGTTCCACGATCGTCCTTGTCCAGTTTTGTTGTGTCAAGAACCTGTCAAATTTGTTTGTTAGGCATGAATGATTGAATGAGAGCGATTGATCAGTTTATTTTACCCCCACGCATTTTGCCGCAACCTGAAAGATATATTTCTTCACATCACTCTAGCACTTGAGTCTGTGTAGATCAGAACGAATTTTCATGATATTAGCTTGCTCTTACCATTGAGGTTTTCTTTCTATATCAACAATATTCATCCGTCAAATATTTAAATCGGATATCCGGATGTGTGTGTTTATTGACATGACCCTATACTACATTTATATTTTGTTTATTAGTACGATATTTCCTTAACTACTAAACATTAGAGTAAAAGAGAAAATTTGTGTTACAGAATTTTAGAAAATCATATTTTAATTAACCCACTGTATTTTGTAGGTCAAACCGGAAGTTGATTTTTTTTTTTCTTTTTTTTTTTTTTTTTTATAACCCAAAATAAAATACCTGTCATTTGTTGTTCATTGCGTAAAATAAAGACAATATGTGCAGAAATCAAACTAGTATGTGTTTTGGCTTTTTTCTAAATAAATTTCCCGAAATTCAGTCCCTTTTCGGTAATTACGGTACGTTTTACTCTTACGTGTAACAACTCGGAAGCGGTGCTACAGTAAAGGTTTTCCAGGCTATGTTGAAACCAGCGTTCTTATTTGGCTAAAAAATTCTGCTACATTATCAACGACATCATCAAAGGATTTGAAAATAAAGGTAAATTACGTTTCCATGAACTAGTACGTTACAATAAATTGTATTATATTACGAGTTTAATTGATTTTTTTTTTTTTTTTTTTTTTTTTTTTTTTGTACGGTCTATCATCTGTCATCGTTCTGCGCGCGCCATTTTCATCGTACATGATTTTCTTGTAAAATGTCAAAACTAGCAGGTTGTAAAGGTTTATTTGATAGACACCCGTTTTTAATATACACTTTTTTATATAATGAAGAAAGGAACTTTTTTACTGAGACGCCTTCCAAACGATTAAATCGCCATCATTATCATACGCATGCAGACGACTATATAAAGATTTGTAAGTTGGAGGAATATGAGATGTTTTAATCTCTTTTTAGGAATATTAACAAAAGCAAAATCAATACACAATCAAGTCCGTCTATCTGCTTTGTTTTCAACATGAATTTCTAACTTTTACTCAGTGACCCCGTGTATTGAAAGAGGGTTGTTTCAAAAGCGTTATTAACAGTTAATATGAACAAATTCCACAGAACAATACTGTAGTCAATATCTAACATGGCGTACATCCTTACATTTTTAAACATTAATATTAATAATATTAGATGCTATTTGAATATTTTTATATAGAAATGTACACAAAAATATGTTGCAAAATCCTTATTGAAAATTCTGAGTTCCAAATTAAGTCAAATGTTGAATTTTCCTGATAACAAAGGCCCTTTCCCCCTACCCAGTTTGTCTGGACATTTTTATTTTTTTTTTTTTTCATTTTTTTTTTTTTTTTTTTTTTTTTTTCTTTTTTTTTTCTCAGCTGCATTTTTTTTTTGTGACATTATCTTAACCATGACTTTTCATCATGAAGAGTAACTAAGTCTGACAATTCATTCTATTCATGATTCTTTGTTCCTATCTAGAAGTTTAAGCTAGTGGAAAATTTATAGGAGTTTGCATAAATGAACGGTTGTTGTTGTTGCTGTTTAAAAATATATTATTTGTTTCAGGTCCAAAAATTTAAAACCAGGAATTCAGCATTGTTATGTGAAGGTAAATTAAAGATGAAAAAGGCATCTTTTTCCATGGAAATATTCTGCACATGTCTATAAAAAAGGAAGTTAAAAAAATAAACAACAAAGTTCTTTATATAAGGCATGCATATGTATTGTATATTATTGTATATTATTTACTAAACTTAGGAGAGAAATAAACCAAAATGAGCTGATCCTGAAAAAAATGATTTTCATGTAAACTGCAAATATCTACAAAGTACACATTTATTTATTATCTACAGTGTTAAGCTTTCTTTGTCTTTGAATGAAAAAAGACCACAAATCAAATTAAATGTACTGCAATGTACTGTACTTTAGTGTATTTTACTTATTATGTGAAATTGTAGTCTGTGCTTGACAGAAATAGTAACACACAGATCAACACACAGTATTACTTACAGTGACAGTTGTGGTAAAGAAAAAAAAGAAGAAAGAAAAACTGTCAGTGAACGATAATGAAAAAGAATAAATGAGAATATTACAATATTTTGATGGTATTTCACCTCATGTGGTGTTGGAATTTGGTATTAAGCTGTTTGGGTTTGAGTTTATATTTCTGTTAAATATTTGCACTGAAGATGAGAGCATGTTATAATGATTATTACTTCTTTTCAGATTGCAGAAAGCAGACATAGGTGTATGCTCTCATTCCAAAGACAGACGTTGCTGAATGTTGAAATTATTTGTGATATCATAAATATAATCTTAGAATATTAATAAACAACTAAAAATATATTGTATCATCATTCAATGTGTGTGTGAGAGAGAGAGAGAGAGAGAGAGAGAGAGAGAAGCTTTAAACAGTGTAACCTCCGAAATCCGGACCCTCCAAAATCTGGAAACTTCTGAAATCCGGACGATTTTCTTGGTCCCGAAATTTCCCCTTCTGAATTCCGGAAACTCTAAATTCCGTACAATAATTTTGTAAATATTGGGTTATATCAATGCTATTTCACCTCTTAAATCCGAACAGTGCTACTAGCTTGACAGGCAATCAGACCGAAAACTGTAAGCCATGCGGCAATTTACCCCCTAATTTTCTCCCTAATTTGTTGTTTTTAATCAGAACAGAACAGAAGTTTATTAGGCATTAAACAAAATACATGTTTGTAGCCATAAACACAGTAAAAAGGTAGCATAAACTACATGTAAATATATGTGGTTACATATAATTTTACAGGAAGCTATATGTTATATGTGGTTGTATAATGGTATGTCATTATATAAAATAAATCTAACTCTTAGGTACAAAGAAGAGAAGTAATGGTCATTGCATAAGATAATAGTAGTAATAATAGTATCTGTTTTACATAAGTTAATATCATCACAGGATTAATAATGGATATTAAGTAGTTTCTCGTAAAGCCATAGCATGATAAATGAACTTAGCGATATTATTTAAAGTTTTGATCGATGTACTAGACATTAAAGTGTAAAATTTATATACATTTGGCCAATGACAATAGTATGGTTTAAAAAATTTATTTCTAAGATATTTATACTTTGGACAGATCAAAAGAAAGTGATATTCTGACTCACATTGCTTCATATTACAGTTTACACATATTCTATTTTCTCTTTCTACATTATCATATCTACCTGTTTCTATCGCCAAATCGTGAGTCGAAAGTCTAAATTTGCTCAATGAAATTCTATTTCTTTTAATATTTATGCAAGATAGGTATTTTTCTTGTTCAAAATTATGTTTATATAAGCTATAATATTGAAGTTTGGGTGAGTTATGTACACTACTGTACCATGTTTGTTTAAAATTATCTATGAGCCTTAGTTTAATTTTGTTATATATTGTAAATTTTTACTTGGAATGCCCAATTCATTCCTTGGTAAGTGTTGTTGTTTTCTAAGTCATGTATCATCATGTTGTATAGTGTCTTAAGTGTATCATTATCTGTGCTAATAATCTTAGTCCAATATTTAAGTAAACTTAATTGAGATTTAATTTTCATTGGGAATCGTCCTAGTTCCCCATATAAACCATAAACATTAGCTGTTTTTTTAACATGTAATATTTTTCTTAAAAATTTATTATGGATTTGCTCAATGAATTTTGTTTCGTTGTAGCCAATAACTTCAGCTCCATAATTAAGAATTGAACCAACAAGACTATCAAAAAGTTCACATTTTTCTTTGGGTAATAGTTCTAATTGATTAAATATAATAAAAAGGTTATGTAAAGCATGTGCTGACCTTTGTGCCAAAGCTTTTTGGGTTCTATACCATTTGCCATTTTTAAAGAATGTTATTCCCAGGTATTTAAAAGAATGAACAACCTCAAGTTTATTTCCATATAAATTCTTCTGTTGTATGTCGGCCTTTTTCAAAAATCATAATTTTGGATTTTTCGGTATTTAGTTTTAAGTGACTGTTTAATCAGCGGTGATCGTCATATTGAAACGCGTTAGAATCACAATTTGACTATTATTTTGACAAGCGTAAGAATCACATGTTTGTGCCTCCAAGTTTGCGCTGGCGAATACATAGGCAAGGACCTAATACATGTCAGCAATACGTCGTACACATGCACTGACCTTATAATTACCATTTGGCCTGCTTTGTTTGCTTATGTCTATATAAATGACACTATTCGTTATGTTTATTATGATTAGCTATGCTTTGCTCTGTGTAAATTATTTAGAATTTTACGCACAATTAGCATTCTGAACCTCCGTTAATGACAAGACACCCTCTTCCTCTCTCTCTTTCTCTCCTTCCCCCCCCCCCCCCCCCTCCGATTTTATACCCATTCCTCTTTCTTTTTATTAATGTCCTTACCTGTCTAAGCTAAATTGAAATTGTTAACCGGAACTATTGTATTTCATTTACAGATCTATGCATGTAAATACTCCATATTGTACAATAATCTTGTACTTGGAAGAAATAAAGTTCTGTTCTGTTCTGTTCGGCAATTAGATAGCAACACATTGTAAATGATTAAGGTGGTGATAAGTAGATTAGTTGATATTTTTGCAACAAACAACTTTAACAGTTTAACTGTAATTGCGGTGTTGTTAGAAGTGTAAATAATTAGGCTTCATCGGACAATGTGTTGATTTTCGTAAGTAGCAAAAATTAAAGTTGAAAGAAAGAAAGAAAAAGACAAATAATGCTCGGAATCAACATTAGCATAACCCATTTTGACATAAAATGGCAAATAGATAAAGAGGGGGGAAATATAAGGCAAGAAGAGAGAGAGAGAAGAAAGAGGAAGGGAGGGGGAGAGAAAGAAAAGTAAGATATAATTATGAGAAATAACATTAACATAACCGTGACTCGAACACTGAAAACTGGAACACCATACATTACTCGAACACATTTCAAGGTCGCGGCAAAATTGTTCTCTACTCATTATTGTTCGGCCTGGGATGAGTCGAACACTGATGGCTGGAACTCTCAAACTAAATTTCCCAGGTTTGTATAATGTAACTTTCTGTAAAATCACAAAACTGTATTTTGAATATATTAATACGAAATAATATGAAAGAATTAAGTGAAAACAAAAGAAAAAAGAACTGGTCAGGTAACATTAGAAATATCTTACAACAGTCAGGATTAAATGAGGTATGGTTATACCCAGAATCAGTAGATGTTTCAGTTTTTATTCCAATATTAAGAGATAGGTTAAGAGATATATACGTCACTAAATGGAGAGTAGATATGAATAATTATTGTTCCTCACTGTATATTTATAAAGAAATCAAAACATCATTTTCAATGTCACCCTATTTGAGAATTATGGATAATCCTGCGTTACGTGATAATTTGGCAAAAATGAGATTATCATCACATAGCTTGAATATTGAAACTGGACGTCATCAAAACATAGAAAGGAATTTAAGAAAATGTTCTTTGTGTAACAACAATGAAATAGAGGATGAATATCATTTTATTATTATATGTCCAAAATATTTAGATTTAAGAAAAAATTATGTTCCAAAGTTTTATACACGAAATCCCAGTGTGTACAAATATATCGAACTGTTAAAAACTGAAAACAAAATATATTAATTAAATTAGCACTGTTTTGTAAAAAGGCTTTCAATATAAGAACGAATGCCCTGAACGCTTTAGATATATAATTACATGTGTTCTTAAAGATGTTTGATAGTTTTTATCCATGATGTATGATTTGAATATAGCTTATATAGCATTCTCACTTCAAAAGTGAGTCCATAGTGTTAGATTTAAATTGTTCGCTATTCTTATTATAAATGTATTTCTAAAACATATATGTATGTGAAATATATGTGCATGCCAAATATATAATGTGTATTTATTTATATGTATGACGATGAGCTGTTATGCTTAAGTCTAAATAAAAGTTTGTTCTGTTCTGTATCAGTCGAACCAATTTAACACTCTACATATGTTCACTGTTGATTTAATCACAACCTTCAGTGCAACATGTTCTTCACACATTGTGAGATTGGCACAGGCATTTAATAATTATTCTTATTAAAGTAATTTGCTAAATGTTACTTGTGTCCTTTTTGTGCTGGAATTTATGTTATCTGACTGTGCAAAAGAAAAAAGTAAACGGAGTATGCAGAAAATGTTACGACTTGCACTTCGTACGTGAACGAAATAAATATCATCGTTGAGGTTTGTGCTTTCATAATTGATTTTGTCAGCTGCTGTTTAATGGATTTATATTTTATTTAAAGAATAAAAGAATGACAAAGATAAGTTTATTTTACTCAATGATACCTTTAATATTATTTTGCCGATGTTCGAATAAGAAAAATTGCAAACACAATTATTTACTTTAATCGATCAGTGCAAAAAGAAGGCCTAATTATAAATAATTTCTTTTTAATACATGTATGTACATCATAATAACCACGGTTGGGTCGAACCACCGATGACTAGAACTAATTGCTATTCCCCCAGCCTGTTCGAGTCACCGAAGTTCGACTTTATATATATATATATATATATATATATATATATATATGCATGTATAAGGTAAAGCTTTAAAAGATTTGATGATAATTACACTTAGCACTTAGCAAATAATACAAACACTGTTACACATATAGACAAAAATGACACTATTCACAACCATTAATAAACAACGATACATATGTGCAAGTCTAATTCAATCCAGACTTCTGAATTCCGAACTTTTTGGTCGATCCTACAGGTGTTCGGATTTCAGAGGTTAAACTGTATACTCTTATATACTTCAAGATCAATACATGTACATTAAAATTTCCAAGAAGAAAATTAAATTCAAACAATCAAATACTCCAAAAAGAAAAATCAAGTTCAAACAATTAAATGCTCTTAAAAGTTAGCTGGCAATCGCTCATCTAAGCTTGAAAAATAATGATTTTTTGCTGTATATGAAATCTATACAATATACAGAAAACTTGATAAGCAAATTCATAGGTTTACTTTAATATTATTAGTTCTACCCAACTTGGAAACAAGTTCTTACAACTTACAGGATCGTTCGCTGGACCAGTACTTTGTGGCTTGGGAAGGTGTATAGGTTTAAAGCTATACTGAAGATGTAAATGATATAATTAAATGATAATTAAGGGCATCATTAAAAAAAATAGGTTTACTGATGAGCAACTGAACTACAAACAGGCCCCTACTCATTTAAATCAAGAAAAGGGGGGGGCTTTTTTTTTTTTTTTTTTTTTTTTTTTTTGGCTGATGATGAATTAGTTTTTATGTCCTTATGATAGAAATGTGTGTGTAAATAAAGATTATTGCATAGATTAGTTTAGAAAATGGCACTCAAAGTCAATGAAAATTTACATTTAAACACCAACTTAAATTTCAAAAATGACTTCTCTTAATATATAAATATTTAATTCATATGCATTTGCATTTTTTCTTGCTGATTATGACTGCATTTAAAACCTTCAATGACTGTATAAGACTCTCTCTCTCTCTCTCTCTCTCTTTCCTCCCCCTCCCCTCTCTCTCTCTCTCTCTCTCTCTCTCTCTCTCTTAGCATTGAGATAAATGTGTATTTGCATGTTTCTGTGTTATTCACAGACTGTACTGATATTTATTGCGTGTTAATATAAATAAAGATGAGAAAAAGATATGTCGATCCGTTAAGTGAAATATAAAGAGAGAGGGAGAGCGAGAGAAAGTGCATGCATTTACATCATTCCCAGCATATTTTAACAATTATCTTGATGTACAAAAATAATGTTAATTATGAGTGGAAAAGATAGAAAAAAGTCATTTCCATGATATTTTTAAGAAGTAATTCGGAATTTTCTCCTTTGTTAGTGAAATGCAGATCGCAACTAAAATGCAGCATACAAAATCTTTCTCTAGTAAACTTTTATAACGCCCCTCATTGAATACAAATTCTGCCGATTCGAATTTTGTAACCGTGTAAATTTAATAATGACGCAATGACAGTGGCTAAAAATAGACAAGAGTGTGTCAAGCACCCTGGTTTAAGTAGTCATTTTATTTTCTCAATTGTTTATCGTCTATTATGACGTCAAGTCAGGAAAAAAAACTTTCTTGATCAAACAAAATGGCCGCCGATTGAAAACCGTTAAGGTGCCGGAATGTGATGCGGTTAAACTCCTACTGATAATATACACTTAAGAAGGTTTCAGAAGGACACCATTGATCTATTTTTTAATTCTCATTTGTTTGCAGTAGAATGGTATAGAAAAATCCAGAATTTTAAGATTAATGTATTAAAAACATGGTTAAAAGTATATTTGCCAAAAGGTGAGGGTTCAAAAAGTTACATTTTAGTGATTCTATGCAAATTTGGCTAAAATTCCAATAAAAAAGGCAGTTTTACTTTAAAAAAACAAACAAACATGATGAGGCATTTATTTTTTACATATTAAAAAAGACTTTATATCAGAGAATTGAATCTGAAAAAAAAATAAAGAAAATCTGTCCGTTGATTTTTTTTTTTCAAGAAAAATATGTATAAATGTCCATAGCCTTTTGGATAGTTTTTGTAAACATTTCGGTCCTTACATAATGCCGAATTTTGCACGTTTTGTATTTTCCTTGCATGTTTGACAGTATTTTCACCTGTAACTTATAAAACACAAAAGGTGAGAGTGATTCCCCTTGAGGAACTCTACATAAACACACAAAGTCATCACTTGACATATCTTCATGTTTTAGCT
>CM037780.1:32235894-32285894 GCA_021229015.1 Solen grandis | reverse complement strand
GCGCTTTTTATGATTCGATTGAGAAAGAAATGAATATATAGAAATAAAGTCTATTTCATTTGGTCCGAATCTTTTTATTATGTTGGAGAACTTCGTCGAAGGAAAATAAATTCCAACTGTGTATGTGTAGTTTATAGACAGTGTTCCTAGCTTCTGTTATACTATTTAAGCTAGAAAGGACTCTCTTTATCTATATGTATCAATTATTCATACACGCTTGAGATATTTTACTAAATCGTTGCTCCTGTTTTAGGTATGTGTAGACATGTCAATTCGTGTATTGTATTCTGTAGTTCAGCAGAACATACAATAAAAATGGTTGCGCAGATATGTCAGATCGTGCAATAAGTTGTTATATCATGATATATCACGCATTATGTTGTGTAAACATAATAGGTCGTGCAATATGTTGTGTAGAATTGTCAGATAGTGCAATAAGGTATTTTTGCAATAAGTTGAAAATATAAAAAAATTTTTTTTAAACCAATTCATGATTAGACATATAAGATCGTGCAATAAGTTGTTTAGGCATGTCTGATCGTGCAATATTTTGCACCGTCCCCGGTTGCCGTGTGGTTAGAGCGTCCGCCTCGGGAGCGGGAGATTGTGTGTTCAACCCATGGCCGCGACATACCAAGGTCGAAAAAGTGGTACTGGTATAGCTCCCTTTCTTGGCCGCATGTCTACGGCGTGATAATGCACTATGGCAGCACTACATCTGTCTCAAGTGGATTTAGTCCCCAAAGACTGAAATACTGTCAGTGGAACATTAAACCCAACAAACAAACAAACAATACGTTGTGTAGACATAAAAGATACAAAATACATTGTTCAGAAATGCCAGATCTTGCAATATGCTATGTAGACATATTAGTTCGTGTAATACATTGTGTAGACATGTCAGAATATCAGTTTCTATACTTAATCAATTTATTACCTGTATTATACTATCACATGTATTTCGTCAAAATTGTATAAACACTGAAATAAAACCTAAAGAATACAAAAATCAGATATCACTATGTAAGACAGTACAGAATCTTAAAAATTTCCCATTCGTTCTCACTCAATGTTATGGTGTTAATTCATATTATACCAACACACTAGCTACAATCACCGACATCAACACACTAGTTACATATATTATACCAACACACTACTTACAATCACCGACATAAACACACTAGTTACAAACACCGACATCAACACACTAGTTACAATCACCGACATAAACACACTAGTTACAATCACCGACATCAACACATAGTACAATCACCGACACCAACACACTAGTTACAATCACCGACATCACACCTAGTTACAATCACCGACTCACACTATACAATCACCACATCACAAAGTTACAATCACCGACATCAACACATTAGCTACAATCACCGACACCAACACACTAGTTACAATCACCGACATCAACACACAATTACCGACATCAACACACTAGTTACAATCACCAACATCAACACACTAGCTACAATCACCGACATCAACACACTAGCTACAATTACCGACATCAACACACTAGCTACAATCACCGACATCAGCACACTAGTTACAATCACCAACATCAACACACTAGCTACAATCACCGACATCAACACACTAGCTACAATCACCGACATCAACACACTAGCTACAATCATCGACATCAACACACTAGCTACAATCACCGACATCAACACACTAGTTACAATCACCGACATCAACACACTAGTTACAATCACCGACATCAACACACTAGTTACAATCACCGACATCAACACACTAGCTACAATCACCGACAGATAACTATCGCATCGTTCTCATCTGCTTTATTTGCATGCACCTCAATGAGCGCTAGAATGATTATGATGGTGAAAAACAGTAATTTATTTTTAGACGGTATTTGCGTGTATCCAAAGGTAAACTCGAGTAATTTTCGTGCCATCTAAAAATAAATGACTGTTTTTTTGCCATAAATATATTTCGTGTATGTATTCGTTACATGGGACTATCAGGTGAGATAAATTATATTAAATTTGATATATGGACGATTTAGAATATACATGTAACAATAAATGTAATATAATAAAATGGCTCCTGAACATAGCTTTCATACATAAAATTATTTAGTTCATAATTTGACTTAACTTGTCGTGGTATTTTTTATGTGTATAATGAAGACCTGTTTTAATAGCGACCCGCAATCTTTAAATCCAATAATTAAATGGAGTAAATATTCTGTGTCATTTTCATTTATACATAATAAATCATTAATGAAATATCAAATAGCAAACAGGTTCCTTAAGAGACATGCGTCTGTTGCTTTTGCGTTGCACACTACGCATTTTTGATAGACAGATTTACAGTACGGATCGAATCCATGAAAGCAATGTTCCTGCATAAATTGAATAACACACGTGACTATATCATAATGAAGTTAAAGATAAATCGAAAGGCATAAAAGGAAATTATATGGACAACTCTCTGTAGATAATTGGACGGTAATAAAATAATGAGGGGAGGAAACCTTTTAGCGAGTCATTTGTGGAGTGGGATTAACCATAAAGCTACTGAGCTTTTAATGCAGTTACCTATCTTATGGTGTATTTATTATTAATTTACGATACCAACCGGGAGGAATACATTATGCTTAAATATTTAGGGTGAGATCATAAAAATACTTAGGGAATTAATTCAACTTATGCTTTTTTGTGTTTAATTCCATATATCAAGTTGATACGTATCTCGATATCTTGGCAAGTAAGTTAAGTAAATTTCACTTCTCTCTATATAGTCTAGTCATATTTTTTTCTATGTTATTGATAATATGTATGCATTTATACATCGAAATAAATACCAATGTTCAGAAAATACACAAAAAAGACAGATACTATTGAACTTTTACTGTAAGTTGTAATTTTATATTTGTATCTTAAACCAAATGTATTGTTACAAGACATATATATTATCTTTGCAAATATAATTAACATAATTTTTTTAATTCAACATTTTACAATAACCAATTTACAAATAATATTACACATAATAACAACATTTGATATTACAACATTTGATATTACACATCAATAACAACATTTGATATTACAACATTTGATATTACAAATCAATTACTACATTTGATATTACAACATTTGATATTACAACATTTGATATTACACATCAATAACTACATTTGATATTACACATCAATAACAACATTTGATATTACAACATTTGATATTACACATCAATAACAACATTTGATATTACTACATTTGATATTACACATCAATAACAACATTTGATATTACAACATTTGATATTACACATCAATAACAACATTTGATATTACTACATTTGATATTACACATCAATAACCACATTTGATATTACTACATTTGATATTACACATCAATAACAACATTTGATATTACTACATTTGATATTACTACATTTGATATTACTACATTTGATATTACTACATTTGATATTACACATCAATAACAACATTTGATATTACAACAATTTGATCTTACAACATTTGATATTACAACATTTGATATTACTACATTTGATATTACAACATTTGATATTACAACATTTGATATTACAACATTTGATATTACTACATTTGATATTACTACATTTGATATTACACATTTGATATACAACATTTGATATTACACATTTGATATTACAACATTTGATATTACAACATTTGATATTACAACATTTGATATTACTACATTTGATATTACTACATTTGATATTACACATCAATAACAACATTTGATATTACAACATTTGATATTACAACATTTGATATTACTACATTTGATATTACTACATTTGATATTACTACATTTGATATTACACATCAATAACAACATTTGATATTACAACATTTGATATTACACATCAATAACAACATTTGATATTACTACATTTGATATTACTACATTTGATATTACTACATTTGATATTACTACATTTGATATTACACATCAATAACAACATTTGATATTACAACATTTGATATTACAACATTTGATATTACAACATTTGATATTACAACATTTGATATTACTACATTTGATATTACTACATTTGATATTACTACATTTGATATAACTACATTTGATATTACACATCAATAACAACATTTGATATTACAACATTTGATATTACAACATTTGATATTACAACATTTGATATTACAACATTTGATATTACTACATTTGATATTACTACATTTGATATTACACATCAATAACAACATTTGATATTACAACATTTGATATTACAACATTTGATATTACAACATTTGATATTACAACATTTGATATTACTACATTTGATATTACTACATTTGATATTACACATCAATAACCACATTAGATATTACAACATTTGATATTACACATCAATAACTACATTTGATATTACACATCAATAACAACATTTGATATTACAACATTTGATATTACAACATTTGATATTACAACATTTGATATTACTACATTTGATATTACTACATTTGATATTACACATCAATAACAACATTTGATATTACAACATTTGATATTACACATCAATAACTACATTTGATATTACACATCAATAACAACATTTGATATTACAACATTTGATATTACACATCAATAACCACATTTGATATTACACATCAATAACAACATTTGATATTACAACATTTGATATTACACATCAATAACTACATTTGAAATTACTTCATTTGATATTACACATTAAGAATTACATTTGATATAACTTCATTTGATATTACACATTAATAATTACATTTGATTATACATAGTTAATACTAAATTATGTTACATATAATTGATTCATTTGCTGATGCACATAAAAATACATTCATTTTGTGTGGTACAAATAAAAAGACAAACACGTTTGATAGTTCATATAAATGAGCCATATTTATGTACACAAAAATATTTTTACTATAAATTACACATTCGACACATACCATTATGCATGCAAATATACACACAGAATATCTTAAGGTATACCCCCCCCCCCTTATACCCATATTCCATATCTTGCCACTAGATGGAAATATTTCTATGAAACTTTGTCACTTTGAAGACATCCAAAAATAAAAAATGTTTCACCGAGAGATTTTCTAGGTTTTTATTTCACTTAGTTGAAGTCTATTGAAAATATACAATTTCTGTGAATATAAAAAAGTGAATTTGATCTTCGAGGAAAACTCACGGTAGAAAGATGCATTACATGTATATGATTCTAATACAAATTTCATTTACACATCTAAATTTTGCCGTAGGAAAATGGAGAAAATCAATTTTGTTTGTAGTTTTCAGGGGAGATAACTCATGACAACAAAATTATAAAGGGGAGATAATAAAAGAATGTCTGTCATATGTCATAACATGTCAATTTGCCTTTGAGATTTCCATGGTTTGACATTTTAAAAGCTTATATTGTGAAGTTATATGCATGGCTTTGTTGGTTATTATGAGGCATATACGTTAACCGGAAGTAAATTACAGGGCATAAACCTTAAATATACAACACATCTGATATTGAATTTATTTTTACGTATCTGTAAATACACTTGATGTTTGTTTGATTATAACATTTCATATTACGAATAAACACATTTGATATTATTATTACACCTTTTTTTTTTATTTTATCGTCGCTGCGACAGTATTTTAGTCAGCTGGGAGGCTTTCTCACATGAAAATCCGAATTACCCTGCCGGGACTCGAACCCACGCAGTAAGGGCTGAGTGAGTGTTAAAGTGAGCGACTTAACCCTCTTGGTCACGGATAAACATAGGCACGAATGATGGAATCGATCTTGCTTAAAAATTGGATATGTTATGATTTAATTAATAATATTGTATGGCGTTAAATATATATTATACAGTTTTTAGAATGGAATAATGTATAGATACATTATATGCACAGGAGGTCCCAGTGGCCAAAAGATCAGATTGTCCTTCCCGCAACGGGGAGGTCTGGGCTCAGTTCCTGTTCCGACTTTCAAACGACGTAATGTAGTATTGTTTATCTCCCTTGTGCTTGGCGTTCTGCACAGGACTGGATGGCCTGTTCCTGGATGTAGTATAATGCCAAATATCTAAAGAGTAAGATTGGAGTAAGGCAGCACTGTATCCGTCTCAAGTAGACAGTCATCCTTAATGATTGAAATACTTATGGTTTGCGACGTTAAATCCAAAAAACAAACAGAGGCATGAGCTTAATATATAAGCATTTGATAGACATGTAACATGTGGAATGTTGTCAAAAGATGACATCTATAGAGCACAAGGTTATCAATATTATCGTATGCATGAAGTATGGAATATTCAATTAGCAATGCTTTTTTTTTTACGAAAACAACAACAAAGATATCTACAATATTTACTGCTCAGTTATACCCAAATACTTAGGTAGGATATGTACGATATTAGTCTAGAAGCAGCGTCAAAGCACAAACATAGTGGTGAACAAGGAACACTGACATAATGGAAAGAATAATATGTGTATGTCTTTCCCTCTGAAGTGATGCAAAAAATGTGTGAGAAATCACTTCCATCGCCGAGAGTTTGCTGAGAATCACCGTTGTCACAGTGAAAAATTCTGTTAAGTACAAAAGGTAAAGTCCTTGTAATAGGCATGCCTCTCTGTGCTATCATGCCGTTGACAAATGAAGTTACCATGTCATGGGGTCGGCTTAAAAAGTCCCTTATATGACCCGAACCTAGTTCCTCGACTCCTTAGATCGGTCGATATTTGTTTGTTTTTCATTTGTTTGTATATGTGTGTCTATCGTCTTTTTATAACCTATTGTGTTCCTTATTTCTGTCTCAAATACATACAGGATACAGTGCATTCATTTGTCTTAAAAATGCGAGATGTAGCTTCTGAAGCACCATGCTTTATTTTGGGAAAGAGTTCAAGAGACACGGCTGTGTTAACGTATCCTCGGGTAATGAAACACAGCGCAAAGGCCATCAGTGTCAATCAAGGAAACACCTAGGATGTAACCGAAATAATCTTGCCATATTTCCCATACATCCTGGAGCCCCTACATACGGGTAATTCATTAAATGCTCTTATGTTGCCTGCCGACATAAACCAAGCTTACATTGAACATAAATGTACGAGTCACTAATATATACGAAACCGAAAGGTTTGTCAAATTGGAACCAACAGTTGCATATGGGCTTTTTTTTTTTTTTTTTTTTTTTTTTTGCGAAGTGAGATGAGAGTTTGAATATGCCAGTAAATTAGTTTTATGGTGACAAGGATGTTTTCGTTCTACAATTAGTTTTGAGGGTGTGTCGCAGACAAAGTGATCTGTTGGTGTAACTTTTTTGTCTTGTGAAGCATCACAGCCTTTAGCCACAGACTAACAATATAACTTACATCTGCGAGACTAAGTTCAGTAATATATATACCTCAGAGAATGCTGAATCAAAGGTGTGACACATTGACTAGCGTGTTTATACCAAGGGGAGTGACGCATTTGCTGCAATCACATTGGACCATTCGGGACACTGTGCGACCTTTTTTTTTTTCTTTTTTTTTTTTTTGTTGGCTCTGAACAATAATTATTGCACCATCAATACTTATAAGCACAAATAGAGTGGGAACACAGACGGTCATGTTTTGTTCTACAAATTATTTTAGCAAATAGCTTTATCATACCTTACGGTCTAACAAATAGTTATGATATTGAATACTTAAGGTAAAGTCCCTGTAATGGTTCCGCTATGTCTTGGACCACTTAACCTCTTCCAAGATAAGCCTGGTACCCTGATGAAACATAAGGAAACCTTGGTTATCTCCGTAAAAGGCCATGAGGTCCGAAATGTAGAAGATCACAATGAAATATCCTAAAACATGAAATTTATATAAAATGATATTCTAAGGATGGTATATCAAGGTAACAATTACTCATATTACCCTGGCTTTGGTAAGGTAAATTATTGATACAGAGTTGTTTAAAGAAGGTAAAAAAAACAAAAACAAAAAAAAACATACATATTAAGGACTTCTTGTAAAATATATCATGTCTATAAATAACCTCAAATATTATAAGGAAGCTCAATCAAATCAATTCTCTATTGTCCAAAAATCAAATGAGACATTTCGATTTAAAAAAACAAACAAACAAACTTTTGGAACAGTATGAATATGAGCTTCTTTTTTTTTGTTGACATTCTGCTGGAGATTACTTGGTGCAGTCCCATGGAAAATATAAATGATTAGGTCTAATATGAGTAGCAATGTCTTCTATTCGGAGTATATTAAGGTAATCCATTCATAATTTATTGTGATCATAGTCAATCAAATGATCATTAGAATTTTATAGTAAATGCAAGCCCTTATAGATTTAGAGCAAAAGAGCCTATAGCTCACAGTCAATGGATGCTTGCATCTGCTTTGAAGTCTTTTTAAGCATTTGAAGGGCCATGATTATATCTTAATAATGAATGGATTACCTTAAATTTCCTTACAAATTTTCTTGTATACATGTTTATAGCAGAAAAACAGGTATAAATTTGATAACCTTTTTTTTGACAATATTTTTATGTCTGTGTTAAATCAAACTATATCAACCAAGACGAGCAGAAATAGTCGAAATTGGATATTGGCACTGGACTAAGATATTGCATCACTAAAATCAGACAGGATTTTAAAAAATTGCAGTGTTTCGTTACAAGAATTTTATTCTAAAATTAACTTTCTGCACGATAAAGTCTACAGTATTTTTCACGGTTCAAAGCAAAAATCTATTCTTTGACCTAAGTATTTTACACTGTCTTAGGGCGGAATAGAGTGTTTGTAGCACACTGCAAAATGTACTTTAAAGACGTAATCTTTGTTAATTTTCTTGAAGATCAAAACAATATGCATTTAGTTTTGCCCAAATGTAGAGACAGTTAAATCTCCCCTTGTATTTCAAAGAACTTGAGAAATTAAGTCTGTGTCCATATAGAAATAGAATTGCAATATCGCCAGTTTATAAGGTCAATTTAAAAGGTTTATTTATACAAGTAGGCATGTCGTTCACTTTACATAAAATATAGAAGGACCAAAACACTTCAAATGCGATCTTGCAAATAATTGAAACAGTTTTATTACATTTTGGGTTCTTTTGAAATAAATAATGATAAATTTGAATTTCAGAGCTTCTGATTGGCCACATTTTGAGAGTAGCTTCTAAGAGTGAAATAGGAGATACGCAATGTCCACTGAGACAATTCATCTCATAGTCCAGCGTTAAAGACATTTTAAGGATTAAAAAAAAAATATATATTTATGTATAAGCCTCTAGCATTATGACATAACTATAAACTTCAGTATATAAATTCAACTTGTGTCAGTTGAATATTTTGATCGGAACTCTGACTGAGATTTGTATGGTTTGGAATTTCTGGTTAAACATTCTGAAAATTGATAACATGTATATATATATTTAGATTTGCTTTGGGTGCACTTGCTTGGCGCTCAGCATATAAGGGTAGTTCCAGGTCTAGTTGATCTGGTGTCAAGATAATGTGACTAGGTGTGGTATCATGCCACATGGCTACGGCGTGATACTGCAGTGTGGCAGCACTATATCTGCCTCAAGCAGACATATTCTCCAAATGACTGAATACTGTCGATTGGACATTACACCTAACCAAACAAATTAACAAACAAATGAAATCAAGGCTGCGAATGCTCACAGACCTATAGGGATTAGATTTTTTTAAACGTTCTGACCCTAGCTGCTTCATGTCGTCAGGGCTGACAACGGTCAATAGTCTTGTTAATCAAAAATGCAATTGGTATTTTAAGAATTTTCGAGCCATCCATAATAAACATAATAACAACCTATTGCACATGCAAGCATTTAAGCTTGGTAAATATTTGTGTACGAAACTTTCAAAGACAAGTCTTATTTTAAAGAATTCATATCTAGTCTGTTCTCACTATAAAAATCTTGAAAAAAAAGTATATAAAAATGTTGTTTGGCACTTGGTGATCTATTGCCCAGACTTTATGCAGCTGTTCTTAAGAAAGTGTCAAACTAATTTAAAATAGAAACAATCTTGTGACAAACTCCGTTGTCAATATTTAGAACACTGCTAGAACAAGTATTCGATTTACCCCCAATCTGCCTCTAAATTTTCCTAATGAAATATATTCTAAGCAAGCAAATGAACGACACACGTGGAATATACTTCCTGTTTTAATAAGACAAACAAGTTTGTCAAAGAGTTAGCTGTTTATAACATATTCAATAACTGTCGAACTGCCGAGGACTTTGAAACTACAAGTATTTTAATATTTAATAGGTCTGGAAATAGCTCTTTGATGCCGAGCTGAATTTCAAACTACGTCTGTTCCTTTCGATTATGCATGTTAGTAAAATTAGGAAAGAAAGACAGCGCTCTGAAAACACGTTTCTTATATGCTCGTAAAAGATGTGTTCCCTTGAAAGTTTCAACATACAGTAATTGAGTTTTGATTTTCAATACGAGCTGCTTACTTGTATCATGTTGTAAAAAGGGGTTAGCGTTAAATAAAAAGAAGAAAATAATATGTTGGAATAGACGCATAAAGAAACTGAACTAGTATTAAAGCGAAAAGTGTTTCGGTAAATTGAAAAAGAAATATCTGAAGATATATAGTCTCGAGCGGACCTTTAAAATTGCCCCCCCCCAAAAAAAAAAAAAAAACAAAACAAAAACAAAGAAAAAAAACAACAACAACAAAGCAAATAATGTAACATAGAACATTTAGTTAGTTATATTCATGTGTTCAAGTGTTTTGTTGAACCTGTATTAACGTCTACCTGTATTAAGCGGTCAATCTGCATTTAGCGGTCAATTTTTGTATGACCAAACTGTAGCATTTTATTATATATTTAACATTCATTCAGCGGCCACCTCTGTTAAGCGGTCACTTTCTCTTAAGACAGGCTTGACTCTAGTTATAATCAAGAAAAGACAAAAATAAACATTTCATTAAGTGTCCTTATACTCAATTCAAAATTCGGTGTCCTGAATCATATCTCATCACGATCAAATTCACGTATCATGCAGAACATAATCAATCTCTCAGCTCCTCACCGCTGTGGGTTCGAATCCCGGTAGGGACTTCGGATTTTTCATGTGAGGAAGCCTTCCAGCTGGCTTGCGGTAGGTCGGTGGTTCTACCCGGGTACCTCTGCGTACTCGGGGTCTTCCTCCACCTTTAATTAACTGGACGTCGCTATATGATTGAAATACTATCGCAGCGACGATAAACCCCAATACAACAACAATAACAACAGAACATAATCGTAAATGTCAAATTCCGCTATGCTCTATACTTTGATTTGCAATGGTAAAATGTCAACATTGGAAACGAAAAAAGAGCATCATATACTTCAGAAGCCCGCACTATTCTTGAATTTGCTCCAAAATGCACATTACAATTTAACCGTCTCTATAAAAACAAGCTTCCTCTTATACATAGAGCACGGGAGTTTGAAGTTCTATCAATATATAAGTAAGTAATTTTTAGCATCCAAGTCCATTTAGTTTGTTTACAAAGGGTATATAGTACGGACTCGTGTGTGCACTCGATACGTTTTTGTTATCGTTAATATTTTAGACTCTTTGGAATTTATATCATGTTTTGCTTTGTACCCAGCACCGTACTTACTTAAAACATCACGTGAAAAATGTTCAAGCAACGCGTAGCGGACCATAAACAGTTTGTCACGTATGCCATACAGCTTTGCCTTTGACCTCGCATTATGGACCCGAATCCCACTTGAGTGACAATTTCACGTGATGTTTTAAGTAAGTACGGTGCTGGTTACAAAACAAAACATGACGTAAATTTGTCGCCGCCGCTGCAATCGTTGTCAATAATCAGCTTTGGTCACGAAGGCACTATACACTCTCAAATTTTCTCCGTATCAAGACCTCGCTGTTCATTTTATGCAATATATTTTTCATATTTTGAACGAAACACAATCATTTCATTAGAAGATTAAATAGGACAAATTGTGCAGGTAAAGTGCGGATCCACGTGTATACATGTACCACTGGCACTAGGACCGCATGCTCCGTCACTCCTTTTTATTCCGCATTACATGTACTGTAGAAAGGTTGATTGATTGATTTTTTGAGTTTACCGTCGCTGCGACTGTGTTTCAGTCATATAGCGACGTCCAGCTAATTACAGGTGGAGGACGGCCCCGAATGCACTGAGGCATCCGGGTAGAGCCACTGACCTACTGCAAGCCAGCTGGAAGGCTTCCTCACATGAAAATCCGAATGACCCTGCCGGGATTCGAACCCACGCGGTGAGGACTGAGTGCGTGTTAAAGTCAGAGACTTTACCTTCTCAGTCATGTAGGCCCCTACTGTAGGAAAGGAATCAGGCGTAACTTGATTACGGAGTTTGTAACTTTGCTCAAAATTTGCTACCATTTACTTCTATGCACGGTTCGATCAGTCTGATATTAAAATAACATACTCTAAAATTAATCATCACCAAAAGGCACCCTTAACGCAGAAATATAACGAAATGTCGACAGTTTCTACATTAAACAAGTCCCAAAAACCCTTCAACTTCCGGTGCATATTACTTCATACAGAGTAATAAGTTTGGGACCATGTGTACACAGAATTAAAGGTACGGACATAATACGTGCACAGAATATATCTTTCGGATCGTGTCTGTACCTCGAAAACTGCAACAAATATTTTTACTCTCTCGAGTAAAGATATCAATGTAATGAATCATTACAAAATTTACTACAAAACGATCTTTCTTGGACATCTTTAAAATAGGCCAAATAATTTTCCTGGACTAACTTTAAGACAGTTATTTACAAATAAATATCATTTGCTCATTTCTTTTATTGCTAGAATTAATTAATTCCGCTATGTTTTCGAGAGAAAAAGACACTATTATGGTTATAAAAATCTCGACTCGAGAGTTAATTTGCAATAAAATATTGCGAAACTGTTCCAGATGCACGGATATGGAATAAATACAAGTCCGGTGCCAAACTATTGTATCAGGAGATATCCTGGATTTGTATTTATGACTAGCTGTTGATTCCAAGAGTGCTTCTTATGTCATAAACGTCAACTCAAATTGAGAGGTTGATCAACCAACGCTAAGCGGTAATCGCTATACACCATACTCAACATTCAAACGAATAATGACGTAGATTGTAGACAAGGATTTAATTTTGAAAATGCTCAACATGAATTATTTTCTCATAAAAAAAACAACGTTACTTTGTTTTCTTAATTATCCTCGATATTTAATTGGATGTTGGCTGTACACGATAGACGGAAACCGTATCTGGCGGTTTGGATGCCTTAATTATACACTTAAGGTGGGAAATGTCTCATTTAAGGCTGTACATTTTATATGAAAATCAACACATGAAAATCACATCGTGTCCAAAAATCTTGTTATAGTGTAACTTCTATATTATAACAAAGAGTAATTACTATATTATAACATAGAGTTATTACTATTTTTCGAGGACCATATTCATGCAAATATACACCAACAAAAATGCATTAAAAACAAAAGCACACTGATGTCCACGCAGCAAATAAATTGTTTACCAAGTCGGTATAATATATTTTAAAGATTCATATCCCTGTATTTATCAGACACTGTATCTTAATTTTAGTTCATTATCCGAATGAATACTACATGTATTAGATAAAAACGCGTTTAGATGTTTAAAGTTGTAATGCATATAAGAGATAACCAAAGAAAAATATTTTTGAATACGAAAATTAAACATTGTATTTCCCCAAAGAGTATTCACTTTATCATATTTCTACGGAAAAACCCCCCCAAAAAACGGTATATGCGTTTCGAAAGAATATTCGATGATGAATAAATCTTGAATGCGGTTGTAAAATAATATCATAGAATGATATAAAAAACTATCAAAGTTTTTTTTTTTTTTTTTTTTTTTCAAAACATGGATTTTGTATGGATTTAGATTCTCTGAATTGTATTTTGCCAAAGAAAAAGCGCAGTAAGATTTTCCCCAGAATGCTATGTTCATAGGCGATAGCATGACGCATATTTCTTATCTTTCGACAGAAATGGAAGTCATTTTACCCCTCGCTTTGTTTCGATTTCAAATTTTTGTCTCGATCCCGCCAGAAGCTAGAGATAAAAATATTTCCATCATAAAGCCAAACTCTGTTTTCCTCTTTGCTGTAAACATTTCTCTGCCAGTATCTGGAAGAAGATCATCAAATCTAACAACGTGTGATTATTGCTCGTTTCTCGTGTTTCACTGAGATTTTATCAATTGTTTCTCAGAGTTCGGGTAATTTGTTATTGAGAATTGCTTCATTTAAGAAGATATATAAGAACGGTCAGACGTCTTAAATAAATCTTTTGTTTATTAGATTTAGATCGATCCCCGCTGTCTTAGCCCCGTTTTATCACATACCAGTTCCGTGAAAGGATTCCTAATGTTACAAAATTGAATTTATTTCTTTTTCAGATAGTTAATTGTTGAAATATTTCCCGAGATCCTCTACCGTTTACGATATTTCAATCAACCGGTGTCAATGAATATTTTATCAAGTATATGCAAATTATCGGGAAACAGTGCGCTAGGAAAGTTCTGAAAAAAAAGTAATTAAATGTTTCAATCAAAGGAGAAAATGTCGGAATGAATCTTTCAGTATATTTCGCGGTCTGCTTGTAGAACAACTGAAAAGGGTAGTCTGTATATCTATCTGTTTATCTGTCTGTCCGTTTATTCGTCTGTATGTCTTTTTGTTTGTCTGTCTGCATGTCTGTCTGTCCGTATATTCATCTGTCTTTTTGTTTGTATGTCTGTCTGGCCGTATGTTCGTCTGTGTGACTGTCTGTCCGTGTCTGTTTGGCTGTCTGTCCGCCTGTTTTTGTCTGTTTGACCGTATGTGCGTCTGTCTGTCTGAATATCTGTTTGTCCGTATGTTCTTCTGTCTGCTAATCTGTCTGTCTGTATGTCTGCCTGTCCGTCTGTCTGTTCGTCTGTATGTCTGTATTTCTGTTTGTCTGTTTGTATGTCTGTCTGTCCGTTTTTTTTGACGTTCTTTTTCATTCATTCATTCATTCATTCATTCATTCATCCGACTGTGAGCGAAACCTAAACTCTCTTATATCATCCTTATCTAGGGAATATGTACAATGAGACATTTCTTACTAGCGGTGTGACTGTTTTACCACTAACTCCTTCTGACGGGTGCTAGCCGACAGGAAGTGAGCTGTCACGATAAACAAATATATGTCGTACGTCGACAAGAACGCGGTTATACGTGCGTAGAAATTAACGTGTAGCATGCATGTGTTTTCGAATGAGTACTATAGGCTTTCTAGAAAATATCTCGCCATACCAACTCTGAGTCAGTAACATATAACTCATTGATAATAAATCTAAAACACAGTTATACACACGTGTATACTTTTGTCCTTTATAGTATAATTCACCATGGTACTGTTTCGGTCTTATAGTATGCTGGAAATATGATTTGAATTGCACGTATGGTGTGTCGAGAGGGTACAGTTAGAAACTTGTGCGGGTCAGAACTTTTACGACCAAGTGTGCGTCAAATCAAGACATGATCAGCTTTTATTGTGCAGTTTCTAGAAGGTAATAGACCCCCAAGTGGGATTGCTTAGAAATGTTCCAAAATATGATGAAGCAATACCAGACATTTTGTCACTAGCAAAAATTACAAGGAAACCATACACGTATAAACTGGTAAAGAAAAGAAACACATACTTTAGAATCAATAAATTTCGTGTTGGACTAATTTACGCTGATTTCGTGGATTGCTTTTTTTCACGAAAATTAATCCCTACGAAAACAGTTTATTTAATAGACCACATGTTTTCCTAGAAATCAACAAATATATGTCGCAACTAAATTGACGTCATAAGAATTCCACGAAATTACATGTCAACGAATCTTAAAGATTTTACAGTACTCCTAACGAAATGTTCAAAGTGGAAACTATACTTCCTAAATGTACCCATTTCATACTCAGCATGTATTTTATAAACATATACTATCCAACTGTTTGATCCGGTGTGTTTATGAGTACGAATATAATGGTACCAACTTCAAATCCCCTAAAGAAATAAGCGTGACGCGGTGTTCGTTTTATCTGATTAAAGACGAGATTTTATTCTGTATACAATCTTCGGGAAGAAGTACAGGAAGTGAAAAATGAGCAGTAAACCAAACACCTTGTTAAATTGTTATATAGGGTTCTAGATATAGGATGAAGCTTAATTTTGTAACAAAAAATAATATGAATATGGCCTAAAAGTGCTAAAAATTCACATTCAGGGGCAGATTACTCAAAAAGTAGGACGGTGACCCCCATTTTTTCCTTAAAATGTTTATTTTATGATTTTCTATAATCATGCAAAAAATTTTGAAAAATTAAAATTTTTCTTCTTTGTCTATATAGAAAATGCAGCAAACTGCCACATACACCCTTAAGATAAATAGAGGACAACTAGAAATGTTCATGCTAAAGCACCAAGTCGCCAAAGAAGTTTAGTATTAAGTAACAGTTTAACGGACCATGTAATATGTATGAATGTTGAAGCAGGTGCATTAGAAGCGCATTGAACTTGCTGAACATACTGGCCATTATTGAGTAAGATCACATGAGAAATGTGGCCTGTAGAGATTACACTAAATTTTCCATTTGTTTGGTCTCGTGACTCAGTTTTTGAATCTAAGTTACTGTGATTGGGCTAGGCCTAGAATTAATCAAAGTGAACATGTTGTCAAATTTTTATTAAGATAAAATTAGAAATATGACCTGTACATGGTACACAAGTTTATGCTGACCAACCAACAGACAGACGGACCAACCAACAGACAGACAGACCAACCAACAGACAGACGGACGAACCAACAGACAGACGGACCAACCAACAGACAGACGGACCAACCAACAGACAGACGGACCAACCAATAGGATGACTTCTATTTATCCTCCAAATACTCGTTTTTGGGTGTATAATAATAAACTTACAATATTGATAGTTCAATACTGTATAGAATGACTGCACAGCGTTGATACTGTGTAAAACCTATAAACTATATGAATAATGCACAATGTGTAGACATGCATTATAATATGTCATATATCATAAAACTCTGCATTCAATGAACGCATATGCATTTGGTGGTATGATTATAAATATGGTCAATCAACAAAAAATTGTGGTATTCAAGCAAAATGTAAAAATGGGAATAGCCAACAAATGTAACTGGCAGCATATTTTTATGCGACAGAATAAGAATATGAAATAGGAGCATTCATGAAACAGGAGCTTGCATACAAAGTGTACCTCTTTCCGTCTTTTACTTAGAGCGCTTTTTACTGTTCTGAATATTGCTAATCACTGAGACCTTTGCATGCTCCAGACAGAGTTATTGTTCTTGGTTACTTCACTTCCTAATCTTACCATTTCTTTATATTTGAAGTTTCAAGTCACTTGTATAGTTTAGGGGTGATACTTCGGACAAATATTGAAAAAATAAGAAGGGAGGTAATTAAAAACTGGGCCAGGTTGAGGTATGTTTCTTAGTCACTGCACTTCTACTCGCATTCTATTCATAAATGAAGTTTCGAGTTAATACCTTATATAGTTTTCAAGTTATTGCCAATGTTTTAGTTGCAGACAAACCTACCAACGAACGTACAGGGCAAAAACAATATGCCCCGCCCCCGATCACAGATCTCGGAGGCATAAAAATGACACACTTATTCACTCATAATGTGGAAACAAACTTTCGACCATTATTTAAATTATGTAAAGTATTTTTTCCATTTTATTTAATACACATGTAAAGGTAAATTGATGATATTCAATACAAAATAATATGGATAAAATACTTAATTTATTTAATGCCTTTCTGCAACGCTTTATATATTACTATTAAGTTCATCATAAATTTTACCTGTGGGGAGCCCCAAATGCCCGAAGTCGCTTAAATAGTTATTCGGGTCTAAAAAATAGTCCAATAAATGATGATGAACACAAAGAGAGCGTGTGATCAACATTTCCTTCAGATACTTCCTGAAGAAATTTTACTTCAATGTAGAAATCAGTATTGAAATATCTTGAAAAAATACGATAATGTCTTTTAGTTACAAAACAGTGAAAATTTTAAAACTGATAGTATTCACTTTTGAAACAGTGAAATTACCAGTTTTAATTCATTCACTAATATTTCCCTATAATCCACCGAAAAGCATTAAATAAAAACGTATCTTATCAGAATCATCATTATTACATAGAACTTGTCGTCAAACGTACTCGGTGCTTTCCTTTCTTAAGTGATTTTGATAAATTTATTTAATGACAAATGGGCTGCTATTATTTTGTATATACACATGGACCCATTATTACAGATTTTATGGAATCGTATAATAATATCAACAAAAGCAGAAAAATTAAAGATGGGATACATCTATGCTAACTTATTTCATTTTCGTTTCATGTCGTATTAGGATTGGTATAATAAACCAGAAGTGATAAATGACCCGTATGTATTCTCTAAATTTGACATATCCGGGAAATAGCATATTACGTATATTCTGCATTTTCAATATAACCAAAATAATAAATTACAGAAAAAAATGAAACAAAAACTGAAAAAATGAGGAAAAAAATCAAAACCTTTCTTCAATAGTATTTCCAATTTCGATGTACACAAATCTAAAACCTGTATTGTTTGATTCCTAGTCTCATTCCGTGTCATTAGATAGACAATATTGGCTGTCTCCTGCTGCTTTTATATCGCGTTTAAACCGTTTACGCAATCATTTTTATTTTTTCCCTTAATATCTGGTACTTATTCTAATAGATAAACAAGCATTTGACCCTCAAATCTTGGAATAGATTACAACCATTATTCTTTTTTTTATTTTTTACTATATTTTTGAAAGATTTGGGGGATATAAAATCTTATTTACGGGGCTTTAATATTATTTTTTATATTAGATGCCAGTATTAGCAGGTCTGCTCAATTTATATTTTCAGAATAAAAAAATGCATGAAAAGGAAGCTAAAATCTATGGGAAGAATTGGAGACTGAACTAGCTGTATTTGTGAAGCAGTCTCTTAAAACCACAGTATCTAAATATCACGTTCATAATCTGGTAATGACGAAGCAGACACGGTCTCTTTGCGGAAGGGAATAATTAAAGTGACACGAACTGAATGACTAGCAGAGAACGGCGGTCTCATGACAATAGTATTTTAACGCAGAATCGCCCCTGATCGCTTGACAGCCATCTTTCCTGATACACAGACGTGGAAATCTCAATGGAATCTCCGTTTAAATTACTCCCCAATATTACCCGTCCCTTTTTGCTATAATCCTCTTGATTTATTGCTCTGGCGGTTAATACTTATAAAAGATTCTTTTTCACATCATATCCGAATTTTATATACCATTTTAAAGACTTATATCGAGTTTTTGTCCTAGTTCAGTGAAAAGAAGTCGAAATTGAAAAATATTTTATTCACTTCATCTTTTTGATATTTTCAGTTCTTTTACCTCACAAGAGAAATGCAACGCATTTTGATCAGAATTTCAATAAGAACATGTCGAACATATACCATTCCAATTGTAAAACATATCTACAGTTAATAGATCAAATTTGAACAGATTTTATTTGCTATGCCACTTCGAACTTCTTGAATAATTAAGATTAACAAAAGGAAAATCCTAGAAAGAAGTGACTTTCAGGGTATATGGAATACGTTGTTATTTTGAAATTGGAGTTTGGTACAAGACACCTATTTCATCCGGAGACTCGTGTTTTTGAGCCGTGTAGATGGTCAATATTTTTAATAGCAAGGGTCTAGAGTCACGTGTTTTAGAGCAGTGTAGATGGCCATTATTTTAAAGAAAGCATATAGAGCTATGTGTTTAAGAGCAGTGTAGATGATCATGATTTTAAAGAAAGCATATAGAGCTATGTGTTTTAGAGCAGTGTAGATGGCCATGATTTTAAAGAAAGCATATAGAGCTATGTGTTTTAGAGCAGTGTAGATGGCCATGATTTTAAAGAAAGCATATAGAGCTATGTGTTTTACAGCAGTGTAGATGGCCATGATTTTAAAGAAAGCATCTAGAGCTATGTGTTTTAGAGCAGTGTAGATGGCCATGATTTTAAAGAAAGCATATAGAGCTATGTGTTTTACAGCAGTGTAGATGGCCATGATTTTAAAGAAAGCATATAGAGCTATGTGTTTTACAGCAGTGTAGATGGCCATGATTTTAAAGAAAGCATATAGAGCTATGTGTTTTAGAGCAGTGTAGATGGCCATGATTTTAAAGAAAACATCTAGAGCTATGTGTTTTAGAGCAGTGTAGATGGCCATGATTTTAAAGAAAGCATCTAGAGCTATGTGTTTTACAGCAGTGTAGATGACCATGATTTTAAAGAAAGCATATAGAGCTATGTGTTTTAGAGCAGTGTAGATGGCCATGATTTTAAAGAAAGCATATAGAGCTATGTGTTTTACAGCAGTGTAGATGGCCATGATTTTTTTTTTACAGCAAACGTCTGGAGCCATGTGTTTTAGAGCAGTGTAGTCATATTTATGTTGCGTTGTTTACAGCACAATATATTAGAACATGTCGTTGGAATCTGAATACCGGATATCCAAATTCAATGCCCTCTAGCGAGCAAGCAATATGAGAACCTGTTTGCTTGTACCATTGTTATACAATAGATACATATGCTTGCATGGTGAGCTCTAAATTATGCGAGTGACATTTTTTTTTTGCATATCTAACATGAAGAAAATGCACTACAATCTTCTTTGTATGATTTTTTTTTACATTTTTTTTAGGAGAGTCATGGCACCTAAAGAACGATAACTCCGCAACAATCCGTAAGCGGGAAAAATATCTATGAAAATACTATGAATAAAATTAAGTGACTTCAGCCAGTGGCGTGCTGTACACGAAGTGTAACTTGAAACTATACAAGTGGATAGATCTCAAAGGAAAAGTGCCATGCACAAGAACCGTAACTGCATATTGTTTTGAGTTTTTTTCCTTTGTTAAGTTTTAAACTTTAATTAAAGTATCAAACCTATTACCTTGAAACTTCAAAGGCGGATAGATCTTATGATGGTGAAGTGTCATGCACAAGAACCGTTGCTCTGCACATCATATTTTTGGAGTTGTTATCTTTTGTTAAATTCATACTTATTTTTTTTGTCGAGAGCATTACTCACATGCACAAGAGACATGTAACCTTGAAACTTCAAAGGTGGGTAGGCGTTATAGCTGAAAATTGCGGTACACAAGAGCATACTCCAAGATTTCTTGTTGGAGTTTTCCTCATTTTTATACAATTTCTTTTCCTTAAGATAACTCCTGTTCGACTCATGCCATTTAATTAAATTTCATTTATGGAAAGAAATTAATGAGAGAAAGAGTCATGCACAATGTTCATAACTCTGGCCTCAGTATTTTTATTATTATTAGAGTTATTTCCTTTCTTCACAATTTCTTGAACCCCGGTTCTATTTATGCTACTGAACAAAATTTAACTTATGGAAAGAAACTGATAAAGGGACGTGTGCGCATATGGCATTGTATGCCTCAGTGTACGTGTGTGGGGGGGCGGGGAATCATGAGTTTTCTACGAAAACAAATCTCTATCGATTTTTTTTACAGTAAACGACTGTGGCCATTTGTTTTAGAGCTGTGTAAATGATAATAATTTTAAAGCAAGCGTTTATATCTACGTGTTTTATTATAGTTAGTGTAAATGATAGTAATTTTAAAGCAAGCGTCTATAGCCACATGTTTTTCAGTAGTGTATATGGTCATTAAGTTTTTACAGCAAACGTATTGACCTCGTGTGTCTTTTTGTTACACCTGATGTGTAGAAGATGCACATACCTAGATAGGCCAATTTACTGGCATTGATTCGAAACATTTTTTTCGATTTATTTAGATCATTATTCGGCGTAGCTGTATTATATTGATTTTGACCTACTTCTTCAACCAATCAATGTGTGTATGCAAATGAAGCCAGAGTTAAATCATTGGCTTGTAAAATTATTTTTAGGATATTTAGGATATTCCAATTTAAAATGGGAGTTTCAGGATATATATATCTTTCTACTTGATATAACAGTTTTTTTTTTCAGTTAAAACATGAAAGGTAATTTAACACTTCCATATCCATTTAGGAATTCTGCTTTGGCGACATGATTTAAAAAAACTAAATAAGAAACAGGCGTATTTCTATTTTAAGACCATAATTTCCCCTGATTTGTGAAAGTGGACTCGGTCTTCAGGGGAGGTAACTACTGCGGAGAAGTTGAAGTTGTGCAGTTTATTGTGGGGATCTGGATACAATAATCGGATACACGTGATTTTCGCTTTGCTACATATGAATTATCTTTACTTTAAAACAATAAGCAAGTGTATAATATTTAATCGAAGTTTCTTTTCAGTTTGTAAATTAAAACCGCTTTGTTATATAGTCTTTACAAAACCTCCCATAATCTTGGTAAATATGTTTGCTAAAGTTTCCATCCTTATAATAGTTTTAATCTGTTTTACATGTTACAATTGACAATTATTTAGCTACGCCGATATCTTTTTAAAAGGTATTTCTTGATATTTGGTAGTATAAATGTGAGGTAAATAAGAAACAAGGATAGGTATTAGTGCTTTTTTAAGAGGTATGTTAGTTTATTTGATCACAAATTTGTCCTTAAATTCGTTACATAATGTTCCTACAGTGATTATTTCTAATTATATGAAATTCAATAATCAAAAGAAATAAATAAAAAAGGCATGAAAAAGTCAAGACTTAATTTCAGTTATATTAACAATTATATCAACAATTTGTAATGAGCCCGTTTCCTTTTTACAAGAAATGTTTACAACGTTACTATCATCATATCTATTTTCTGATGATGAAACAATACGGTATCTACAAGTCTCGTACGTGTGAACCTGTATTTGTATGATCACGTAAAACTTTAAAACCTCTACCCCCTCCCCAAAAAATTAAAAAGATAAAATAAATATAAAATAAAAAAATAAAGTTACACAACACACAAAAACCAAAAGCAAAAATTATTTCAAATCTTTTGGACCATGGATTAATATGTAACATTGGTGATCTGTCTTCATTCTGCATATATAAAGTTGATATAATAAATTTCTATAAATTAAGAAATTATATTTAAAGATTTTAGTCTAATTGTACTTATTGTTCATCGTTTATTTAGACAATTACATCCCGAACTCTAATCATATTATCAGGACATAAAAAAGTCGAAAGCAAAGTATCAACGACGTCGAAAGATACATGAGAAGAAAAAATATGCAACATGGAAAGTGCGCAGGAAATGTTTGCAGCACAGTACACAATGATGCATCATATTATTCCCACAAAATAACTTAACAAAATACTTTGGGCAGCATTTATTTTTCTTTATCAATGTCATAATTATATAGTGTTAAAAGTTTTCATTTATTACACAATATTGAATGGAACAAATGAAACTATTAACTTTCCTATGATCGGTTATATGTGTAAAAGAATTTATGCAATTTTATGATAAGAACACCCTAAACTAATAAAGAACGTAAAAAAAGAGAAAGATATGTCATGAAGAAAACTAACGAATTTAAATTTTTGCAGCACAACCCCAAATACAGAGTATTCCTTAGAGATGTCTAATGTAGCCAAAAATTTCTATTCTGAAAGACAACGTAGAAATGAAACCAAAAGTTAGTAATATTGACCACCATCGAACTGGCTATAAGCAGTTACGAGAAATTGAGTCTATTTCTAAAGCTAAAGATACTTAGTCTAATTATATAACTACCACAGCTGTTATTGGGTATTTTATGCAAACAAACCAACCAATATACAGTTTAACTTTGAAATATGTTTTTATTAGTAACGTTAGAAGTAGTATTACTGAATAGCTTTCACAACTTTTATCTGCCAAAATGCGTTTACCATTAGCTCCCAAGTCTGTTACATCATGTGCCCCTATAAATATATAGAACAAGTTCTCCAATTTAGAAATTAACACCTCGTGTACCCAGTAAAATAAAATTTAGACATATTTATATTTTAACATAAATTGTTGCTCTTTTCAAAGAACGACAAAGTCGCTTCAATATTGATGAGAAACAACTAAACACAATTTGACATGGTGAAAATCAGAAAAAAATTCTTTCCGGGGTATTAAACATCGTCTATGAACTTATACAACTCATTGTCTCAAAATCTTCAATCGGACGGAAAGGTCTGTCATTGCGAATTTCTCATCATATGTATTAATCGTTAGTCTGTTACATAAAACTGACATCACCGTTTTTGTCCCCTCTCGGTTCTGTTGGTGCCTTCTTTACAGTATGAGTTTCGCTGGAAAGAATGGATAACGTTTAGGGATGTCCGTGGCACTTTTTATGGACCAATGCAGAAAGAAATCAATTTCAAGCGATGCTTATGATAGGAATAAACGAAGCTGTAGTTTCTGGGGATAAATATTGCATGGAATGGCTTTATTTATCAGAGGAAATCATTGCCCATTGTGCAACAGAAGTAAGGGAACTTAATGCTCCGTCTGAGATGGGTTGAGAAATGATGTTTAGGGTTTTAGCAAAAGCAATGAAATGCATTAGAGGAGGTCGATAAAACAGGCAAAGGTACTAGACTGTCAGTAGGAGTTTTTTTAAACATCTTTTCTTGTAATGAAACAATGCCAAGGTGTTAAGGCAATTTCAGGGTTGATGTCTTGAGTCAGAATAACATTTGATCTTGTAACGATATAGAATTGCTGCCAATAACGCAATATACGAGTAAATACATATGAAAATGATGGTGTGAAATTTAAAATCCCTTGGCCGCGACATACTAAAAGTGTACTGGTATATCTCCATTGCTTGGCGCTTGGCATATAAGGGTAGTTCTCTGACTGGTTGGCCCAGTTTTAGGATAATATGACTGAGTGTGGTATCAAGCCGCACAACTACGGTATGATACTACATTGTGGCAACATGATACGAGTATCTGTCCTAAGAGACATAGTCTCTAAATGACCGAAACCGAAACAAAACACAAGAAACAAACATGGGGAGTTTGATAAGAAGAAACCACTTGTAAAAAGTCTATAATGATAAAACCACCTCTTACAACAGTTCAACCACTGCAAACATTTCTTTATCAGCTACAAAATACAATCGCTGTTCGTCGTACTCTTGACTACAGCTATAACACTGCTGTTTCTTTTAAGATTATTATCTCCGGAGCCTTTCTGCGTGCTTCCCTTCCTCCTCATTGCATTGATCTTCATTATTTTTACCACATGCTACTGATCTTGCTACGACTAGTATTTCTTCTAGCAATGTTGTTTCTTCTCCCCCTACTTATATGACTTCTTTAACTGAATCTATTACTTTCCTTTCCCTCGTTTCCTTATGCTCTCATTTGTTTCATCTGTAGCAACATCAGCATTTTGAACAACGACGTAATCGTACGCAGCTATCACTCAGTCGAGAACATTAACTTAAGGATGTATATATTTTGAGTTCGAACCCTTATGGGGGCAAATAATCTTTTGAAACCTACATATTCACACTAAGGGTCTCAGATTAATTTTTTAGTCCTAATCGATGTAAACGAAATAAGCGTAAATATTGGAACTGATAAAACCATTAGCATAAGTAGAAATACTTTTATAAGGTAGAAACATGAGTATAGTTAGGAATATAAGCATACTAAAGGAGAAACTTTAGTAGCAAAGTCTTGAGTTATGACAACTGAAAAAAAATGCTGCATCGGCATTTTTACCGATTAAAACAATGTAATGATGAATATCTATAAAAAAATAAACATCTGAATTCAGTTAGGGACGTTTCTAGATTTGCATATTGGCTCAAGTAGGGAAATTGAAAGGGCACCAGGAGGACTGTTATGGCATGTGGCAGTTAAGTCGCCATTAGTGTGTTCTGTGATTTTTCATCTACTTTTTTTCTTGAAAGGCAGATCTAACCGGCATTACACCCTACTACCATAAGCTGACATTCACCAGACTTTATGTTGTTAGCCATCAGTGAGTTTTTTTTGTAGTTTCCCGTGCAAAGGAGATTTTCCAAAGACGCAATCAAATTTCAAGACACTAAACGTGTGTCTGATGGTATTTCATCTTTATTTTAAAACTGCTGCTGGTTATATTTTTATTTTTATATTATACATCTGACATTCTTTTCTAAAACCGATAGAAACAAAATGCTCGGATTTTGTTTTATTTAAAACAAAGATAACCATAGAAAAAGATGATGGATGCCGCCCAGGATATTTTGGAGAACACAAAACACCCTTCATCACAGTAATGTTCCAAAAGGAAGCCAGCTACAATAACTCATAAAATCATTTTCAGATTGAATAGATAATCTAATTTATTTAATGTTGAGGAATAACAGTTATTGAGGAAAGTTACGAGCCGAATTTGTCATACTGAGCCATAAAATAGTGCGTTAGCATCATTTTTATCTTAAGTCCGGTTTTATTGGAAACTGATATTCCATTTTAAATCTAAGCGTTTTGCCAGGGATTCGGGATCGTACTTTTTGCATAGCGTTTCCACATTATGTCTTGTTTCAAAACTCACCTATATGGATCTTTCATTTTAGATGAAACTTTATCCAAGATAATAAAAAAAAAAGAAAAAAAGAAAAAAAAGAAAGCAAATGGAAACAAAAGAATGAAGAACAGGAAGAAGCTAGAAATAATGCAATAAGTTTGTTTTAAGAGTTGAAAGAATTGATTTTGCTGATGTAATTAATTTCTAATTAAAATATTTTAATTTCCTTGACAAATTAAACCCATCTATTTTTGACTTCAGCCCGTCGATGAGTATTTTGCATGATAATTTGCATGTTAATCACAGTGGCTGCTGAGTTCCCTTGCCCGGCGCCCAGCATATATCTCCAAATGATTGAAATCGGAGGGTTGGATGCAAAAATAAACAAACATTGTTTATTGATCAGGTTTCTATGTGGGAGATCAAAATATTAGTTTTGCAAAACTTCATTAAATTTGTGGGCGGATAAGAGGAGATTATCTGAGATAATATGCCCTTAGTATCAATTTCAATAATGAAAATGATTATAAAAACTTGGTTAATCGCAGTTTATGCATATACGTTACAGACTCGGGTAGGTAAAGCTGAGACTGTATTTCTTTGTGAAAATTATGACACATAATTATGATCGATTTATTCAATGAAGTTACCGACCACTGTGTGTAGAACAATATATAATTTACTTTATTTCTCAAAGGAAATAAAACAATAATTTTAATAATGTTTCGAAGATCGATGATTTTATATCGTTTCTTTGCAAATTGAATGATTGATATTCACGATTGAATAAGTTCATTGAGCTAGCAAAATAAATAAATAAATAAATAAATAAATAAATAAATGATAATGGAAGAATGCATCTTAACTTATATATACTTTAACTTTACTGTTAAAGGAGTTAAATGAAAATATTTGACCTATTGTACATCTCAAATAAAAAAATAATATGTCCTGTATCATGTTAAAACCAATATATTGTTGGACTACATTATAATTGTGTATGTAATGTTTTATATTTTATTTTAAGGAATATTCTTAAATGATCGTATGCTCAAGTAAAAGTTAAAGACTACTTTTCCATTGCTTCGATCAGAAAAATATATGAAAATATTTACATGTAGCATAGTTGTTTTTTTTACAGAGGCTTTAACAGGTCCTTTGTGGTATGTCAAGATCCAGTCCCCTCCATGATTGAAGTAGTATCTCATTTATAGCAATAATTTCACTGTGAAATGTTATCATCCGTCGTCTAGAATCCTATATACGGTCAAACCTGTCTTTAATGGTCAGTCAAGGGAACTGGAGAATGTAACCGCTTAACAGGGGAGATTGTTAAATAAAGGTTAAACAAATGACAAAAAGTAAGTTTGGTAAAAAAAAAAAAAAATGTCCGCTAAATGCAGGTGGACCGCTTCATACATGTGGCCGGTAATACAGGTTCAACTGTATGATCAGTGTATGACCTTGACACGAATATATTGAGAGAAATGAGAGATATTGCCAAGTTTGTAATACACCTGGGATATCAAAGGACGCATATCATTTTATTTAGATTTGGAATATGTACTCAAATATAAGAAGACCATGTACGCATAAATTTCTGGAGTCGGATAATATTGATATGTTGGTAAGCGGAGTAACTACATATATAAGGCTAACGTTATACGTAAAGGTCTTCCGAATGATTTTTAAAGACACAATCTGTATAAGTGTAAATGCATTTTAATGCATTTTTTCGCAACAGAAATAACAGATATTTTTCGCCTTAAAACAGGCATAAAGAGGACCTGTTGAAATCAAGACATCATCAACATTTTTTTTATATTTACACCACTTCATAATCACATGTATGTATGTATGTATGTATGTATGAGTGATTATAATGTCCATGTTTGGATATTATTAACATGCAACGTGTTCTTTGTCATATTAAATGTATACATTTGTTAGACAAAATAAAATTTAAATAGTTTAAGTCGGATAAAATGCATATGTAAAGTATCTTCACAAGTTTGAGATGTTTGTATTTTAGAAGTTTTTTATATATGTCATGCAGTCCTGTCTAGTTAATGAATAATACAAGTTAGACTTAATGCTGTATTGTATTGAATTAACTGGAGCATGACTTTTATAAGATAATCAGGAATTTCGTGTTAATTAAAACTTGGCCTGTTAACATGCTTTATTGCTCATGTACAGCTAAAAATTTCAAAATACGTGTATATACCAGAGAGGAATATATTGAGGTATAAAATGTCAATAGTTCGTGGAAGAAAAGTATTGTATTTACAACGGTAACTCGGGAGTACATAAACACAGCCATCCTCTTGGCCATGATTACACAACTATGTTTAACTTAGTTTTCCAAAAGTTTGTAAAACAATCATAGCTTGGGAAACATCGTAAAGTTCCAATCTGAATGACACCCAAGACTCGTGTTAAACAGTAATGGAAATCTATACAAGAGACAGTGATGTTAGGGCAAAGTTTCCGGATTTCGTTAGTACCCCTAGAGCCGTGATATATACTCTGTAATAACATTTTCTATGTAAAGACTAATTATATGTCTGAAAATTGGGAAATTGGAATTCACCTTATGGTGTATATTTAATGAATTTTAAAAAGCGAGTGTATTAGTTTTTACCTCGAAATTGTCGATGCAGAAGCAAAATGAAAAACAAGTGAATTTAAAAATTTCATAAGATAAGAATAAACTGTGGATCAATAAACTACTGCTGCACTCATTTTACGGGTTATCGTTCAAGCCTGATGCATTGCTACCAGGATAATAATTCGTTATCTCCCGAAAATCAACATAAAAATCTTCCATTTTTAAAAAGTCAAGAACTGTACTAAAAAGAAATGTTGTTTTAAAACATTGGGATTTATTATTGTTGGAACTTTAAAAATCTGGCTGCCACTGAATCTGATCATTGCTAAATATGCTTGTTTCTCTTTCATTTGTCTTTCTCTCGGTTCTTTCATAACTTTCAGACGATATATATCAATTATTAGCATACATTTTATAGGACACCCATTGCTGTCTGTTTTACGAAATGTGTTATTTATTATTTATGTTATCAATTTATGGTTTGTCTATGTTTTTATGTGTTTATTGTGTGTTAATTTCTTCTTCTTCTTCTATAGTAATGGCTAACAATCATTTTCTGATTATAGCTATGAAAATTTTAATCTCGAGTAAGAGTTATATGATTTATGAATGGTTCTAACTGACACCGAAAGAACAAATTGTTCGAATAATTGCAGAGGAAATTAAGACACACAAAACTCTAAACACCTGGAGAAGTTTTAATCGGTAAGTTAAAGACGGCCCTTACTATTTACGTCTGCATTTCCACCGCTAAACACAGGATGAGCTCAGAGGATATGCACTGTTCTCCGGAGGACGGGTCTCAATCATAAATAAATGGTATGTTTGGGAAAAGATGATAGCATTTCACTTGATACACATGAATCTGTCTAGAGAAGATACTTAGAAGAAAAAGTTGACCATAAAAGGCAATATATTGCCGCGAGATATGTGACATTACAATACACTTGGGATGGAGGAGAAAAAAATAGTTCAATGTCGTGTTCTCTCTGTATATCGTCTTGATAGAGGTGATTGTCTGAAGACTTTTCTCACTCCAACAGAAAAAATTAACATTCGTAGATACCGGCGCAATATCTCAGTGGTAGAGTGTCTGGTTTGCGTCCTGGAGGTCTGGGGTCTTCCTCCGAAGATGACGTCAACCCAATGACGTATAAAATTGGTACCAGATGAACCCTTGCCTGACACTCGGCAAAGTGGGGTTGCCTATCGGAACTCGGAGTCCTCAGTACTGGTTCTACCCAGAAACTTGTCTCTCGTGTATCGGCTCTAAACACCGGGCACATAAAAGAACCAAGGGTTCTAATCGCAAAATGAGCTAGGGTATCGCACCCGGACTCCCTTGTATCCAACCACCATCTCTTCTGATGCTGTTGTCTCTCCTGCAAAAAACACAGGACCCAAATGTGGGTAATCCTTGACCGCAAGGTCTAAAATATGGCCATAAAAATCAGAAAATGATTGCTAGCCATTATAATAGAAAGAAAGATATGCTGACTTTTTCAAAATTGTCGCAAATCTCGTTAATCATTCCATTGTTTACAGGAGTGATTTAACGACACTCTTGGTAAACGCTATCATTCTATTAAGGTAATCTATCCGTCATTGTCTATAACAATGGTCCTTCAAATACTTAAAAAAGACTTCAGTGCAGATGTAGTATTATAGACTCTTTTGCTCTAAGTCTATAAAGGCTTGCATTTACTACTTAATTATCACAATCACCTGATTAATCATGATCATAAGCTAATGATTGATTGACTACATAAAGTCTAGTGACTTAGCCAACATTTTGAAAATGTCAATGTAAACATTATGTTTTATCCCTTTACCTCATGAGGATACCATGAAAAACCTATGCGAACAGCATAAAACCAGATCAGCCTGCGAGTAACTCGCAGGCTGATCAGGTTTTATGCTGTTCGCTGCTCCTCAGTGGTCTGGTAATGAGGATTTTACAATTAAATTTGGTAAGTTTTAACTGTGGTTTTCTGCAGATCAGGCTTTATGTGGTACCTATTGAGTGCGTCAAAATGAGTCTATATGAGGGAAAGGGTTAAACAGTATTAATGTAGCGCCCTCTGCCCAACATGATTTTAACGTTGATAACTAATTCGAGTGTGAAACTGTCAATATTAGCAGGGAAATTTATAAGTCCCACCAATGGTTTATGTTTCTTTTCATGAATTGTTCACTGGTCACAAACAGTATAACAAATAGCGTCAATTAACATTCTCCGCCCTCGTCCTGTGTCGTCTTTTTGGGGTCTTCTCGTCCCTGGCTGAACCTACTATGCAATTTGAATACGAGAGACCGTGAAAATGATTTCCCTGGTTTGGCCTGTTTCAATATTTAAATGTCTAAATCGGTGTCATACCGAGATCACGATCATAGATATATAGATACATTTATTATCCGCCTTATCAAAGACGAGTACAAAAATCCAACAGTGAACAAGAGAAAACAATATACAAAAGAATAGAATTTAGAGGTTGACTAATGAAGTCATATGCATACATTACAAATGACAAAGAACAAGAGAAAAAAATATAATATTACATTTGTACACACACACACAGTTATTTGTATTACTTGTGCTACAGAATCTTACTGAAACCATGGACACCGTGGTCCAATGATAACATAACCGATTACGGATCCAAAGGTTGTGGTTTCGAACCCTGGTAGGGGAAGAATTCTTCAATTATGACCTTCTCTGGCGCAAAATACTGGTCCAACTCAGGAACTGCCGAGAGAAGGACAAGTATAAGTTGTTTAATAAGTAAATTTAAACTAGCGAAATGAAAGGTTCAGTTGCAACTTGAAACGGATAAAGAAATGGCAGAATGATTCTGTGAACACACCTAATGCGTTAAGATAATTGGCCGGTTATCGGTTTACAAAAAGACATCACAAGAAGCATTCTCACGGTTACTGACTGACTAGATCAGAATATTAGGTGCCGTTGACTAGCTTTATGGTAGCCACATTATATCTAAGTTTGAGAGAAAAATGCTTACTCGCTACGTACCTGTTTTAGCAAGTACTTTAGAATAAAGCGCTTAGCCAATTTAAGATGATGCCGCCATTGAAGAGAACTAACGTATGCAATATTCATTGTAAATGATAATTTAAATCATCTCATTTTGACGCCAAATGTTAATATCTCGTCAATATTAGAGCAATATTTGACGATAACCGTCAATCTTCGTGTTAAGTTATTGCTAAAGTAATTAGTCAACAAACCCTCCTGGCTTCGATTTGTTCCAGGATACCAAACCCTCCGGTGTAAACAGAGCTCGCAGGTCATCAAATTGTTCTGGAACCTTGCGATCTTTGATATGTAACGAGAGGGGCCGTCTGGATTTACTCAGTTAAATTTCTACTTTAACAATTGCAGCTTTTGTTCGCCTTAATTTCATTGAGCCAACAGAGATTTCAAGAAGAGCTCAAGTTAATGTATTGACTACCATCGACGCCAGACTCAATTGGATTAGGAATTTACTGGAAGTATTGCATTTCCTAGAGAAAACGATAATCTAATAGTAAGTGATATCTTATCCAACTGGAGGCAAAAGTCAGACCCAGCCAAACAATTGTTTGATTATTCTATATCAAAAATACTGTTAGGGCTACACAAGAGAACAGCAGCGTATAAACTATTTGATAGCTTTTAGCACTCTTTCGGCATTCGACCGGACGCTTCTGAATTATTGGACATAGTGATCATGTGATTCATGGCATATCAGATTTTTAACTAATTTTCTAATCAATGAAGGTTAGGACCATGAATTCCGCTAATTACATTATTTAACATAGCTTCAAAGGGGAGTCCTATCTCAGTCCTGGGTTTTCAGAGGGGTTTTCCATGAAGCATTGCCCTCCAGGAGAGACAATAGCCGCTTACAAAAACATCAATTAAACATAAAATTGGCCCTGATTAGATAATCACTGTGATACGACCACCGAGATAGCTGTTTGCCGTGTTTCAGATATCTAACCAAATATTGCCTTTCACAATGGTGGGGAGTGTATTAACATAAAAAGGCAAGGACGTTGAACAATAAAACTGATTGTAAATTGCTTAGGCATTTCGTGCGTGCGTGCGTTTTCATAGATTTTACAAACAACTAGTAACTTGCGTGAAAATTTATTACCCGTTTCAATCAATTCGTCTATTATATGTGGTTGTTTTATTAGATATTAGATTGCAGTAATATGATGCATGCATAGTCATACAATTATCAAACGGCTAGTGAAGTACTGCTTCTACTGCTTTTATTTCTTTTGTGATTTTACTGAAAAAGATATTAAATTACAAAAAGGCTGTAATTAAGCAAAGCGTAAACGAATATTAAAAGCCACAAGTTATAACAGTCATACAATTATTTAAATGAATGATTTTATTGTAATGTATAAGTTACCCTGTTTTGTAGCTTTGTTGTATGGATTCCTACAGCTTCTGTAAGTGCATACGCCACGAGAATTAAGTTCAAGTTGGGTATGCAGTATCAGGGATTGTATTAATCCATACAGCAAAGCTACAAACGGTGTAACAATTATATCTCACCGACTGCTTTACACTAACTCTTGAGCATTTTATAATAACTCAACATGTAAAAAATAAATCTGAATCCCGTGAAGAACAATTCGGTCAGGCATCTTTTGAGGATACGAGAGTTATAATAATTTACAAAAGGGGGTGGGGCGGTATTGACCAATCACGCTGCGACATTTTCGTGGGAGATGAGATATAAGGAAAATTTTCTAAGATTTTTTTATGCCATTCGTCATGCGTCATCCATTGACAATAACTTGCTTTAAATGACCTCTAGGAAAGCACTAAGCATGGTTGATTGATGGATGGTTTATCATTCTAAACCTGGACATATTGTCAGAATTTTAAATTATCACCTGACGACGTAAAATTGCAAGATTAAATGAATATATTCAGGTAAAGTCCCTGTAATGGTTCCGCTTTGTCTTGGACCACTTAACCTCTACCAAGATAACCAAGATACCCTAATGAAACATTAGGAAGCCTTGGTTATCTCCGTGAAAGGCCATGAGATCCGAAATGTAGTGGAACCATTACAGGGACTTCATCTTAAAATGACGAATGTAGGGCGTCGGTTAGTTATCTTCTAGAAGTTTTACAAAACATATCTAAATTCTTCTTCCTTGAATCAAGCGGCCAGATTACACCTGTAATAACCTTATGTCACATATCCTTGTCACTAAAATAAAGCTGATCTGTTGAAAATAATGGGCAATTTGGAATATGGCTAGTCTTCTTAATCTTAATTTGATTTATTTTCTTATGCCTGTGGCAAACATCTATTTTCATTTTGCACGTGTATATGACCACCTCGTGCCCTCTGCCAGAAAAATAAGGCCTCCTAAGAGGTGAACTAGATTCCTCCACAAAAGCTATTAAGTGCATCTTCTCTGAAACGAATGAGAATAATTATATTTTTCACAAATGATCACCATATGGACTTCTACTGCATGTGATATAACAAAATTAATACATTAACAAAATAAAAACCCCAGATGGTGGGCTAGTTCCCTTTTATATAATTTTATAGAACATTTTAGCGTTCTCCTCTAGAATAAATGATCGGAATTTTATTTTTTTAGGCCACGGCAACATTCTAGCTTAAGGTAATCCATCCGTCATTAAATTTTGATCGTGATCCATCAAGTGATCATGAGAGTTTTTATAGTAAATGGAAGCATTTTTATGAATCTTTTAGCAAACGCAAACCGCGATAGTCTTTCAGGAAAAGAGCCTAAAATCTATGTCGATGGATGCTTGCATCTGCATTGAAGTATTTTTTAAGGATTTGAATCACTCTGATTACGATTTAATGGTAGATTCCTTAATGTGAATTAAGTTATTCTGTTACGATTAAGTTTAGATACGAGCTCATGGTCATACACCGTTTTATTCAGTATGAACATATGAACATAGGGCATTTAAGATTCTTTTGATATGTTTCGCGCTTTGTAATTAGTTGTAACTTACATGTTTATCATGCTTAATGCCTTTTCTTAACATACTGTTTGGATAAATAGCAGGAAAACGAATGTGATGCTCATTTTACATTAGCGGAAAGGATACAGGATTAGAATATATTAAGTCATTAACATTGAAGTGCAATCTAATCTAACTCAAAACTTACATTTTTACCCAATATATCCTGTAGTTTAGGTATCATTGATATGTTTCATGCAGAACCTCTTTCATCTGTTGCTTCCCTATGGAATTCTATTCATACAGACTGTGATTTATAATTTGTAATCGGTTTTCGCTGCATCGTAATCAACCACTGCGTAAAATCACGTTGGGATGTAATAGGTTATATACAGTAAGTGGGATTGATAACACCCAATAACTGAGCAGACTTACTCCAATTAGAACCACTTCTTATGCGCTTTACTTGCAAACAGCTCTTATCGAGAGGTAAGTGCATTGAAGATCGAGTAAGTCGACGTAATACAAATGCTTTATTCGAAAATGTCGCAGACTGCTTTAATGTAATAAGATGTCGAAAATTTAATGGCTTTCAACGATAAACACTGAAATTAATCAAAGTTCTATGACTTTTAAGATATACGAATTGTGCTCCAGTTAAACGTAGAATTCGAAAGGCACAATGGACAGCAATGTTGTCAATAATATATTCAGTTTTTCTACCAATTAACCCATGATATGCGGCTACGTACGTTAAAGAATGTATCAAAACAACTTGCGCACAGGTGGTACAGGAAATTTTTTAAAAGTGTGCTTGTAGACCGGAGAACAAAGCATCCTGAAATACCCAATTAGACGCCATTTGACGTAGTTTATATCCAACTCAAGAGCTGGCAAACCTCAAGATTTTGGTGACAAAATGTATACTGCTCTTACTTTTAACAAGAGTCTAGATACAGGGTTGTCTAGTGAAATTTATGCCAAATTGCCACAAATAATGGCATTCGCACACGAGGATGAGGACTTTGAGATAATGACGTCACTTTCAATAATTTTGACGCTCTCCACACAGTACTATATATGATCATATATAAATGCAAGTTTCGTTATCATTGTAAGATATAATTTTTAAAGACGGTTTATGCATTTTCTTCAGTACAAATTGAGAATTCGGAAATAAATTTACAATGCAATTTATTAAATGTTATATATATATTGATTTTATTGGAATTCATTTCTGGAACATTGATTTTTAGTTAACGTGACCTTACAATCTGTACTTATGAAACGACTTGCACTTTCATTTCCAATTACACATCTCTTTCTTATTTTATTCTTTTTTTTATAAGACCATGATCATTTGCATGCTAAATGATTAAGTTTGTTTTTACCCTGTTTCTTCTTCTTCTTTATCGCGCCGGCAATTTTGTACGGACCATATCTCGGAGGCTGCTCAACCTATCTTTACAAAACTTCACTCACTGATAGTCCTCAAGGGTTTTTGTAAATGTGGGGTCCCTGGGGGTCAGGCTCCACCCCCCTCAAAGATGGAATTTTGTATAAAAAAATTATTTTGGTTAAATATTTCAAATGTTCAACCCTGAATCACATATATTTTTGTTCCTCATAATGAGAAGATTGAATAGTACTACTTTGGTGTCCCCCGAGGTCACCCAGGGGTCAGGCCAAACCCCTCAATTTTACTTTTGACCTTATATCTCAAGAACTGTTCAGATCCACACCCCTTAACCATATTTATTTTTGCTCCTCATGATGGGATGGATTGAATGGTACTTTTTTTGTGTTCACATGGGTCACCCAGGGGTCGGGCCCCACCCCCTGAATTTTGCTTATGACCTTATATCTCAAAACTTGTTCAGATCCCCAACCATAGATCATATATATTCTTGTTCCTCTTGATGAGGCAGATTGAATGGTACTTCTTTGATGTTCACATGGGTCACGAAGGGGTCAGGCCCCACCCCTCTCAATTTTGCTAATAACATTATTTCTAAAAAAAAAACATTCATGTATGGTTGTCTAACGAGAAACTTCGTTTGGGAGACTTAGTACCAGTTCACAGTTACAATTATTACTTGTTAAATGTATGAAATAAAGGCATTTTATATTTTCCAAGTTTCATGCCATGAGCACGTTCATTGACTTCAAAGCTTTTACGCGTTGTCCCCGGGCTATTGGTACCCATCTATCTCCCAGGGGAGTTATCCATTTTTTTTTACGGAAATCAACAATATGGCGCCATGGAATCAAACCATCCTTTCTGGCAAACTCCGCCGCAGTAGTTATATCCCCTTACAGTTGTAGATAACCACTGCCACCACAAGAAAAAATAACAGAATTTAGCTCATTTTTCTTTTATCCAAATTTTTTTATTTTACTGCGAGTGTCAATTCCGTTAGCATGCTTTCTTTAATAAACATCAAATATCGCCTCGTGGTAAAAATAAATGTGACAGCAGACGGAGACGCCATTTGTTAGTTTACCATCAGCACGTGACATTTGTGACGGCAGTGACTATTTTTCTTGCAAGGGAGATCACTGTGTGGAGTTTGTCTTTCTGATTCTCTTTGAACACCCGGATGAAGAAATGCGGGATAAAATCCTGCTCAAGGAAATTAGCAAAGTTCATAGTAGGATTCAAAATCTCGACCTCTTTACCCCGAAATCAACCAGACCTGGAACTACCCCAAATATATGCTTATAATAATATGCTTATGATAAGAAAGAAAGAAAGAAAGAAAGAAAGAAAAAACAGCCCTATTCACCAATGAATATTTTGCGACATCGTTACAGCATTGTAATCGCCACTCGTACGAAGTAGCAACGGTAGGTTCAGTATACTAATGTTGCTATGATTGCTTTGGGGTTGCTTTGGAAACTCGGAGTACTCAGTACTGGTTCTACACAGGAACTTGTCCCCGTATATCGGTGCTTTACACCGGGCACGTAAAAGAACCAAGGGGTCTCTAGGGTATCGCACCGGACACCCTTGTACACAATTACTGTCTCTTCCGCTGCTGTCTCTTCAGCAAAAAACAGGTCCCACACATGGGAATTCCTTGACCGTAAGCTCTATAATACGGCCATAAAAATCAGAAAACGATTGCTAAAAGAAGAAGAAGAAAAAGATGTATGCGTCATGAATGTAGCGTAGGTATGGCGAACAGGCCTTATGTACAAGGGCTGACGTCACGCGACCTTATGTTGGCATTCAAATAGCAATCTTTCTCCTAAACCCTTGTGGCAGTCAGTGCCACTCAGTATGCTGCATTCTTACAAACATACGAGTTTTGGCGGAAGCGTTCGTTTATTTATTTTCACCCAAGACAATGCGGGTTTCATTTTTAAGTATTCATGTTGTTTTGTGCCAATTTATCAAAATAGTGTGTCAAGACATATTTAGGTTTGCAAGGCACTCACTCCATATAGAGAGAAAATTTTGTCTTAATTTGGATACTCAAGAGTGATGTAGGCGCTACGACATCACCCACCGGAATACGGCACCGGAATTTCTGATACTCGTGCTGCAAGTATGCTTTTCGCGCATTTCTGTTAAGACAGTTGCTGCTCGTGCATCTCTCCAGCTTAGTCTGAAAACACTGTGTTCTGTTTCGACCCATTTCTATCCACTCAGATACGGCATTTTATTGAATGTTAGACAATGTTAAATGTCATTAGACTGTAAGCAAAGTTCAAAGTCCCCTTGGTTTACAGGGTTATGTTCGAATCTAAAATATAAGTTTAAACTTAGTTTATTTTATATCGATCACGAAACAAGTTGTCTCAAACGCATTGTGGAATAGCAAATATATTTGACTTTTAACCTGGAAAACCTGCCAATTACTCGCATCTGATACGATTGCCCACAGCTAGCATGCGTGGATTCAGCTATTTATCTCAAGGTTGGGTGGGGGTCCGACGATAATGGATATGAAAATTGCCGTATGGGGGCGGGGGTCTTAATTACTCCTCCACAATCCAACAATTCAAGTCGGGGTTCGTGACTTCTTACTTTCCTCTTCTTTTCAGATTTTCCGAGAGGTTAGGGTCCGGGGATTCTTTTCATTTCCTCTTCTATTTTTTTAATCTTACAAGGGTAGGGACCCCCGATGGCCCATTCTGGAGCCGCGCATGCGTGACGTAGATCATTCGACTAATTGCTGCCATGTAGTCATATTTATACAATTGGGGACTACTTGGGAATAATTAACATTACTTCCGGTCCTGCGTCTTCCGTCACGCCCACCCTATACCTACTTTACATGAAAACAAGATGGTATGTAAGGTAATGATCAGTATCTTAATTCTATGTTTAGACATTGTGATATGTATTCAAGAGTAAGCAGTAAGCATTTGTAAAGGTTACACTAGGTATATATATAGGTGGATATCTTTTTTTTTTTTATCAATTTTAAAAGACAAAAAAAAAAAAAAGACAAAAAATATTTCAAAGACTAATGTATAATAGATTTCAGCAGCTGTCTCGAAGTTGAAATAGTTTTCATTTCTTACGAGCATCAAATGACTTTAACAACTCGAGGCGATTTTGAAATCGTGCCATTCTTCTACTTATATTTTCATTTAAAAGTACGTGATACTGCATGGCCATGTAACCATATCTTAGAGAGAGAGAGAGAGAAGAAGAGAGAGAGATATCTACCATATGACTTAAGATTTGTCTACAGCATGGTTTACGGCAAAGACAATAAATAATGTATTTCATTTCGTTGTTCTTCGTTACAAGGTAGTATCCTGACAAAATGTCTGATGTAGGACTGATAAATACGTCTGCTACAACAGCCTTCACACAGGACACAAGTGCCAGACGTTTTATATAAGTGACTACCGGCTGGTACCAAACGCTCCGAGGGAGGTGTTGGAAGATAATCAAAACAATATTTATAGTCCTAAAATATTTTGCTGAACACAACAAAGGCCCCGTTGTCAATTTTTTACAGCAAAAAAACAACAACAAACAAGCAACACATCTTTGTTTTCAAGTCTCGGTCTGGTCAGTGAGATTCTTCAAGTGAGGATTTGTCCAGCCGTTTGCTGTCAGGTTGGATGCTGAGTCAAAGTGTCCCTTGTACAATGTATGTTTTTCTTCTCCTGTATTGAGATAGATGGCGCGATATTGTAAAATCATTTAATTTCGTTGACATTAAATTTCGCGGAATCTGTGATTAAATTAATTTCGATAATTCATTGTCTGTCAAATTAGTGTATTAATGCCTCTTTATTAATAAATAAATCAGTAAAGTCAGTCAATGTAATGACATTAAATACAATATAACATAAAATGAAATATACAGTATTACTGTAATTCTTAATAAAATGTGATTCAGCGCATGTGGCGTATAATCGATTATGCGAAATGCGATTGAATTCAATTTATCCAAAAGTAACTTTACTATTTCAGCAGCCATGTTGAAATGTTTATTCCAATGCTTTGAATTTCCAGCTTCTCAAATAGTTTGTTTCATATATCAGATCCGTAAAGCTATACATATATGCAGCAATTTCATATTTAGCGAACATAAATTTGTCTTTTTCTCACTTTCCAGGCAATGTGTTCACTACAAAATACTGTTTAATTTTAAAAATGATATAAAAAGAGCAACAATAAATCTGTAAACGGAAGCATTTAGGCGGAAGAGCAAAGTGTAATAAGTCTTGAAAGATATAAGAAAGATTTAGCACACAAGAGTACCACTATTTAATTGATTATCTTCTTCTTGTGCTTTTTTATACTTATGTTTTATTATTTCAACAGTATTAGTTCCCCATAATCCCAACTGCTGTAAGATTGAATGCTTCGTTGTATACATTCTTTCAAGAGGACGAATATTTCATGAATGAAAAATATACTACGCCTAACTCAAAAATATTTTCTGTGACAGATTGTATTTTTTTACGACTCTCGATGACATTTAAGAAAGAGGTACGGAATTAATTATTTTGAAATTAATGGATATATGAAATTCTATACATTTACTCTATAGTTACATCTATCAAAAACAAACTTCTCATGGTGAAGCTTTTTAAATGATTTATATTAGTTAATTCTCAGCTAACGCTTCAAGAGAGAAGAACACATTCTATATTATCCCGTAAAGAGCAATTCGAATTATCTTTTGAAATTTCAATTACATGTATCCTATTTCTTTATCGAAATATAGAATTGCAAACATTTATTTCGGTATTGTCTGAAATGAGCTAAAACTAATTTTCTACCAGTTTCAATTTCACCTCAAAGGAACTCGATAATAAATCAAACTATTGCCAGATACCATCATGTCAAATTGTCCATTGCCATCGATTGGCTCCTTAAATGGGACGGCGTCGCCCGCACTGATACATGTTATGAAAGGAGATTGTCATTAGAGATCTTAAACTGAACTCATGCTGTTACTGAGTCAATCGAAAAGCTGGTTATAAAATCCCAGGTCGACAACATTCGGGATCTGTGAGATGCGAAAAACGCCGAGTTTGTCGAAGTGCTAGAGACCAATTTCAAAACGGTGTTCTTATCAGTCTTGCATCTGATTTCACTTCATGGTTTTCTTTTTCATTTTTCTTTCTGCGAGCGACAATTACGTTAAAGGAATTCAAATGATAGGAAATATCACTGTTTAAGTGGTATACATATTAGTTAGCATTGTTAAGACTTAAATGCTAAGGGAGGATGAATACATAATTATTCTGATGAGAGCGAAACTAGGCTAAGTGCTTAATATAAATACGTGTATATGCACTTAGCCTAGTTTCGCTCTCAATCCTCGAAATACAGTTCATGATCTAAGAAAGTACACGTACATACGTACTATTATAATAAAAAAGAATTGAGAAACAATTATTTAAAATAATAACAAATAATTGATAATTTACAGGCAAACCTGTCTTAACGGTCAATCAAGGGAAGAAGAAAATGATCGCATAACATAGTTGGTCGCTAAATAAAGGTTACATATATAACAGTCAAAATGTTTGTTTGGAAATATCAATTTAAAAACTGACCGCTAAATGCAGATTGACCACTTAATACAGGTGGTCGCTAATACAGATTCAATTATATTCATGTAAATATTCATATAAAATCATATACCAACATACACAAGTTGCGTTTGTTCAAGTTATTATTTGATTATAACTGTTATTTTTGGTCAGTGCGGGTAAGCAAATGATCAGTTTTTAAGACACTTAATTGAAAAAGTCGTCAAAGCAGCTATATTGGGTATGTACACTCGTCCAGGTCCCCAATATTAAAATTATCAAATTGAATATTCAACCTGGAGTCAGACCGTTTAATGCCCAAACATGTTATGTCCGTGAGTTATTTCATTTTTTTAAAAATTTTATGCGACAATTGTTTGCAATTTGAAGAAAAAAATACCGACGAACTGATTTTGAGTTTGTGTTTATGTAGCTTACAGTGCAATTTGTAAATTAAGAAAGTTTTGACAACAGAAAGGGTTTATGCAACACAATGCGTAGAGACACGTGTTTTGGAGTATGAAAGTGTTTAAGCCCCCCCCCCCCTTTTTTTACTGTTAATACAAATATAACTTTTCCTAAATAATATGAATCCTGAACTTGTTTTGAAATATTTTTTAGAATACATTTGAAGTCACACACTCGCCGCAAGGCTCACGTGACGCTAGAAATTACCGGTCTGGCAGTAAAAATTATTTCATTATTTTCTATCTAATTTTTATTTATTTTCATTATTTACATATTTCATCATTATGAATGTCATTTAAGTGAAATAAAACTAAACTGATTTGAAATACTCGAATTAAATTTTATTTTATTTTTTTATTTTAAACTTATTTATTTTACGTCGATTGGGAAACAAGTTCTTACAACTTATACTAATCCCTCTCGACGGTTTCAGGGTTGGACCAGTACTTTGCGCCCTGGTGTGTCATGAACAATTATTGCCTCCAACGGGGTCGAACCCACAACCTTCGGATCCGTAATCGGATACGTTACCACTGGACCACGGCGCCCTCGAATAAAAAAAAATAATGATAAAAAATCCGCAAAAAATCAAATGGCCTTAGTAAATGGTGCTAGGAGTTTGATTTTAAGTATGCTACGTTAAGATATGTAAATTTATTTTATCAAAACAAAACACGAGGAAAGCGTCTGTTCAATATGAATATATGTTCTAAGTTCTAAACACATATCATATGCTGTGCCTTAGCATATAGATTTCAATTTGAGGATATTCAACATCAGACAGGAAATACGTGATTTAACATTTACTTAATTTTGAAGATTACATCACTCAGAACAAAGCCCTTTCTTTTCAGTACCAGTTAAATTATATTCGAAACATACTCGAACCCATGTTAAAGGCAATAATTCAGCTAATATACATGTATTTCCGTTCTTCTCTCTATTTAGAGTGTTAAATCACGTCTTCGCATTCGACGCCTCTTTCATACCTTAAGATCAATTGTAGCTGAGAAGGTCTTGTTGTTGTTGTATTGGGGTTTACCGTCACTGTGATAGTATTTCAATCATATAGCGACGTCCAGCTAATTACAGGTGGAGGAAGACCCCGAGTACACAGAGGTACCCGGGTAGAACCACCGACCTACCGCAAGCCAGCTTGAAGGCTTCCTGAGAAGGTCTTGAAGACAATTACTAGGTTTAGATAATTCTCGATTTAAGATTCATTTTTGAACCTCGAGAATATTTGATGAAATGTTGCCATTTGATTCGAAGTGTATCGTTTATGTCTCAGTTCCGGCGTCCGAGTGGTTAGAGCGTTTGTCTCCTATTTACACTGATACCTCCAGTAGATGCGAGTTTGGGACTCCTTGATACTTGGTTTAAGCTCACAATGTTGTCCTTTTGCCGACTGACCGTTCCAAGGCGGTAACTATTGGTTGGTATTTCCAGTTACTTGCACGTTTTTTTTTAATTTTCATAAATATGTTGGATTTCTCCATAGGACTGTTTTTACTTTTCATTATTGTAAATTCAATCCAGCGAGCTTCAACTTACTTACTTAGATCTAAACCTAAAGATAGGTCAGAACTGGTTGTCCAGCTGTTTTTGTAAATGTGACCGACTATGACACCACGCCACCTGTCCACGGCGTGATACCACAACACGACTTTGTATATATGTAGAGTCAATCCAAAAATGATTGAACTAGTGTTGGTGGGATGTTAAAACTAAGCAAACAAACTCCTCTTCATCAAATTCGATTATTGTAAGGCGATGGACTTTTTTGTTTAAATTTTAAATATCAATTAAGTTGAAGATATGAAACATGATTTCCATAAGAAATTTGTCACCATCTACTCGTGCCGCATGCATGATCAAATGACTTAAGTGAGGATGTGGAAAGATTTTCATTTACAGACCCTTTATTTTCAGACGTAAGGGAAATCAAATTAACAGAGAATGAACAAGGAGTGACAAGTAGTGCATTAAGAGGCATTTACGGGAAATATAAACCGATGAAAAAGTCGACACACTGAGAAGTGAGCCCCGTGTTCTTGATTTAAAAGGACATAGTGTGAAAATGTTTAAATAATTTAGAGCCTTCTATGGAACAGTTCTACTTACTTAAACGACATTATTTGATAAAGCCGCGAGTACCAGATAGCACGCATGCCTTTGAGAATGTTGAACATTTCCTGATTGCAATTGTGTAAGAATCTTTAATGCTCTTCTCTCTTTCCCGCGATGCCTTCTGTATAAAAAGAAAGTTTAGGTGGCGTTGTTGCCATTTATAACAGTTTTCCTTTTTCTTCAGGAAGTATTTGACGTTTTATAAAACTACATTGGAATGAGTTTACAAGAAAATGCACTATGTTGCATTGTTTGTTTATATCTGATTTGCCCCGGGTATGCATACGAATGTGTAAAAATCTAAATGCTTTCTATTGCAAATCGATGGAAAAGGATTTACATACCATTCTAAGTGAGGGAATGTTAGAAAACTACAGTACTATAGTAACTGTAATAAACACATCCATTTTTAAGTAACTATTGGCGTTTTTTGTGTCTGTTCAGAATAAAGGTTTGAATTCTTTAGGTTCCACTTGAACAAATGGCTAGTCGCCCAGACAACAATCTCACTTAAGATACATATAATATTTATAAACTGCATGCTACTTGCGCACTGCTGATCAAACTGAGAATATAAGAAATCAAGATATTCACACCCCACACCCCTACACACATCTCTCGATTATCTTCTAAATAAATAAATAAATAAATAAATAAATAACCTTGCAAAATTTATATATCGTGCAGAGAATACTAGAATCTTAAACTAACTTCAAATATATCTAAATTTAAACATCATATCTTTTATTTAAATATGTTTTATGAAATAAGATTTTCCTATTTCTCTTGTCTTTTTCATTTTTTTAAATCAAACGAAGCCAATTATTCATACCATATGATGAATACCAAAAGTTTTGAGTTGTTCGGGAAAGTTATTTCACGATAAGTCTATGATCAACAAATGCCCCCTGTATGTGACAACTGTACAGAATCGTATATAAAATAAATATGTTTCAAGAAAAAAATCTTTCTGTAATACTTACTATTTGATCTTTTTCTAGACGGTATATATAACTGTTGTTATGTCTTGTGTATATATTCATATGTCAAGTTAAAATGGGCTTTAACTTCCGTTGGCGCATGTGCAAATTGGTATAATTGTAGTCGAATGTAAAGCTGTGATTGAAATAATTTTCAATGAGCGATAATTTTCTATGTTATTGTTTGGGGGTCTAAAATATGTGTTTTGTGTTTGTTTTAAATAGTTTCGCGTGTTACTGATAATATTTGATTACTCAAATAGATGCTTGTATTTTTTATGATGTTTATACATCACTTACTTAAATTTTAGTCCATGATGAAGGCATGACGCGACCGAAAGAGTATGAAGTCTTTCGTGGCCTAGTATATGTTCTCAAAAACAACAGAAACGCGAAAAGCTGCAACACGCTTAATGACTTAGTGGCCAGCTTTATTTGTCATCCAATGAAAATGCTGCATTCTTTTATATTTTGTGTGTTAATTTGTATAGAAGGACGAATCTCGATACTATATCAAGTTTTGCTCATAGTTGCCTACTTTTCTTTAGAGTTCCATAGTTGCAGCCTGTAAAATAGTCTACCTTTATATATTAGTGTATCATTCGTACCTGTTCTACATAAATAAGAAACATTCTATCCGTCGAAGTTTCTAGTTTCTGTAGTACAGCTCGGATGAAGACCAGCATATGCTTATTACACGTTAGCCAAATTTAAGTAAAATATCATGCATATGAGTTGTATCAGTATTTTTTTTACTAGTTAATATTTATTTTTGTTGGTTTGATATATATATATTTTTCACAAAAACTCTGCTTGTTTACGAGTTAGTACAGCCATGTTTTATACCTCGCACATGCGTAATTTCAACAAATAGTACCACGAGCCGCAAGTCGAATGTATTCTTACGTAGATATTTGAAGAAAACAGACATGACTGATATCATAGATAAAAAAATGAGCCATATTGTTTCGGTAAATTCTACTCGTGTTGTAATTAAAAGAATAGTATTTTCAGTTGACATGCAAATTAATTTAAACGTTTTAGCGGAATAATTTTTTGACTCGCTTCAAATATGCTTTAGGCGTATATTGGTTATTTGTGGAAGGCAAAGAGGCCCGCAAAATATGAAATTATACAACTCGTTTAATATTACTTGTCTATGATGTAAAAAAAAATACATCCGTGTAAGATTCTCTATGTATCTATCTGAAAGTGAACTTACATAATTTCAATGGAAGTTCGCTAGATTTATCAAATGATTACGTCAGCGCCGCCATAATTCTTGACAACATCACGTGTTCGATACTAAAATATTCTGATTGCGTCTTCAAGGGACTAATCATATATCGATAGTGAGAAGTGCTTCCGAGCAATCAAATCTAAGTCTGAAATACTGCGATTGAGCGGCGGTCGGTAGTCTGAACGTGTCATTGGCTGTCCTCATACTTATCAATAAGTGTCGGTTCCCCTCAGTCAGTACCGTCTCAGGAGGTTCCCACTTATCCCGGTGCTGTGAGGGGCCATTAGCCGGCCACGAAATGGAAGATTTATGGTTCAGGGTGGTTCACGCCTAGCTATTAAGATGTTGATACCTCTTTCTCTGATTCATCATCGAATTATCAATGAAACCTTCCTTGGATGGAGATGTATACTCGCATCTCACCATATTGAAATAGGATACCTAACTTTATCACTGTTAAATGAATGTATGCTTCTTTTGTTTCATGTCCCACAAACAGTAGTTCAGTCATTTGAAGACAATGGCTGTTTGGAATGCGCATGGTGCTGCCACAATGCAGTATCACGCCATTATATACTAAATCATTCTCACATCGGACGTATATGCCATGACCGATAACTTAACCCCCAAGGCGGACGCAATGAGAAGCAGCCATTTATAAATGCACCTGGTGAATATTGCATCGATTTGGAATCAATAAATTCAATGCATGCTTTGCTCTTTTAGACTCCTATTCCGATTAGGTCAGTACCTGACAGTTTACATATTTGTACTTGATTAAATGTCATCTGATGGAATTTTTCTCATAGCGAGGGTTCTAGCCGTCGGCACTCTGATGTAAGGTCTGTATACTCTTCCATTGAAATACGGGGGCCTTTTATAATGATTTAGCCAACCACTTTGGTGTTGAATCCCCACCCCTCTCAAAGAAAAACAGCAATGATAAAAACATCACTCTGAGATAAGACGTTAATCAACGAGCACTTCCCGAACACCTTACATGCTGGTGTATAACTCTACATATTGTTCAATTGGAAATAAAATATATTTGAGATTTTCCCCGCACAGTCACTGATTGGTCAATTTAAATCAGCGAATTTTACCGGGTTTTGCCGATCCTCTAGTGAAATCGTCTATGGTTGTTACATAGGTAAGCATTTAAGTATCCATTTTCATCATAATAATCAGACACAGGTCTTTGTAATTATCAACATTATCAATATTATCAACATTATCAACATTATCAACCTATCACCATTGTCAATATTATCAATATTATCAACATCATTATCATCATTATCAATATTATCAACATTGTCATCATTATCATCATTATTATCATTATCAACATTATCAATATTATCATCATTATCATCATTATCAACATTATCAACCTATCATCATTATCATCATTCACCATCACTATTTTAACTATCCTCGTCGCGATAAATAAAAAAGCATACCAGAAACCCACACAAGAAATACTTTAAACTGCCCACATGGCTTGGAATGGCTTATTTGATTGTGGTCTGTCGTAGTCTTAAGCCAGGGAATACTGTATATCTACATAACAACCAGTATCATTTTAGCGACTTTTGTATGTCGCAGCAGGGATTTGAACCCACGACCTAACAATTCCAGCGCGATCGCTCTAAATACGCGGCCACAATGTAGTGGTTTTTTTATATGGCGAGATATGTGACGAACCCTTCTTTGGTGTGTGAATGTGTTTGTATGTGGAAAGGAAGGGGGAGGGTTTATTCATATATATATTCTAATCTTCCAAGTTTCAGCGTTTTAATGGAGCTAACTAAGTAAGAAAAGAAAGAACGAACGGAGGGGAAAAAAAAGAAGGCAGGCAAAGAAACAAAGAAGTGCCGTTTACGCGACACAAAAGCTGAGATTTACCAGGGAAAAGGCAAAAAAAGACACACTCTATTGTCTCCGCGTTTAATAAAATCTCGATGAGATCGGAGAGAATCTTTAATGAGAAATGTCTGTATGCTGAAGACAAGAGACAGTTGGCACCCCTCGGCTAACATCCTACCAGTGTTTGCGCAGTGAGTTTTTGTGGCGGTTAATGTCGTTTAATTGTAATTTCCAAACTGCGGAATCGATTTGCCCGTTTTATTGGAACAAAGAACATAGATATTGTTTTAATTTTTCCTCGAAATTGTCTTTTTTTTTGGCACTTATTGCGAAAGAGAGATGGGACCGTGAAAGCAACAAGGACGTGTTAGGAGAGTTGTTGAAAGTTAATGGTACTCTCAGATTCACAATGAGTGATAGGGCATTTTCTGCGAGGATCTTAGCAAACAGCATTGACTCTTTTATCGTATGACAGATACCACGAAATTGACCAATGTAATATGGTAGGACCTTTTCTATGTGAGAGTTAACAACATATATCTATATAATCTAATCTAATAACATCTATATTGAATGCTGATCAGGATTGTTAATGTTTGATACTTATCGATGTGTTTGTGATGAGAAGATGGAATCAGTTTAGTACGAAATGTTTTAGCTTTTAGAATAAGTCGAACAGTGGATAGCACAACTTTAACTTTTATCCCCTTCCCTCTCTCTCAGGCTTAGAGAGAGAGAGAGAGAGAGAAAAGAGAGAGAGGGGAGGGTCTAAAAGTTTATGCTATGATAAGGCATCCAAATGCACAATTTATACAGACATTTAGTATCATGAAACACACCAATATTCATTACTCCATTCTAACACAACATTTAAATATTTATTTAGATACATACATAAGTAGACATATACTTTTATAGTTCCATCTAAAGAAAGGCAGACATTATCATACCACAGATAAATAATATAAAAGATAGTCTGAGTGCGTATAAAATATATTTA
>CM037780.1:32185794-32235794 GCA_021229015.1 Solen grandis | reverse complement strand
TGGTAAATATACTGATGAGTTTCAGCTCCAGAATTTAAACTGAATATTCCCTTTTCTTTCGTTTAGCTGATCTGCTTACCAAATTATATAACATATAAATTCCCAATTAAGTGCAATATATCCGTATCATTGCAACGGAAGAGTACCTGCTTATTACAGCACTTGTAATTGAATATACACGTTTGTTATTTATAGTTTCAGTATTGATTTCATCACGCAATAGACCTAAATCTGATTTAACGATAATAATCTGTTTCAAAGATTCGTCATTTATCAACAAAATCAAATAAAACGGCAAAACTCAGACTTCGACTCCTATTAGAATCCAGCAATGCTTTGAATTCGTTCCTGCTAATGCTAGAGGCTAATAGGGAGACAATAAAATGAATGTGATCTTTAAAGAACGTTTGTAAATTACACATTTATATACAAAACAGCCTCGACGAGAAGTCGTTTTGATTTATGAGTCTAATTATATTACATTGTTATGATCAACATTATCATGGAATATAACGGAAAATGGATAAAACTGGGGAAAAAATCGGACTCATAATTTATAAATATTGAGGGTAGTAATTTCTTGTTAAACACTGAAGGTATGCAATCTATCATTTAGCACAATTTAATAGTTGACTGAGATATTTAATTCTGATGTCAAAAACCAAATATATTAGGATAGGTTGAAAGTGAACGATTTACGTTTCAATCTAGGATTTCATTGAACACGCCATTTAAAACACCCAATTTGCATAATTTGCGGGCATGGAACAAGGAAGAAGTAATAATAAACACATGTCTCGGAATCGGAAGGTCGTGGGTTCAATCCCCGGTCGTGACATACAAATTCGTAAGAAAAAAAATGCATATAAGGTTTAGTTCCAGAAGTGGCTCGGTGTCAGTATATTGTGACCGGGTTTAGTATTATGCCACATGTCTACGGCGTGATACCGCAGTGTGGCAGCGCTATAAAAATTCTCGAAATGACTGAAAAAATGTCGGCGGGACGACAAAAGTACTATAGTATCAACACAAAACAACGATATCAGCATTAAACAAGAGTGCCAGTATGAAATAAGAGAAGGTGCCAACATAAAAATTGCGCCAACATTAAACTATAGTACAAGTTTATAACGTTATAATACCAGTATAAAACAATGGAAGAGTGACATCGGCATAAAGCAATAGTACATACATAAAACAATAGTACTAGCTTGAAGAACAATACCAGTATAAAACCAGATTAGCTCGCGAGTAATTCACTGACTTTTGGAGTATTAAACTGACTGAGGACTTACAGTGTGTATCTCTAAAAATTGGGACTTCTATAATACATGCCACATGTCTGAGACGTGATACTGCAGTGTGGCTGCACTATATCTGTCTCAAGTAGACATCGTCTCCAAATGACTGAAATACTGTCGGCGGGACGTTAAACCCAACAAACAGTGTGTATCTCAAATGACAGGGAAAAAATGGAAATAAAAAACAGCTTAGATCTACGACCAAAACGGCGGCTTTCTTTTATTCATTAATTTAGGACGATTTATGGTTATCTAATGTATTATTTTTTAGTGTTTGGGGTAAGGCGGATGTGTTACATGGACCTATATATTGTATTACAAAAAAAACCCCAAAACAAACTCAGCCTCCGTTTAATTACTAAATAAGAGATAATATAGAAGGATTGTCCGATTATAAAACTAACGATACATGTAGATTTATCGTAAAGAATGCGCAAGTCATGATACTGTATTCTTTCCTCTTTATTATTCAACACATTGATTACAGTATAAATATAATCTGTGATTGGTTTAATACATTAAAGATATATTGGAAAGTATGTCATTTTTTTTATTCGAAATTGTGTGGGCATTTCTTGGAAAAAAGTTTTACAATTTTCTAAATATCAATTTATGGCTAGATCTACATTGAAAATATATGGCTGAATGTTTCAAAAATGTATCGGATGGTGTGCCAGATTATTAAAATAACCAAATAAATATCAATCACAGATAAATACACCAATCTTTTAAGGTCAATCAAGTACAAACAAGATATAATTAGTGAAAAAAATGATCATTACGTGTATTGACAATGCACACACAGTCAAATTGTCTTAAGCGGCCCAACAAGGAAATAAGAGAAAAATAATCGCTTAGAACAGAAGCTAGCTTAATAGAAGTTAAATTTATCATAATTTGTCACTTCGGGAATTATATAACCTATTGTTTAGTTAGCCGATTAAACAAATGACACTGTATTTCTGTGACCTTTTCTTTGTCCACCTAATTTATCTTCAACTGACGTTCTGAAAGCCCCAACCGTGGCACATTGTTACATAATATAAACCAGCTAAAAATTGTAAGGAATGCTTTCCTGTCTTTATGTTTGTAATAGACAGAGTATTACTCATTTAATTAAGATATAATGTATACGAAAACAACAACAACTGTCATTACATCCAAATGGCTTGTCCTTTAGATAATAACAATAATGTACAGGCAGTGAATTTCAAAGCAAAACAACTAAAATGAAGCTAATAAAAAATGGCGCCGTTCTTACCCAAACTAAGCAAAATAATTCACTGTAGTAAAAACAAACATAAATTGTCATTTTTATTGGTTTGGGATGTTTACAATGAATTGGAGATACGTGTACTGTTTTTTGCCCGTTTCGCGTGAAATTGGTTTAAAATATCGAACAAAATCCCGTTATCCCTTTAATTTGAAATATACCGTACACAGAAAATGATATTTACAAACTTATTTTTCCGAGGTAAATAACCTGCCGGGATATGTATGACTATTTCATTAAGTTTGAAGCTTAGATAAATAGAACAAGGTCTGTTGGAGACGACATTTCGAGAATTTGCATCCCCCCCTCCTTCTCTTATGTAGGGAATACGTCAACAATTCTCGGATACAAGACATAAATCTTGATTTCTGGATTTTCTGCAGGACCTCGGAATTGTTCAGCGTCTATCACAAGTTCCTAAAGGGATTAACAGAGAGAAATATTGCGCACATATTTTTATACCTAGGTGATGTCCTCGAAGCTTCACATAGTGCTGTTTAGTATGCTTATAATAGCAGACACAGTTGAGCCGTAGTACAAAACTGAATGACTTTAATCGGATCAAGTATAATATTGGCATTTCTGCTATTGTTTTATTTCTAATTTCTTATTTTGAAACACACAAAGATATTCAAAAGAATCTACTTTTCAATTCCCCAAAAAATGAGTTCTATAATTTTCCACACGATATCTATACGAACACATCCCCTAATATGAACATAAGTCTAATATTAATAATTTAAGACAGGACAACATGTTGTTGTATACCTATAATGTTATTAGTAATACACCATTTGTTATGTACGATTTCGGCAATAGAAACGTTAATTAAACCTTCGAAGACGAGCATGCTTAAAATTGGCGACAAGTTGACTCCACAGCACTCTGTTTGCTGGCAAATATATGTACATACCTATCGATTTACGTTTAAACACAGAGTTTGCAGAAGTGAAATCAGGTTGTCTTAGTTTGCCTAAACCCTGGGGACGGAGTGACAAAACTGTCTCATCTTATCAATGTCTGTTCTGTTTACCGCTCACAACACCTCCCGTATCGTTGCTCATCTTGAGTCAGTTACATGGAGATACAGTAAAAACAATGTTGTATCTGTCTAATTTGTCACATGTTTTTTTTAGTGTTGGGTTTAACTTACCGCTGACGGTATTTTAGTCATTTGGAGACTTTGTGACATTGTCTAGTTGAGACAGAATAGAGTGACGTCAACCTGAATTATCAACTTGTAGACATGTGTCACGATACGACACCATTTTTATTATCCTGACACCGGACCAACCAAGCCTTGAGCTCTCCCGTTTATATACTAAATACCAAACAGGGAATTACCAGTACCATTTTAACGGTTTTGTTATATTGCGGTCGGGGATTGAACCCATAACCCCCGCTCCCGAGGCAGATGCTCTTACCACTCGACCGCCGGGGAGGTAATTCATCACATTTAAATACATGTAATTACAAAGTCAGCATATATACCTAGGAAATCTAACTAACTAACTAACTTATAAAATAAATTAATAAAAAAATAAAGATTCCAAGTATGTTTATCGAATAAGTAAAATTCAGCCTCTACAAAATTAGAAAATAGAATTTTACCTTCTGTTAGGATTATTTAGTACTTTAAAACAGCATTTCATTTTACGTAATATATACACACCTCATATCACATACAAAAGTAAATCAAATAAGCATTGTTTTAAAAATTCATTCCGTTTGCTAGGCAATCAATTTTTTGTTCAATTTTTTTACTCTACTTTTTTTTCAGAATTATAAAACGTTACTGAAAATGCTCTCTGGTTGTGTTTTGATGATTAGATTTGGTTGCAGCCTCGGAACACAAGACCTCACGAAGCTCTTCCCTGACAAAGAAACCCAAATTCCAATATAACAAATTAGATAATTGAAGTCTGACAGACATCTGTTATAAAAACACTTGTCATCCGTCGAAGCGACTGTGTGATCTGATAATTGAATCGGAATTAGGAGTATTCGACAAATTCAAACATTCTGCTTATTTAGACGTCAACCGTCTTGATAATTTACTACCAATACGTCAGAGGTTTTATTGACAAGGTCGGGTATTAGGGTCAAGAAATATCGCGATTGCAAGAGATGGCCGTCAAGATGTTTCCAACTTCGGGCAGCTTTTATCTTCTGGCTGAGATTGAACAAAATACTTTGGCTGCAGTATATCGCTGCCTCGGAAACATAGACCAATGATTTGTCAATGTGCTCGTTGCTGAATGCTTTGAGAAATGATTCAATGTCAAATGTTGCAGGATGGAGGCGAACAAAACTACCATTTTTCTTTTAAAAATGTCTAGTGAGTGTTAGATTCTTCTATAAAATGTTACATTTGTACAGAGTATAATTGCTTTATGTTGTATTTGAATTGTGCAACATTTTGTCTGAACAACGTACACATCTAGTCTCCAGAATTTGTTATTTGTACGCACGTTGTTCAAAGGTCTTGATTGTGAAAACTTACAAATGAAAATATCGGATCTCTCCTTCAGCAAAACATTTACACTTAAAAAAACTTTGAGAATAAAGTAAAGAGTCAGATCATGTTAATGTATTTATTTTGGTTATTAACAAATTGAACTTGGTGGTTCTCCGACGAGGAGAATAAACGGGGTCATCCATTATCCACATAGGGGCATAATCCACCCACCCACTGCCATAAAAGAAATAAACGTGGTCATCAAACAAAACTGAAGGACTTTTCAACTGAAATGGTATTTAAAAATAAGAAAAGAATAAAGTCTAATTACGATTTGTGGGGCCTATTTAGTCACAACGAAACAACTGTTTGTTCTGTTTTGCATAATAGAAACTAGTTTAGATCGGGGAGGAATTACTTTAATTTTCTAATAGCATTTATAAATCGAACTAACTCCTCATAACGATTCATAGGTTTTACGAGAATTTTGTGCATATATATTTCCAATAGCTGACCTCACAAAGTTCGAATCTAAAGTCAACCACCACTACGGCTGTCCCTTATTGAAGCACACAGCAGGGCAAAATTGGTGTAAATGTATATACGTATCAGTTTAAACAAATTCAACAGTACACACGGAACTTTCTTCTTCCATCTGGATTTTTAATCTCTATTATTTACGGATAATGTAATTTTCCTTGAGCCAATAATCAAGAAGATAATGTTGACCAATTATCATGATGGAACAATCATCAAATGTATAGCTGAATGTTCATTCATCTAAAGCTAATGATTGTATTGCCACGCTTAAAATGACACATCTAGAGAATCTGATACACTTAGGCAATCCCAGAGTGATGGATGTTGCAACTGAAACGAGGATGATGGGTCTCTCTTGGGAGCCCAAGCATTCTACTAAATGTTGTATGAAAGACATCATTTAAATCGCCGATGCTCGAGTAACATCGCGGAGTTCCGCAAACCAATCAATAGACTTAATTTTATCAGAATAATAATGAACCATATTTTTTAAGTTAGGACAGATCGGTTTTGAATTCTCTACGACAAACCATCAGTTATCTCTTTATCTAGAACAAGAACAAACAAAAATAATCATATACAGTCAAACCTGTCTTTAGCGGTCAGTCGAAGTAACAGGAGAAAGTGGTCGCTAAACAGAGGTGACCGCTTAATGAAGCTTAAGTATATAATAAAATGTTACAGTTTGGTAATATTAAGATCGACTTTATGGCGTTAAGCCCAGTAAACAAGATTTTTTTAAGATAATTAATTTTCGTTGACATTTAAATTCATGGAATGAGTTATGAAATGAATTTCCTCGGTGCATGCATTGCTTTCTTGGAATCATGTTCTAGAGGACGCGATGCGCACTACATGAACAGTTTTCGTTGGGATGAATATTCAAACGAAATCGACGAAAATAGTCCCCACGAAAATTAATTATTCTTCAGTAAACGACAAAGCGGACTATACCCGGTACTATAACGGGAAGAAAATGATAAATTTCACTGATGAAGTTGCGTTACGTCGTAAACGAGTCGCGTATGTCTGACAACCAGGCAATGTCGTATGTAACCATTAATGTCAGTACGCATTTCTGTGTAATCGAAATTTACGGATTTCTTTTAAACGTTCTGAACAGCATTTCAAGTCCTTCAATACCGCACAAATCTCCATCTGCTTCAGCGCTGCTATCATTTTATGAAGATGCATTAAGTTTTCACATCTTTTCAAGCTATCTCCTCCACATTTTTCTTTTCCACTTTCCCCCTGTGAGGTACTAAAAGAAATCATTTTATTGCAGTGGTATTGAGAGTGGTGAAAATGGTCATTAATTATTAAGTACTGAACAAGGTCTTGCAAATAAGGAAATGGATCGGATCCTAAGACAGTCCTTGTCTCTAAATTTTATCGATATTGCTTCTATTCATATAAGATTGCAAACGCTTGTAAACACGACTGAAACACTTTGCCAAGCTTTCTGTTTCAAAATTTAATACTTTTGTTATTTCTTCTATAAAATGCTTACAATAATAACAGTTTCAACATTTTTGCACCGTCCCGGTGGCAGGGGGTTAGAGCGTCCGTCTCAGGAACGGGAGGTCGTGGGTTCGATCCCTGGCCGCGATAAACCAATGTCGTAAAAATGTTACTGGTATAGTTCCTTTGCTTGGCGCTGAACATATAAGAATAGTTGTTTCCTGGTTGGACACGGGTTGTGTCTGGGTGTGGTATCATACCACATGTCTACGGCGTGATACTGCATTGTGGCAAAACTATATTTTTTCTCAAGCAGACATCGGGGAGTCTCCAAAGTACTGAAATACTGTCGGTGGTACGTTAAACTCAGCAAATAAACAAACAACCATTTTTGTATTGTCCTAAATCTTACGATACAATGTACAAGGTTATTTAAACCTGAATAAATTCTTGATGAATAATTACCCATTCATATACACTGTGTTACATAATAAAACAAAATTGTACTCTTTGAGATTGATTTTTGTTGTCATATTTTTTAAATATCAGACATGCTAACTTGAGGGGAAATAATGTAACATGATAAAACAGTCAATAATAATTTAATGCCTTGTCCCTTAACTTCGAGGTTATTTCATTTCGATAAATATTATATTCTCACAGGACTTCCTTGCAAGTATATGCCTAAATCGCCATAAATCGCGATATCGGTATCTAGATTTGGCGGAAAAGAGTCATCGTTACAAACTTATTACTATGGCGGGACCGCGTGTAATGACATATAATGAGGTATTGTGAGACAAGCGGCTAATTACAGGATCTTTCTTATAAGGAATCTCGTCTAAATGAATGGGAAGCAAATCAGGAATGAGAAAAGGAGTAAGATCAGGAAGGCAGTGTTTCTTGTTTCCTTTCTTTTTCTCTCTCTCTCTGTGTGTGTGTGTGTGTGTGTGTGTGTGTTTTTTGTTTTTTTTTTGAGATAAACATTGTCTTATCAAGAAAAGCGAACATATTTTATCATCAAAAGTTTGATTTCAGATTCTATGATTTTGATATTTAATCGTTGTTAAATGATATTCGTTCAAATGATTAAAGTCAAATAAAACGTACAAAATACGCATACATATAGAATAACGTATACCCTGCTTATTTGGGTTTGGGTTTGTAGGCCAATAGAAGGGTTTGCAGTGGTCGGTAAAGGAGTGTGGGGTAGGGGAGGGGTATGGGGGACTCCGACGAAGCCGGAGACAAGCTGAGATTAAAAGAGAAAAGAGCGCATTCCAAAGTATCCTTTTCCAGTTTTACTACATTTTTTTTTGACTTTTGAAAAGCCTTGACCAACTTGTAGGTCCGGGCCTACAGGGCCTAGAAAAGCTAAGCTTATGACCCGTAGGCCATATTTTAGTCTAGCTAACCTTAGTGATGTGTTTGATCAATCTTTTAATCATATAAGGACATATTTGTATAATCGTTAAAATTGATGTCTAGCTATTTAGGGCTTTTGAAATCAAAGTAAAAGGAAAACTGCAATTGCGCATTATTTTTTATTCCAATACGTGTAACCAAGATATTAAACCAGATGCAAAGAGGTATATACTCCCTATATACATATTCTTCATCGGTTTTAGGAACTTCTTTCGTGTGTCTAGATGAGAAATTTTAGCAAGGAAATTCGTTCCATAAGTAGAATTTATGCGTCTATGGATAACGAATTTGTTCCTTTTGTATCAGTGTTCTGTACATAAAGAGCTGTACGGTTAGCTATAACATTACTTTTGCCAACATAAGTGATATTATATTTTAATACTTAAAATTATCCCCAGACCATTTATCTAGGGATGCCTTAAAGAAATTTAACAATCTATTTCCCGTTGGTTTCTGAATATTATTTTCTTTCGCATTCTCATATACTCTCACTGGCGATCTCGAAAAGTATTTTGCTGAACATGGAAATAGTTTCATACTTCTCTATTATCAACGTAACCTATTGCTTACATACGTTCAACTACAGTTCTACTCTACAGTTGTAGTAACAAATGTGTTACAAACGCAAGTGTATCTTCAAATCTTTCAACACATTTTCGAAGACCGTCTTTAAGACTAACTCAGAAACTGATATCTAGTAACAACAAACCTCAAACGCCAAGTCTTGTGCTTGACGCCCTCCAAGTTCTGTCATCAGAGCTCTTCTCAGAACTCAATAAGTTGACGGTAACTGATGCGGCACCGATAGAATGTGAACAGGATGTTTAATTTGGGGCCAGTATTACAAGCATTGCTGAAAGCAGTCCATTCGGCGCCAAAGCAATTTTGTTTCCATGTCTTTTCATTCTCACAAGTCTTTTTATGATGTCAAGATTTTCCTGCATGTCTGTCCGTTTATTTAACACTATTCTATTTTTGCTCTTTTTGTAGTAAAGAGTTTGCAATATATCTATCAAGATTGTTACAGGTTGATAAATGAAAAATTCTGCTTATATTTAAATATCAGCCTTTAAACTTGACCAGCAGAAGAAAATGTAGGCTGACAGATTGTTCAAGCTTGCTTTTATCAGTTACAATCCCTTTGGTATACATTCGTGATTTAAAGTACATTCGCCGTTAAGCTACGAGGGTTGTTCAAAAATGTTTGTTCATATACTCACATGAACGGAGAGAATATATGCATCATTGCACCACAAGTAGATGAAAAAATTAAGTATATGTACGAGTTAAGATAAATTCCTTGTAATGGTTCCACTACATTTAGGACCGCATGGCTATCACGGAGATAACCAATGATTCCTAATGTTTCATTAGGGTACCTTGGTTATCTTGGTAAAGATTTAGTAGTCCAAGACGTAGCGGAACCATTTATACAGGAACTTGACTTTAAATCAAAAAAGAAAGTTACATCATCACCCCAAAGCACATGGCGACATCAAAGACCATGAAGTCAAGCTTATCATTGTTAAGATAATCATTAATTATGAGAAACTGGAAAGTTTGAAAGTTTGAATAGCTGGATTATAACACTTTACATCCCCATTATAATTTCCAAGCTATATCGTTGTTTTCCCTAAATTTCTACAATATAATAAAAATTTCAAATTTGCACCATGATAGTAAAAAAATCATGCGGCTCTGCTGGCGATTACTGACTTGTATACAGTATTTAGTTTTGATGTTACCTGTATTTTTTCGTGTTTTTCCCTTCATCTTTTTTCTTGGAAAAAGCAATATTTTGAGATTATTTTCTGTTATAGACTCGCGCAATTCGGCTTAAATGTATCACACATCATATAATATTTAGCTTAAATTCTTGGTGAGTTGCATAAATTAAATATTAAGCATAAAAACTAAATGAATGAAATAAAAGGATGTCATATAGACATTTGTTGAGATGTATAAGATCGTATTTCTTAAAAAAATGTTTTCTCGAGCGTCATATTTCTTCATTTTGGGCAAAATGCCTCCTCTTGTAAGATATAAAGTTTACTCTTTATTGATGATGATTTCTTTTCTTTTTGCGTATTTTTAATTCTTTTCACTTATAATAGGAATAAATATGTATCATTGACTCGCTAATACGGACACAATAAAGACATGGTCGGTATTTCTATGAACGTTTTAACTTAATTCAAATTCCTGATTTTTTTTTGCTTACTTACATCGCATTCTTCATTGACTTCTTGTATTAACTAAACACTGAATTGTTTTCCAGCTTTTGCTCTTATTGGTGGGGATTCCATGAACAAGGAGGGTCGGAAAGGCTTGAATGAACCCTACTTTGACACTGAGACACACAATATCACGGCAACAGCCGGAACACGGGCTACACTGTACTGCAAAATTGAGAATAAAGGAGACTACAAGGTATGTCCATCATATCACTTTCATTGTCTTCCAAAACGATGTGATTTTAAGATTGATTAGATTGATATCTAAAACCGAGACTTTTTGTCTTGATTGTATGTGCTACTTTATAATTAGGTTGATATGGCAATAAAAAGAAATATATTCAAAACCTTTAGCAAAATCAATTTTAAATCTGAAATGATATTTGATGCAAGGTAATCTGGCCTTGCTATAAAGATCAACCTTTGAAAGTGAATCATGAGATAAGCTGTAGTGTGCTGCTTGAAATGAAATGCTTTTCATCTAGCATTCTGGAATGAAATATGTCAGATAAATTGATTGACTACTTGTCTGAGGTTTTCTTTCCATCTAATAATAATTCAAAAACCGAGATTGTGCATGAATTGAGTTTGGTTCCAGTGTAATTTACTTGCATCGTAATTAGGGACATTTCTCTCTCTTCGAAAATCCTATACCTGTCAATTTATACTTGTCATATTTTCTGTTGAAATTATTATATAAAATAATTTATGTATTAAACATATTTATGTTTTAGCAGATTAACCCATTACTCTTACAGGGGTTATTTTTTTTTCTGTTTCCGACACAACATTTTTGTCTACGCAATTATCAGAAGGAAGAAGGAAATTAAAACTTCACACTAGTCCTAACTCTACAGTAATACGAGCTGACTTTTGAAACACCTAATCAAATTAAGTCGTCTTCTAGAAACCAAATTTGGAATCTAAAAACCCATCATTTACACAATTTAAACGTTACTGTTAACAATACAAGGTATAAATAAGCATTGATACATTTAATTAAATCTATATGCACATTTATCGTGGCAGGAGTGTGGAAATCGATTAAAGGTAAATAGCGCAGATATATAGGGGTTTGCTTGGGGGGTAAGTTCATAAAACATGCCATCACATACAAATGGTAAGGGTGAGAGTTGAAAGATACTTTACTGACTGAATCCGAGGACCTGTCTCGCCTAGATTTCTTTGTTCAGATTTATCTTGATGTGTTGATCCTTTGTACTTGAGATGGTCCTGTAGGAAATTGACAAATAACGTGAAATAACACGTGGACAGTCCTCTTGGTAAAAGAAATATAGAGGTCATCGGATATGACTTCTTGTAATGTTCGTGTTTCTTTTTTCATGTTTTATCTATGTTAAACATTGTTGATGATGTGTGTATGTGTGTTTATTTTAGTTATTTAAGGGCGACGTGGTCTAATGGTAACATATCTGATTGCGGATCGGGAGGTTGTGGGTTCGATTTTCCATGACCTTCCCAGGTGCAAGATGCTGGTTCAATCCAGGAACCATCGAGACGGCTAAGCATTAGTTGTAAAGACTTTCCCAATCGACATATATTTATAGATTTAAAACTATGGTTTGTTCATTTAGGTAATTTGGCTAAATCCTCGAAAAACCTTGATCAGTAAAGATGATGTCCGCTTTATCGACGACTCCAGGATCAGCGTAGAAAGACCAAAGGTTTGATTTTAACTATCTTTCATCACACTCCTCGTAATTAAACTACTGGCTGAATTGCACGTTTGTTACGTCATCACCCTAGGTAGTGTCTATAACAGTTCAATTATTTGTAGATTAGCTTTATTTGAAACATACATAATACTGACACACTGCCGGATCACACTCTTAGAAAGGGCATAGCACACCCAGTTGTATTAATTTGACTTAGACATGTCGCTACCAGGAATCGCACCTGCAACCACATGTCCTCCATACATTCTGGGTTATAATCACATAATTTGATAACTGAAACTATTTAAACCATTGTTTTTGGTTTGACCAAAATAACATTGCATTAGGTGCCAAACATCTTACAAGTTGAATATATAATTGCTAGGACCTCGTACGAACCAATTCAATACAAGTGATACGAATATTGTTCTGCATATATATAGTGTATACTGAATTCATTTTTTTTACAATATAACATGTATGCGTGACTAATTAAAAGAACATGAGTTTCTCATACGTATTGTTTTTTGGTGGTTTACCGTCGCTGCAACAGTATTTTAGTCATATAGCGACGTCCAGCTAATTACAGGTGGAGAAAGGCCCCGAATGCACTACAAGGAATCCGGGTAGAACCACCGACCTACCGCAAGCCAGCTGAAAGGCTTCCTCACATGATAAATTCTCACATGAGAATAACCCTGCCGGGACTCGAAGCAACGCGGTGAGGGGCTGAATGAGTGTATTGCTCATATTATCGTAAAATAATAAATTGGGAATAAAACGTATAGGCATTATAAATGTAAATGGTGAATATAATGTCATCAAAAACCAATATTCTAAATCCCTCTTGAATTACTGGAAAAGCCCCAATTAGGGGACAATGTTAACATGTAATTTTCGATTTTCGACCAAAGAGCTTTATGAAAAAATCTCGAAGAAATACAACGGCACTTCATTACGCCATATTGTTTTGGTCGAAATGAAATAACGTGTGCTGTTGTTTTTCTTTTACATGTTGTTAATGGAATATATCGAGAATATCATAATTTATATTGTTGTTTTTCTTACTGTACATGAAGAGACAACAAGATTTTATATATTACAAATATCTAAGCATACAAGCAAACAAGTCATGATAAGACGGTCATGGCGTTCCATAGTTTCGTGTAAGTTTAACCCTTTCCCTCATAGAGGATACCATGAAAAGACCTATGCGAACAGCATAAAACCAGATCAGCCTGCGATTAACTCGCAGGCTGATCAGGTTTTATGCTGTTAGCTGCTCCTCAGTGGTCTGGAAAGGAGGATTTTGAAATTAAACTTGGTAAGGTTTAACTGTGGTTTTCTGCAGATCAGGCTTTATGTGGTACCTAATGAGTGCGTCAAAATGAGTCTATATGAGGCAAAGGGGTAAACGATGTTATTAGAAAAATATTCGCGCATCCCCCATTTCATAAATTCATAACTAATGAAAAATAAGATCTGCTGTGCAAGTTTATGATACTGTTTTATGATGCTTTTATATAATTGTTTGTTTGGTTGGTTTAACGTCCCACCGACAGTATTTCAGTCATTTGGAGACGATGTCTACTAGAGACAACTTTTATATAATAAGCTCACTTTGCTATCAACGTTAATGTATGGATTTTGAATTATTTCCAGATTTTCAATTGAGTTGTGTTCATCTATGTTATAGTGTTGATAATTTTACGTTTTTGTTTTATGATCCATGTCTTTACTTCTAAAAGTGTATTATTCTGCCATAATCAACAAAGTATTTAAGATTTTATAATAAATATGTTTTGTAAGTGATTTTTGCCAGCAATTCTTCGACTTTTACAAAACGAAAACCATTGGAGTTCTATGTCCTTTGTTCAAATAAAAGCGACTTTGAATTCTTTTAGAATATTGTTTTAACAATATTCCATTTCAAAGTCTCTCTGCAATTTTCTCTAGAAATGGGATTAAATTGTGCATAAATTAACCTGTCATAGACTTCCTGCAGCTCTTTTCGGAACTTAATCAAACAGATACAGGTAAAGGTATGAATAGTTAAAAGTTTTAATTGTAAATCTAAATGAATATTGGAACGCATTTTAATTGGTTATAAGTCTTTCTTTGTTACTAATATAATGCATGATATATGCCAAAATCAAATAATTTATTCTTAAATGTCTTAATATCCGGCTTTCATATTTTATTGTGCCACAAATGGCCACATTGGCATTCAATTAGTCGAGATTCGTTTTAGTCAAATGTGAACAAAATAAAATACATGTATACGATTTATAAAGATCTCACCAAGCAGAATTTTCGACTTATTCAATTTCTTTTACTATATTCTCTGATCTCAATCTCAAAAGCGCAGTGAGTGAATTTCAACATCCTACAATTATAGACATTTCTTATTTTTAGCAATCATTTTCGAAATCCATGTAGTGTTTAATTTAGTACAAAATGAAAAATATAACATTCTTAATCCACCATGGGAATAGTCAGTGTTTATATGCTTCTTTTTATTTCACCTTTCGAGAGTAATACTTACAAATTCATCTCCAAGAATGTCATTGGGGAATTTCCTTGCACTTTATATTTCGTTGAGCCGTGTATTTGTAAGTACGAAATGGAAGTAGTTTCTGTATTTGTGAACATAGTACATAAACAAACATTTTACATGTTTAGTTTATTAAATGTTTACCTATCTATTTTTGGACTATGTACATGTAAGTATCTCACAAGTGACATGGTAAATATATACGACGGTTGTTAAAAAAGTACGTAAACTAACGCCGTATCTTTTTTATTATTATTCATAAACTTAATTTTAGTAACTTTAACCCCCCCCCAAAAAAAAAAAAATCAATATCAATACAAAGTCAAAACATTGTTCTCAGTGTTTCCAGACCACTAAATTGAAAGATAATTTATGATAATTTACGATGAGGGAAAAAAGCAAAATACTCGGATTATCATGAGGTTCTTAAGGTAACCCATCTATCATTAAATTATAACCATGGTCTTTCAAATGTTGGAAAAAGATTTCAGTGCTGATTGAAACATTCATTGGATTTGTAGGCTCTTCTCCTACTCAAGGTCTATAAAGGCTTGCATTTACTATACAATTCACACGCTCATTGATGGACCATGATCACAATTAAATGATAGATGATTACCTTAAAACCGAGAGTATTCTTCCCCTTCAAGCTTCAGTGTACAGCAGTTCAAATTAAGCTCGGTGCTCACTCTTGGATTATCGCATAGTTACAACCCTACGGTCAGCACACATACATATATATACGTTTATTTATTTAACATGAAATATGAATCATACAACGAGTTTCGTATTTTTTTTATCAAATAAATACTAGTTAAATGTTCTCGAATTACCCCAAAACCCACTTTTGACTGACATCTGTGATTAAATTTTGATTGGAAACCCCATGACAAATAGCTGTTGAATATATCAAGCGAGTAAAAGGTTGTTTCTCTTAAACGTTTGATAATTTTTATTTCCATATAAATAGAACATAATATTATTTCAATTACAACACGAGTTGAACTTACTGATACCACCGGCTCATTTTTTGATCTTATGATATAAGCCATGTTTGTTTTTACAAATGTGCGTAAGAATACATTCAACTTGCGGCGCGTGGTACTATTTGTTGATATAACATGGCTGATATATACATGGCTGTATTTAACTCGTAGATAAGCTGGGATATGTGATAAAAGTAGAGATCTATATCAATCCAACAGAAAATGATTTTAAACTTAAATGTGAAAATTATGATTACGCTTTTGCTTATCCATGTTTTTACCTTTAAAGGCATACACTCTCAGTATCTACTCCATGCCTGTATTAACTCGCATGTGATAATTTTAGGTAGAGGACTGGAACCTGATGATACGGGAGGTACGTTACAACGACAGCGGGGAATACATGTGTCAGATCAACACGAAACCCGTCCTCATTAAGCGCATCAACCTGTGTATCAATGGTACGTATATGTAAGGGTTTGCACACACACACACACACACACACACACACACACACCTCGAGAAATACATTATGTCGTGCTTGCTTTGTTAATGTAGAGGTGTTTGTGGTATGATTATGTATGTTGATTAGGCTTTCAGATTTAGATATTGATTAATAAACTATTAAATAAAATTATTCTATAATTTTACAAAATTGCACATCGTATGAGCAGTTTATGAACCACACACGAGACGCTTTGCAAATAGAGAAAAAGAAATAGAGAGATAGAGGGGAGGGGGGGGGGCGTACATTTTGCATCCGCAATAAAGTTCTAAATATTAGATTCTTTTCCTTCAAAAGGGATCAAAACAATAATTTATTTGGGAATAAAATACAATACTTCAAATCATTACTCTTTATCAACAGACAAGGAGATTAAAATTGAAATATAATTTATCAAGGAAAAATCTGTTAAGATGAAAATAAAGAGATTAAGTCTCTTAGTATTCAATTGAATTTGCTGTAGCTTTTTATTATCATCAGAAAAAAAAATCTGTTTTGAACCGTGAAATATGTGGATAGTTTCTTAGATGAGCTCTTTTAAAGTTAGCAATGATTCAGCGGTTTATTCCATCTGCAAATCCTATAAACAGATAGCTGCTAATCTTTTCTGTAAAAGGCTAAAGCTTCAAAGGGCTCATCTGTCGTCTTTTTTTCCTTGAGATTTCCTCAAAATGCATCCATCCAACAGACATGGCGGGTGTCCCTCGGGAATTCGCCCAATAAAATCTCTAGAATGATTGAACATAAGTCAAGCCGAGTCTCTTCCTGCTTGAATAATGTATGAGCAGTAGCATCCTATGGCGGACTTTATAAGAAAATTTGATTTAACGCCACTAAAATAATGAAATATAACGACACAGAGGCTTGCAAAATACTCGAATGCTGACCATAAGTTTGTTTTTGTACTGGAGGAAATGTCATATACTTGGCCAGGGATGGCACCAAGGCATTTGATTGGCTTATAGATTGTGAATCTACAAACGTGATTGGTACATGCCATGTTCCTTCTGATGCATTGCATTTCACGTCAGTATGGGCAACTATTTCTTTCGCACGTGCTCTGAATGGTAATATTCGTTAAATGCATTTATTGTGTATTTTTCTCGGGAGCCTTAAGTGCCATGTCAGTATCAATAGAAGTTTAAGAAAATAAAGGTCAATATAGTTGGTGCCAAATAAAATATTCATTGAAAATAACTGGAATGTCATTGTCACTGATGATTTCTCTTGCTGTTGGTTCTAGTTGTTATATGATTCTTATTTTGATACAGTTTTTTTTTGTCAGATTGTGTACGTTTTAACAATACATTCTACTTTATTCAGTCGCGGTTTAACAATTTCTAGATTATTGCTAAAATTAAATATGCAGACACTACGTTTAATAGGAAGAAAAAAAATGAATATATATAATCAAAGCGTCGTTAGTTCTGAGAGACAATGGTTGACTATTTAAGTAAATGTGATAAACGAGATTCAAATATCCCCCTTGACTTGGATAAACACGGTCTAACAAGAAAAGATGAACGGACGGCTTATAATAACATAAAGCACACTGTTCTCTCTTTTTCCCGTAGTAAAAATGTCGTCCAAGAAAGTTATTTTAATGGCCTGTCCTATACTATAAATGCAACACTCAATAACGGCATTGTACCAAGGAAAAATAACCTTTCTAATTATTCTAATTTTTTATATAAATTTTCTTTTCTCTATAGTAACAAATTTTATTAAATAAAACAAATAAAACCATCTTCTGCCTTGATTCGAACTCGCGATCTATACTTGCACCAATGAGAGCAGACATACCATTTGAGCTATTGCGGCAGAAAATCAATTAACAATACTTTGTATTTTCTATAGGTTAATACAATTGATGAACAATGGATCAGTTATCTCCAAATAAATGTGATAGAATTGCAGGCAATCCGAATAAAAAATACAAATATGTACTTCCACGTTGAACTAAGTGCAAAGTGTCATTTATCAATGAAAAAGATAAATAAACAAATTGTTCTTACTCAATGTAAAACTCCTTGGTAACAGTCTCTAGTTATAACGAAAAAAGTCGGATGAATCTGATGCGTGAATCTTGTTGGGTTTGCTCACTCATAGGGGGAGAATTAAGACTTTAATTTCTAGGAGTGTTCTTCTTTCGGGATCTAAACAAATTTTAATTAAAGGCGTTCATATTCGAGCTGTCTACAACACGCGGGTTTCTTGCAGATTAAAAATCTGAATTAAAAAGAGGGAATGAATATTTGTAACATCCAGCGTTCAAGTTGTTACTTTATGAAATGAATAAATCAACTCATCCCCTGCTTTCGATGAAATGACCGAGGATTTCACACGAATGACAAATCATGTTATGCACCGGGGAGAATATTATCATTTCCAAATATTTATCTATTATACAAGCATATTCTTCAAACTAATGTTATCCATTTTAAGACATATTTATTTTCTTCACCATTTAAAAAAAAAGTTATTTTTGGTGTAGCGTTTGATTCATTTAACTCTTTTATCATTATAACCAATATTAACCCTTGCCCTCATATAGACTCATTTTGACACCCTCAATAGGTATCACATAAAGCCTTATCTGCAGAAAACCACAGTTAAACCTTACCAAATTTAATTACAAAATCCTCATTTCCAGACCACTGAGGAGCAGCGAACAGCATAAAACCTGATCAGCCTGCGAGTTACTCGCAGGCTGATCTGGTTTTATGCTGTTCGCATAGGTCTTTTCATGGTTTCCTCTATGAGGGAAAGGGTTAAGAACGAATTTTGTGGGTATATAAGAAGTATACTGCGGTCTGTCTGCCGGTAACACTGTTATAACTAATAAGCGCCTTAATCCGAAGAACTCGTACTCACAGGAGGATTCAAGCGGGGGAGGGGGCGCACCCGGCGCCCCACCCCCTCCACTAAAATTCCCCGACCATAGATAAATGTAGACCCACTACCACTAACTACTCACCAGAATGCACCATTTCACACTTTAAGATTAACAAAAAATAAACATAATAACATAAAACATTATACCGTTAAACAACGTAGTTAGGGAATAATATCATTGATACTAATTACATGTCTTTATAATAAACACCAACGATATCGTTGAAAAGGATCTGGAGAATGAAACATTCACTGCTGTCAATTATACAATGTACATGTATATTATGTCAGTATAAACACAAACCTGTATGAACATTTTATTTTGGGTGTCCTGAGAGGGTTTAGGTTTCATGTACTAATGTAACATTCATGCAACCCGGGTTCGATCACGTCGGTCCGACGTTTTACGTGAAAGGGTTCATCAAGCCGACGATTCCAGTTTCCCACACTAGGAAACATGCGGAGGACCCTACCAGTGCTAAATGATCCTATATATGTCAATATTTACGGTTTTTTAAAATGAAAATATTGTTATTTCATAGACAAAATTTCTTTCAGTATCACAGTTTTATACCAACAAAGAAGTTTGGGGGGATAACTGTTGTCCGTTTTCCGTCCGTTCGTAGAAACAATATCTTCTTCTACAGTTTGTGTGTGTGTGGGGGGGGGGGGGTATTCGTTAGCTTACAGTTCTTGTTTAACGTATTTACAGTTCCCCCAGAAATCATTGAAGAGTGGACCAATTCGAGGCTAGAGGTAGAGGAAGGGTCCAGAGTGGAGATGTTATGTAACGCCACCGGAGTGCCGCCGCCTGTTGTCACGTGGTACAAACATTCGGAGAGTCTCACCTACATAAGTGATTATAGTAAGGTCCAATTCTTGCACGCACGCCTGTGTTTATTTGAAAGTCTCATTGTGCTGTTGATTATTAATGGTCATAATTTGCAGCACACTCAGTTTTGAGAGTTCGCACCTGCTTATGTAAACAGATGCGACATAGATTTCTTGTTCTCTTTCCTCCGTGCCTGCGTGTGTCCGTCTGTTTGTATATGATTTATGACAACCATAGTGTCGATATTTTTTCATTCCGCTATCATTGCAGATATGCCGATGATATTTGATAGGAATCGAGCGCTAGTAGATTAGTCACATCCATGAATGGTACCTCTCATTTCAAGTTATGAGCCCTTTTCGACTTAAAATTTACGACGACCCTAGGGTCGACATTCTTATGAATATCAATCTTAGCAACCACTGAAGGTATTCTGATGATATTTGATAGGAATGTAGATCATGGCGAGTAAATTAGTCACATGCAAGAATTATATCTGTCAGTGTAGCACAGTTATGTCTCCTTTTTAACTTAGACCTTGTCCGATCGATCATTAATCATAGCTCTATGGATTTTGATGGTTTAAAGTACAAGATATTTATGTCAATTAAATGAAGGCCAAGTTCGACTTGAGGCTAAACCCATAAGATTTTTACACAGTTGTGGCCTCTTTACGACACAAAACTTGCCCAAAATTTGCACTCAAGGTGATCAATCTACCTAACCTACCAAGTGGTAATTTGTTACTGACATATGCTTCTGTGTTAACGGGTATTGCTGAATGAGTTGATTTTAACAAACATACTTAATAAACGTTCTTGTCAAATCACATCTCATATTCTGTGGCTAACACTACTTTACTATACATGTTCAACAGCGCTATCTGTGGATTTCTTGTTTAATTTGCTTTAACGATTTCAGTCATTTCAGTTTTGTAGGTCAGATTAATGACAAAAAGGCAAATAATTCCAAGAAAATATTATATATGATATATCTTGTTCCTATTATTCTAATTAGCAAAAGTGAGAGGGATGCTCAGTTTTAATATAACAGTCATTTTCCGGTCAGCTAACATGGCAATTTTTCCAAAAGAATAATTAATTTGATGACAAAATCTATAAAAAAAAACAACAAAACAACAAAAAAAAAAAAACAACAACAAACAAGTATTTATGAGCAATACCAGAAATGACACAAAACTTTCATTTTTGTAAACGTAAATGTTGATTTGCTATATTTTTCGGGATAAAATTTCCATTTCCAAAATTGATGCGAAGTAATATATGCTTTTTTGTAATTAAATAAATGTTTGAAAAGATACAATCATTAGATGCTGCTGAAGGCGATATGACTCCATCGCTGTTTCTTGGATAAATAATTTCAGGATTAGTTAAATGTGTTACAGGTGGAGAACAATCTCTAGAAGGAGAGGTACTGGTACTCCCCAACATCTCGCGCTACTGTGACGGCGTCTTCGAATGCAGAGCGGACAACGGAGTGGAGCCATCAGCAACGAAAACGTTTGAAGTCAATGTCCTATGTGAGATATGCTTTTGTTTGCTTAAGTTTTATGTCAAACCGACATTATCTCACGTTTCGATTTGCATTATACAGATTAAGGTATAACCCCCCTAATACAAATATTCCATATCTTGCCCCTGGGTATAAATATTTCTATGAAACTTTGTCACTTTGAAGACATCCAAAATAAAAATGCTTCACCGAGAATTTTTCCAGGTTTTATTAAATGTAGGGGAGATAATCTGTATTTAAGTTAACATTGAAGTCTATGGGAAATATACAATTTCTGTGAATATGAAAAACTGAATTTAATTTTCCAAGAAAACTCAGGGTAGAAAGATGCATTATATGATTCTGACTCAAATATCATGATCACATCTAAACTGTACCGTAGGAAAATGGAGAAAATCACTTTTTTTGTGTGTAGTTTTCAGGGGAGATAACTCATGACAACAAAATTATAAAGGGGAAGTAATAAAAGAATTTCTGCCCTATGTCATAACATGTCAATGTGCCTTTAAGATTTCCATGGTTTAACATTTTTAAAACTTATATTGAGAAAATTAAATGCATGGCTTTGATGGTTATTTTGGGGCATATACCTTCACCGGAAGTGAATTACAGGGCATAAACCTTAAGTCATAACATCGCAGATAATCACTCCAAGAGAGTATACCAATTAATCATGTTGCTATTCAAATATACTGAGTGCTAAGCAATCAGATTTTTAACGGTGGGCGTTTGGTTACAAGAGGGTTGAATTTCACATTTCTTATTTCTTTACTGGAGAACCTTTTCTTTTTCTTTTTTTTCCCCAAAACGTTTTTGAGTGTTACGGTGAATGTCATTTTTTTTTCAATCTAATCTTAGTTAGGTATTCGTATATCAGATATAGTGAAATGTGTTGTACACAATACATATTTAGAATTATTATTTTTTTTTATTTTTTTTTTTTTTGTGGTGGAATTACAGTAAGTTTTTAGAAATGTATCCATGTTTCAGTTATTTCTGGAGAAAACGGGCTTGTTTTTAGGAACTTGACTATAAAACCAACCAAAGAAAGCAAGCTGGTTTATACTAAGTTTTATAATACCAGAGGAAGCGGGCTGGTTTAAAAGTACTTGTATAAAACCAAAGGAAGTAAGCAGCGGTTAATAAAGACTATTTTAAAACCAGATGAAGTGGGCAAGTTTTATGCAGACTTGTTTTACAAGCAGCGATAGCAGGCACATGATTATTAGTGTACAAACATAAAATTTAGTCTGATAAGAAACATGCGATTCGTATATTACGAGGAGTTATGAATTAAGGGTTTGACTAATAAAACAACAGCCACAACATAAAAGACAAGTACATGTACATTATTGATTAATCCTCGATTCATATCTATTAGTTGATGACGCGATTTTAGATATGTTAAATTTATTATTCTCTAAATAGCAACAACAACAACAACACACACACAAATAGTTAGGTAAATTCAGAACTGAAAACAGAGCGTAACAGTCAAAATAGAATAAAAAAAAAGTTTATAGATACTTTACAGCTTGTAATGCAAGAGATATTGAGGACGAATGTCGCTTTTTTATAGCATGCCCTGAGAAAAACGTTTAAAATAGTCATAAAATAAGACATCCTGATATGTTTAAGTTCCGTCAGCTAATTTATTCTTAAAATAGAAAAGTTTTATATAAACTTAGTATAATGTCTATGAAGCTATGTGAAATAGAAATTCAAGCCATATGAACATTTGTTACAAAAGTTATGGCCATTTCAATATCATGACTAATTTGTAGCATGCATTTTTACATTGATACGTGAAATGTGGTGCTTAGCAAACTTTCGAGTAGTAAGTGTATACTGTTTGTTTTGTCCGCAGAAAATGAAATCCCCGCTATTTGTCTGATATGATATGATAATTATAACAATAAAGAATAATAACAATTATAATATTGTTTTACGTAATTAAATGTACTTGTAACGTATTATATCATTAAAATCAGTTGTTAAAAACTAAACAGCACTACTTGCTGGCATGAATAGGTAGTAGATTATTATGCATTACTATGACCTAATAGTATCCTCTCAAGTTCTCCTTCAGTCCTAATTTGTACTAATTATCATTACCAAAACCTACATGCATTGTAAATGTTATCCCTGTGGACCAGAACAGTAACTTACTGTAAAACTCTATTTTATATCATTTTATATTTGAATGTGTCTTATATAACGATATTCGTAAAAGATATATACCTTTATTTTACTTAAAGCGTCCGAGTATGTTAAAATTAATAGAGCTGTTCAAAAATGAAAATGATAAAATAGTAAGGAACCTTAGTATATTTATATTCAATGCTTTTAAAATACGAAATAGTATAAATTACATATAAATTTTTAGCATTAATTGTATACTGAACTTTAGGTCTCATCTTTTCTTTTTGGATATTTACATATTCTCAGGTGAAAATGTAACAGTATAAGTATATTTCAGAGGTGTGTGTGTGTGTGTGTGTGTGTGTGCATTTATATCGAGCAAAGACATAAATCCAAACGCTTCCCTAAATTTTCGTTTCGTTAGGGCAGCTATTAGGATCTACATTTATATATGTTTGTGTTAACGTATGTGTATATGTTTATATTTACCCATAAAATTACTCGTACGTTTCTCTAGCATTTCGTTAGGGTAACAAACAAGAGTGGAAGAATTTTCTTCTTGGCTTTTGTATATGTATGAGCGTATGAACATCTATTTGTGTGTGTGTGTGTGGGGGGGGGGGGGGTATTATGAGTATGATGAGAATGTAGCATATGTGTGTTTATTTTCATATGTGTGTAAATGTATATAAAATTTTATACATGTTGTATTCACATTACCTGCCATCATGTAAAATTGCCACATGGGTCTATGGCCTTCTGGAATTTAAAAATAAAAAACTTGAAAACTTGAAAACTATATTTATTCCAATTTGGTCGCCTATGTTGTACTAGATGAAATAAATGTTTGTTCCTTTCTAAATGATATCATTTAAAAAGAGTAAGAACACCGGGGTATGTATCATAAAATAACCGTTAAACTGGACTGCGTATAGGTTACCGTCAGTCAAGAAATGAAAATTTGGCGAAGTGGGAATAGTAAAAGAAAAGGTTAAATTAATTAATAACTAAAGCTTAAATTGACAAGTGTAAAAGTAAAAGGCTTAAAGTTGCCTAAGTGTAAATAGTAATAGGCTTGAAGTTGACAAAGTGTGAATAATAAAAGGCTTAAAGTTGGCTAAGTGTGAATAGTAAAAGGCTTAAAGTTGACAAAGTGTGAAGAGTAAAAGGCTTAAATGTGGCTAAGTGTAAATAGTAATAGGCTTAAAGTTGACAAAGTGTGAAAAGTAATAGGCTTAAAGTTGGCTAAGTGTAAATAGTAATAGGCTTAAAGTTGGCTAAGTTTAAATAGTAATAGGCTTAAAGTTGGCTAAGTGTAAATAGTAATAGGCTTAAAGTTGGCTAAGTGTGAATAGTAAAAGGCTTAAAGTTGACAAAGTGTAAATAGTTACAGGCTTGAAGTTGACAAAGTGTGAATAATAAAAGGCTTAAAGTTGGCTAAGTGTTTATAGTAAAAAGCTTAAAGTTGACAAAGTGTGAATAGTAAAAGGCTTAAAGTTGACAATGTGTAAATGGTAATGGGCTTGAAGTTGCCTAAGTGTTAATAGTAAAAGGCTTAAAGCTGACAAAGTGTGAATAGTAAAAGGCTTAAAGTTGACAAAGTGTTAATAGTAAAAGGCTTAAAGTTGACAATGTGTTAATAGTAAAAGGCTTAATGTTGACAAAGTGTGAATAGGAAAAAGCTTGAAGTTGGCAAAGTGGAAAAAGTAAAATGCGTGAAGTTGGCAAATTGGGAAATTCTACGTCTGCTATTAAATAACTAAACTATAAGAAAGAGTTTCATTCTTGATAACAAAACAACAATATGAAAAGTTGTTAGAACATTAAAATGCATGAACTTGTAGCTCTCCAAAACACAAAATCTATCATAATAGACGATGTGGATCCCATGAGTGGTATCTTTCATAAAACACACAATGTACGAGTATCTTATCTGAGTTGCCCTCCAGCATCTCTTTCCTGATTTTTATAAGCTTTAAATGTCGGATCTTTATTTTTGGTTGAAATGAATTCTGATAACAAATGACAACATTTCCTCCTTTTATGTCAAATAAGAATATATTAATATCAATATGCAATGCGCAGTTTGCCGAATAAATGACGGTCAAATCTTTCGATTCAATAACCTGAAGTGTTGCAAGCTACTATTTGTATTTGATGGAACATATCTGGCGATTTGACAGATTGCGAATTCACGAGTTTTATTCCTGCTTGGGGCAGTTTGATGTTACGGTTGTCGCTTAGTGTGGGATTTCACTTTGATACATTTTCGAACAGCGCATGATTAAGTTTGGTTACATGTTGCCCAAAGTCTTATTTGACTTAAATACATTTGTCGTCTAACATGCTATTAAAAATAGCCTAACTTATATTATTTTTTCACGTTTAAACTTAAATCCTTTGGAGTAAAAAAAATAAAAAATGGCTAATAGTTTTCTCTTGATTCCAGCATCGTTCCAACCCTGTACCTAATGAGCTCCGATTTAACCAACCTTTCTTAGAGTCCGTTTCCCTATAAATGTTTTAATACCTACTTTTTGCAGAATCATTTTGTAAATAAAGCAGCTGGACATGTCAACCTTTACTTTACCCTCCTGCAAAACAGAATGAGTTTATGTCCCATCTAGAGATAAGTAGCAATGGTTGTACTTTAGGACTCCAATTCAAGCTAAGCTGTATATGGACTGAATTTTATGTATCATGAACAGTTGACTTCCTGAGTAATGATGTATGGTAAATATTTTTCATATATGGTTTGTTTAAATGATTTAATTACGAAAAAGAAGAATTTAATATTGAAAAAGTCATATTATACTTTTTTACTGATATAAAATATATAAAGTAACATCTGGTAATATGGCTTTGGGGATTAAGGGAGAAAATGTTTACAGGAAAAGTATCCTATTCAAACGTCTTCGAGGTAAATAGACGCAACACAGGAGTTTAAAATAGAAGGCGTTTGAATTTAAAATCGCCTTTTCCTCAGATCACTTGTTCGTATCTTTCCAGTTTAATAAGTGTCATCTATCCCTTATTTGTTTACTGGTCTTAGTTGATACTTAATGTTTATATAAATAATGTTTTCATAATCATTTTTATTTTCTGCGGATATTTGCGTCCAGCTCTATCACGTGTCCAACAATGACGTCACTCATTTGCCCGATTTATAACAGATTGTGATTCTTAAAAGCAAAAAGGAAAAGTTCTTCAGTCAGACATAGAATGTCCATATTCCATTAATTTCAGTTTCACCGGAAGTGACATTGACAACAATGCGCATTGGACAGAGGCAGGGCGGGGAAACAATACTTTCATGTACAGTGGCTGCCTCGCCCCACGGGTCGATGGTTTGGAAGAAGAACGGCACAGAAGCGAATTCTCCCCGTCATAAGTATGTATTAGAGGTGTACGACGAGGGACAACATAAAAAGACACTTAATCTGAACATACTGAATATTGAAAAGAGGGACTACGGGGAATATACATGCGAGGCTGCCAATCGGCTCGGACAAGATAGCGGCACGGTTGTTCTCTACGGTGAGATTCCGAACTGATTTAAAGAAAAAATGTCTTTGTGTGTATGAAAGAGAGAGAGAGACAGAGAGAGAGAGAGAGAGAGAGAGAGGGGGGCGGGGATTTGAGTTCTGAATAATAAATGTTCATTATAAATAATATGACTTGTAAATAGTAATTTGCTATTGGCAAACTAAACTTTGCAGCTATCTCTTGAGAAGATGTTTGAATTTATTTAATTCAGTATATAAGATTTGTTTAAGGTAATTTTTCGGATGTTTTCTCGGGACAGTATTTTGAAATTTAGTTTTGTATAACACACGTACAGGTCACCGTACTTTTAGACTCACTTGGTTTAAGGTAATCCATCTATCATGAAATCGTGATCATGGTCCATCAAGTGATCAGGGGAATTTTATATTAAATACAAGTCTTCAAAGACTCTGAGACAATACGCCTATAACTTCAAGTCCATGGAGAGAGATAAAAAGAGAGAGAGACTGAACTGTCTTGAAGTCTTCTTAAGAATTTGCATGACCATGATTATAATCTAATAGTGTATGGATTACCTTAAAAGTAAAGACGAATGCTACCCCTCCATGAAATGTACTCAGTTGTCATTTTAAGATACATGAATAAAAAAGAAATGGACACATAAGAAATATGTATATTTTGATGTACATATCATTATTACTGTCAAAGAAATATATAGAACTTCTCACATTATCAGGGTTGACGTTATACAGTTCTAAGAATAGAAGTTGGTGCTCTGTGGCAAGTTATCCAAAATGGACATAATTTTGCTGTCATCTTTTTTTCTGAACATCGCAAGCCAGTTATAGGATACAAGCATGTTTAAAACAGAATACTATTTAAATCGATATTTTTTCTTATAAAAATTGTCATAGATGTGACAAAAGTTCACTATTGTAGAAATAATAAAATAAGAAAATAGTCTGCCGGCAGCCATGGCAATTGAAATGAATACGAGTGCTTCCCCTTGCAAAATCTTTAGTCGCGAATGCGTTTAAAGTACATGCATACTGCGCAGCGCAGGAAATCGATATCCCGGAAATTATGAAAAAGCGTCCATCTAGTCAGACTGCTGACCTTCAATGCTTAAGTCAAAAAATATTTTAGGGTTTTGAGATCAACCGATTATTTCAAATGATTTTATTGTGAAGAATAATTATTTTAATGTAATTATGGCAAATCAATTATGGATTATTCTTTTATGTACGGCTAAACTGTTTTTAATTTGTCTATACCCCGATAATAGGGACGAACGGGTCAATGATTAAGAGCTGATTGATATTATTTACTCTCAGTTTGAAAAGGAGTAGACTTTTAAATTTTGTATACTTCAAGTTTATTCACGAAGTATAGGCCTGTGTTTAATATTCCACCACAAAATCTACACCATAGTTTATATAGAATTGACCTCCTTTCTCCTTTCCTCCTTTTCATATTATATGTTCTATTACAGAAAAAGAACGATGTGGTATTTTTATGTTTTAGAATACAACAATAAGCCAGTGGAGGTCACAAGTCGTTATCCCATACGCCCCCTGACAACCCCGCGGAGCATCTATTTAACAAATTGGTCGACACCACCTCGAAACTTGCCCTCCGGACAAAGAGGTATGTGATTGATATGTTAAGTCGTCCCGAATTTGGGAGGTCGTAGGTTCAATCCCCGGCCGCGACATACCAAAGTCGTAAAAAATGGTATTGGTATAGCCCCCTTGCCTGGCGCTCAACATATAAGGGTAGATCCAGGACAGGCTGGCCCGCTGTCAAGATGACTGAATTGCACCTGGTCACATGTCTACAGCGTGATACTGCAGTGTGTGAAAGGTACTGCAACCATTGCAATAATAATCAAATAGGTGATGAATTTTATTATTTATTTATCTGCGAAAATTTCAAACAGGAAAGAAGAAAACCATAAAACATTAAACCATATTATTCAAAAAGACCAAACACACATAAGTATTCTGAGTTAATGAACACAACCAATAAAATAGAACTTTCTAAATTCGTCAAAATAATAATTAAAAAAGCGTGATGAAATTGTTATTATTTTACAACTGTTTGTGAGATATGTTATATGCATTAAAACATAAATTATCTTTAATAGTATGGTTATGTATATATTTGTATGTGTTATATTTATATGGTAAATGTAATACAATTGGAAATATGTAATTTGATGTTATTTACCTATACATGTTTAAATTATACGAGAATACCATGATTGACATTAAAAGTAAAGTAGGTGTATCTATCATCAATATTAATATAATCATATGTAATATCAAGATTTTTGAAAAAAAATATGTGTGAATATATAAATTTTATAGGTGCATGGATACATAAACCAACTAAAAGGTTTTCTACCTGATAGCTCTCCTGCTTAATAACATAGTATGCAAATTAATTAACGTGTGTGTTTGTGTGTGTGTGCTAGGAAGAGAGCTAGTACATGTAAGCCTCGTTCTCTCGTTCGTGGGTACATGTTAACATCTATGTTACCTCTCTTTTACATGATATATGTAATGAGTAAATAAAGTGGTTTTGTCTTTGACTTTGACTTTTGGAGCGCTATATCTGTTAAGTTTTAAGTAGACATATTCTCCAAATGTCTGAAACACTGTCGGCCATATTGACATATGTTATAGTCAATTGTAGAGTGCTAATTCCTTCCTTGTTATGTTTTCTGGTCTCATTTACCAGAGGAAATGATCGATTATTATTATTATTTCTATTTAATATTTTTATTTTGATAATGATATTACACATCGTATTAATTATACAATTTAAATATATTCATTTTAAAAGTCCGAAAATATAAGTTACACTAAAAAAACGTATATTATTTATGTATTGTTATTTGTAACTTACGGCTCGTTTTGCTTCCTACATACATATATTTGTCAGTAAGTCGTTAGAATGATATCAGTCATTGAATCTGCTATCTTTATTTCAACAATACAACAATGAAAGGAAATTCACTGACAAAATGACATTATGCTTTTTTTTTAATTTAATTTTTATACGTTAACCCTTTCCCTCATATATACTCATTTTGACGCACTCAATAGGTCCCCCTTAAAGCCTTATCTGCAGAAAACCACAGTTAAACCTCACCAAATTTAATTGTAAAATCCTTATTTCCAGACCACAGGAGCAGCGAACAGCATAAAACCTGATCAGCCTGCGAGTTACTCGCAGGCTGATCTGGTTTTATGCTGTTCGCATAGGTCTTTTCATGGTTTCCTCTATGAGGGAAAGGGTTAAGCATGATCTTACTACATTCCTACTATCAATGTGACACTATCATAATGTTAGCGGCTTAAATAATAAGTCACAACTTTTTTCTGGCATTGACCTCTTAAATCATCGCAAAACTGTTATATTTCTCATTTATTTTCTTTATATCATATTTGCGTCTTACTAGGACTAGTACCCCCCCCCCCCCCCCCCCCCCCTCTTTTCCTATTTTTTATTTCCATTTTCTTATTGATATTTATTTTTTTTTTTATTATTTGTTTTTGCTTTGCTACAAAAAATCTTAATTGAACCACAGGGACTTGCTCCCATACACACACACACACACACACACACCACACACTGTACATACACTATCAACAAGGGTGGACATCTTTTCAGGGGGCGACTCGCTTCAACTCCGTTTTTTCAAATCATTCAAATAAATCTATGAAGTTAACATACGGAATCACTCAAATATATATTTCTCTATCGAAATATACAAAATTGTCGTGAAAATAATCCTCCTTTGTATGTTTATTTGTTTGAAATATATGCGAATCCGAGAAAAGGACAACAACCTGGACCAGCAGCGCAGTACATTTCGGGATGATTCGGATTTTTACGCTGCGAAATTGGTCAGCGATATTGCGATTATTTTCCCGCAATCTGTCAAACCGTTAAATTTAAATTATTAAAGGGCTGACTATTCGGGCGTTGAAAGAAAAAAAACCCAGGCAGTATGGAGAAATCAGCTGTTTCTTGGTAATTTTCTTGTTGTAAAATAAATTATTTAAAGACTTAGATATAAATTCACTTGTCTGTGAGTGTGTGTTTTTAAATTGAAATAAATATCACAGGGATTTGAAGTTCAGTAGAATTTAGTATTCCGTATATATAAGAAAAAAATATGTTTTGTATGTATGGAGTACTATTATTTCAAATTCATGTAATAAATATATAAGTTATATGAAAAATATATATATATATTTTTTTTTTATTTCATTTACTTTTATCTATTCTACTGAACTTCAAATCCCTGTGATATTTATTTCAATTTAAAAACACACACTCACAGACAAGTGAATTTATATCTAAGTCTTTAAATAATTTAATTTACAACAAGAAAATTACCAAGAAACAGCTGATTTCTCCATACTGCCTGGGTTTTTTTTCTTTCAACGCCCGAATAGTCAGCCCTTTAATAATTTAAATTTAACGGTTTGACAGATTGCGGGAAAATAATCGCAATATCGCTGACCAATTTCGCAGCGTAAAAATCCGAATCATCCCGAAATGTACTGCGCTGCTGGTCCAGGTTGTTGTCCTTTTCTCGGATTCTCATATATTTCAAACAAATAAACATACAAAGGAGGATTATTTTCACGACAATTTTGTATATTTCGATAGAGAAATATATATTTGAGTTATTCCGTATGTTAACTTCATAGATTTATTTGAATGATTTGAAAAAACGGAGTTGAAGCGAGTCGACCCCTGAAAAGATGTCCACCCTTGTTGATAGTGTATGTACAGTGTGTGTGTGTGTGTGTGGTGTGTGTGTGTGTGTGTGTATGGGAGCAAGTCCCTGTGATTGAACACATGCAGTTGATATAGTCCCTAGAGGAGTAAGTGTTTTTGACACCCTGTAGAACAATTTCCGATAACTGAGTGCGAACATAGAGAGTTTTATGAAATATTCATACACATTTTTAAGCCTCTTATTAATCGATAAAGGCCCTTCATCGTTATATTACACTAATCATCGTTTATTTCCGACATTGATCTTTTATTTCAGCGAGATACTAGTGGTTAAGTTTGAGTGACCCCTTTTCTTTATCAATAAATAAACTTAGTCCATAAACCAAACACTATTTAAAAGCCGATTTCACATAATTTCGCTAATAATCTAGTACTTGGTCAATCATAAAGATTGATAAAATTTATGAACAATATGATTCTCAGTTTTCGATGGTAAAGATATAATTTCTAAGAACAATAACAATAAAACTTACATGTAGCCGTTAGACACAATAAAGAAAAATATTGATATTTACCAATCTTAATCAATATTTTCGATCTGTAATTTTTCGCCTTTTTTCTTGGTATGATATAAACTGATTTTTGTTTTAATGTATTCTGATAGTCTGTTACCATTATTAATCATAAAGTAATAACTAATCACTAAAGTATTTGATATAGATACTATAAATATTAGATGTATTTAATTCATAATGAAAAGATAATCGTCATTGTCAAGATATATCTAAATACGATTTCTCACCATCATGTCCTTTTGGATTGATATTAAGAATGCAGTTAGAAAAATAATTACATAATGCTAATTTTAATTCATTAATTCATTTCTTTTTTTCCCCTTTAAACGGTTACTGTTTACACAACAATAAACAGCCATTTGTCATATGATAGAACGATATGAGGACTTCTATCTTTTGCCAAATTCCACAGGAAATCCGATCACGTGTTATAATGATGACGTCACGCTGCTATTTGTTGCTATGTAGTACCTAATATACGTTTCTATTTATACAGTTTAAAGATGCAGTTAAATGCTCGTTCAGCGGGCTAATACCCCTGTTACACTTATACTCGTCCTCAGTACGACCTAAAAGTTCTAGCGAAACGGGCTTGAACGGCGTGAAAACGAAGTGGTCGTAGTAACAACGTATTGATATCTGTTTACGATCGTTATAGACGAGTTTGGACGACTTTGGTCGAGATGGCCTCTCCAAAGTTTTGAACAGACTCAAAATTTCTGAAAAGGTACACCGTTCTGAAATAAAACGTAGTGCTATCGTATCGAAAACGAGATGGTCGTATTGCGAACGTAACAGTCGTACTGCAAACGGACTAAGGACGTTCTGGGACGTAGTGCGATCGACTTGCTGTTAGAAGTGCGATCTCGCAACGATCTTGCTAGTTTCTAACTCGTTTATCTCATCCAGAGACCGACCTATCTAGATTGCATAACGTTTTTAGTGCGTCCTTACTTCGTCTTTTTTGATAAAAGCAAAACAGATAGTTCCTTACACGATTCTACACAGTCCTAAGCGTTTGCAGTACGTCCTTAGTACGCTCTATCCGTGTCAAGTACGAATTGTTGCGTTTGTATCCAGTCCTTTCAACGACCATTCCGTTTGCAGTGCGATCAAAACAGGAGGGTATAAATACGGATCGTCCTCTCATAGGATCATAGAAAAGTCACGCATTTACCATGGATGACGTTGCTGAAGCGTCAAACTAGAATGAGGGCTTCCTGAAAAGTGCCGAGTTTTTATAGGTCGGACCAGAACTTGCACTCAGTTACGATCTGAACGTACTGAGGACGGGACAAGGACGTAGTGAGATCGAGTTGAACGGTCTGCAAACGAGGTAGTCGAGTTAAGGACGGGAGTGGACGTTACGGGAACGAACTAGAACTAGTAACGAAACGGACGCGAACTAGCTGTAGTCGGACTAGAACTATTTGAATACGTTGTATATGGTCGTTTTATCCCGTTCTGAACGGTCTGCTGACGGTCTGAGGACGGAATTGTCGAGTCAACAACGGTGTGTGAACTAGTTGATTGTATTCTAGCCATATTTTGGCTAAATCTCTCCGTTTTAACCCGACGTCAACTCGTTTTATAAGGTTTTCGGGAGCCCTATAGGACGTAGTCAAAACGGGCTCTAGTGTAACAGGGGCATAACCTGAAAATATATTTATGTTTGCAACTGCATGTAGCATGACCTTTTATGGTATAAACATCCTACTAGCCAGCAATTTCGTCAGTCATGCAAATATATTCACAATATATTTTTTTGTTTGTTCAAAATCAATGGAAATCTCAGAGGTAAATTGACGAGTTATATAACGTCAGAAGTTGTTTTAATTACCTCCCATTGACAATTTGTTTTCACGAGTAATCAATCCTGAAAGCTAAATAGGCGACTTCACCCTTTTTCCCACGGTGAATTTTAGATTTCTTTATGAACTTTGAAATAGAATCACATAATGCATCTTTCTATCTTGTTGTTTTTCCTTAAAAATCAAATTCATCATACTTACAGAAATTGCTTATTTCTCATAGGTTTCATTGTTGACTAAAATACAGTTTTCTAGGAGAAACACTTTTATTTTTAAATGTCCTAAAAATGATAAAGTTGCATAGAAGTATAACCTTCAAGTGGCAGTATATTGACTTATAGGGTGCTTATACAACTAATAGTACATTTACCTCAAGTTGACTTTTGCGTACTTGGATATCATGATTTTTTATATTAAGAAGTACTTTTAAGTTTGGTACAAACGAAAACAAAATGTAATACGCCAGAAACAAAAAATCGATGAACAGTGTGTGTGTGTGTGTTTTATATACGTTAATATTTTTGCAGTTTGAAATGCTGTATGAATGTTCGATCAGCTGACTGACCTCTTTAACATCGTATAAGAGTTTGTATAGATGTATGTGTTATATGTTTGAATTACAATATATATGTGTCCATTTATCTTTAAACAGATTACATACGTGACTGTTTTTTATTCGCAGGTGTGGACGTACCAAACAGTCGTGCAAACTTCAGAAATGCAGGCCAGCCCTTCAAAATGCTAGTCAACTTTTCGTATATATTTAATCTTCTCCCAGTTTGTTTCCTGCTCGCTCGACATAGCAACCTATTGCTTATCTGGAATGACCAAATATAACAAATTATGCGTGTGTGAGTGCTCCTTTTGCCATGTTTCGCTTTCGGGAGACACATGTATGTCTTGGTTATCCAGTTTTATCATATTGCTGACTGCAATGCCAGTTGAAATACACACATGACGGGATCTAAGGTCAGCATTTATTACGTCACAGTGCTTTGAATGACATAATGTGTTCTGTAAATGTATTTAAATGCTGAAATATGATGGCAAAAACTACAGTAAACAGTTCTAATTCCGATGTCCATGTGTATAAGAAGAATTCAAACAAAGAGTTTGGTGTTCTTTATTATGTGTAAATAAAAAAAGAAAACACAAACGGAATCAAAACGTGGTTGCCTTTGACGGCTTGAAACAGTTTTTGAAAGTAAGTGGATGACGTTTTGGCCGATGGAGTACTGCTATCTTAAAAGGAAAGGCGTGTAAAACGTGTCAATATATGATACATCGTAAAAATACTCGTAGTAAGTGCACGATAAGAAAATATGTTGTGATATTCATGTTGTGTAATCGAAAGGTTGATTATATTCTATCAAATGTGAACGTCAATGGGTGAATTATTATCAAAACAACATTGAACAAATGTTATATCATGTGTTTATGGGCAAATTCACGCGACGCTAAAATGCTGAATCAACAGAGAACACAAATGCCTAAATATTAACTTTGGCCAAAGAATGGAAATGTATATTAGTGGGTTCTTTTTCCAAGTTATTATATATAGAGATAAGTGTTTATTAAACTTTTGAAAAAATGTATATAAGCAAAATTTAAATTATGAATGATACGCTGTTGAATAATTAAACTGGATAATTATTGAGTATTAAAATAAGGCTTAAAAAACATCAATATTTCTTCAGTCTTTATTAATCTCCACTCAAAATGACAGTATTTTGCATTTCTAAAATTGCAATCATATTCTTAATGATATTTTTGGAAATGAAAATAGTTTTGCCCAATCAATCTTCATCATTTTTGTGTATCTCCATGAATTTGTAAATGAAGGAACTGATGAAAACAGACAATATGGTGTTACTATTGTATCATTTTAATTGGACTTGAAATATGCAAAAGAATCGACTCTGCCCATTATTAAATTATAATACTTCAGTACAGTTGTAAGCATCCATTGACTTGGAGTTGTAGGATCTTTTGCTCAAAGTCTAGAAAGGCTTGCATTTACTTTTATTTTACCATGATCAATTGATGGACCATGATCACAATTTAATAATAGATGGATTACCTTAAAGTGGGCCTTGGCTGAAAAAAAAAAGATTGTTAAAGGAACGCATCCTAAGTTCAGTGCGAACTACATGCATCACAAAAGTTGCTTCCTTACACATGTAAATGTCAAGTAATTGACAATGTTTGGTAATTAGCATTTATTGCGTACAATTCTTATGTTTATGCAGAATGCAATAACTGTCTAACTTCTTCATAATCTCAGTGTATGTAAACTGTTGTACAATAAGGTTTTCATTATCTTTGATCACGTTTCCTTGTTATGCACCGAGTTCTGTTTTTTTTAATTAATCTATTAAATTTTTATGGTGCCTGGATTTTTTTTTAAATTTAAACGACTGTAGAATCTTATTCTCAATTAATTACAGACATCACTCAAACGCTCGATTTAGCGCATGGCATATATTACCTGCTTAGCCCCGATTCCACGCACTTCTCAATTTAATTATTTCGAAAACTCTTAAAATTACCGATCTTAAACCATATTCACCAACTTATTGCATATATAGTAGACAGGTTATAAAAGATATGTTCACCAATATATTCAAGATCTTAAAAAATAATTTGAAATTGTTCGTATTTGGGGAATATCTTTTGTGACATACATTCAGAACATTTTCTGACTCGTCACATATTCATTGCTGACCGTGTGAATATTTAAAAGAGACAGCAACTTAAAATCTGATCTGACTTATATAAGCATTATGTAAAATTTGAGATAAAAATCTGACTACAAGCTTATAGCTTATATTATGTCCTCTCCATCAGCAGGTGGTATATATTCACTGAGTTATACGGTGAATTTTAACATATTCAGATATCATAAATTAAAATTAAGATATCACTTTAAAAAGAAAATGACAATAACTGTGAAATCTATCAAATATAGTAAGAGAGTTTGAGAACTAAAGAAAAATGAAAACCCCAGAAAGGAGAAAGGGGGGGGGGGGGGGGGGGGGGGGGGGAAATACGTGAGTGGAATGTTATACATTCGATTTGGTTTGGTTGTTATATGATATTAAAAAATTTACCACGATCATAAAACATCCCCCAAATACCCGACCAAAATGAAGTAAAAAAACTTTGTTTAATCATTATCTTGTCAATCTACAAACACAGGGAGTATGTTTAGAAAATATTATAAAAATCTGGCAGGTTTCCTGGAACGTAAAACTGGAATAATCTAGACTTTTATTATGTGAAATCTAAAAGAATAGAAAGGCGCAACGTTGCTGTAATGATATTGGAAAATGATGGATTTATTTTCACTATTTCAGTTATCATTATAATAACTATTGTATGAATGACTATCACTGATGCCACATCTATCATTTACAATTTAGTTTTATGTACATAAAACATTTGAAAATACATTTTTAAAATCTAGCGACTTTTCTATTTCTTACAAAGTAATATGTACTTTTCAATTTTTCTAATGCAGTATATACCACAAATACTTAAGCAAAGTTAGACATAGAGCAATCACAGACATATCTTTTTTTTTTTAAACTTTTTTTTACAAAAAATCGTAATCTTGTAAACTTTATTCTATTGCATATGATTGACAGTAAATCATCTTTGTTATATCCGTTTCATGAGAATATAGAATAAAAGGGGAATAACTGCGATGGATAACCTTCTTTTTGTCGATTCAGTAACCATCGTTATATTCTGTTTCCATATTTATGCAGTATGCGTCGTTTGGTTACTAGACAGCTAGAAAATAGTCTAGCAAATATGTAAATCATTCACATTTAAATCCATGGGGATAATAATTTGCGATGTTATTGTTCAATGCAAACTTAATATCTAAAATATATGTTACAATAGATATACGATGTAGCATTTTGAATTTATTTTCTTGTTTGAAAATTGTTATTATATGTGTAATGTAATATATGTAAAGCATCATTTCTTGTGTAAATAAAATTCATTCGATGACTTTTTCTTTACTTGATGGTCATCCGAAAATCACAATAGAGGACAAAAGTAAGTAAAACATACATTATTGAACGTGTCTCTTTGTTTTGCTTGCGCATTCTAAGCATGGATAACATTCATCTATCATATGTTACAGTATCTAATGTCACTTTTTCTGCAATGATACCAATAAGAAATTAATCTATAATGAGTTACACAGGAAGACATACAAGTAAAAAGGAATTATGAAATATATTCATATCGGCAAATATATACAAGGATAGAGACATCTTGTAAGTTAGACAGCCAGAGATCTTGTAGAGACTAGACAAAGAAAAATATTTTACCGTCATGAATAACCTCTTCCTACTAAACTTGTACAATTATGACGGGAAGGATAGCGAACAGCGGACTCAATCCAAAAAAATAGTATAGGGGCTATCTCAAACTTGCGCGCGCACGTGTGTGTGTGTGTGTTATAGGGTCAAACTATTCATTCAAATTAAGTCCTGAAATTAATCTATACTTAATTGCTTAGTGTCAAACATGAAGCCACAAAAACAATTTGTGAGACTTTGCTATATCGAATTCAGGGATCCAACCCACGGCCCCCAGATTTCTAAAAGAAGCCTCTATCTACTGATTATCGGTTACGGTTTGGATGCTTGATATAACAAAAGTGAACCCAAGTGCTTCAGATCCATTTTAAGTATTTGGCTAAATTTAAGACAAAATAATGCATTAGTTGGTGGATAAATAATGGATTAGCATTACATGTTGCATTCGAAAGCATACATGGGTTGGTTCGGTAAAACCTAAAATATTTTAATTCTTGAAGAACTCAGTTAAAGTTAGGACTGACAAAGGTTTTTGAGATTACACCCCTCCCCCTTAATTTGTTACGCGCTCGTGATGAATCTTAAAATTCTATAATGACTGTCGGAAGTGACAAAGTATAATATGTACATCAGTTCAGCGGTCAGTTACCGTTTAAAGGCTCTAACATTAACGTTTGTATAATTGTTGTATCGTAATGTATTAAGTGCAAGCAAGTAAAAGAACCTTACCCCGCTGAAGCGAGCATTATGTTTCACTGAACACAGGCTGTGCTCCACCTATTCGGTAGATTTTGTAATCATCTGTTACTGGCTTTGTGAGTAGATAACACCACTACTCTGGTACCTATGGAGCAGAATTAGGGCAAAATTACATCTTGCCTTCTTACAAGTCCATGTTCGCAAAATATTTTGATGTCAGTGTTAGGGGGGTCCGGGGTCATGCTACCCCGGAGAGAATTTGTTTCTAGGATGACGGAGATGTATTCTGATGGGTATCTGAGGGAAATATGGTAGCTTTTTTTAAGTTAGATATATAATTTATATTTTGAAATGTAAGGTTTGAATAGTTTTATTCCTAGGGTCATTTTAAGTGGGGGGGGGGGGGGGGGGGCATGATCCCCTGGGGATTTTTTCTAGGAGTACGGAGATGCATTCAGAGGGGCATCTGTGGAAAGTATGGTAGACTTTTTTTAAGTAAGATGTATAGAAATCTAAGCCTTGGGCTTAATAGTTTTATTGCTTGGGGTCGAAATTGCATCAGTCCATTCTTTCTTCATTTTTATGCTTTTTGTCCCTTAAATCCATTTCAATGGGCATTTTTTTTCAATTTTTGACAAGATTCTTGACCATGAACCTCTTATCATTGGGCCGAGATGCTTTAATGAGGGATGAAAGACAACTCTGCTTGGAGGTTGTTGTATCAGGCTGGCAGTTAACCTAACTATCGCTCTTAAGAAGGACCAATACTAGACTCACACCCTCCGTAAAAAATCTTGCATACAAAAGCATTTTAAAATATGGCCAGTAGTTTTTGAACAGTATATACATTTAAGTCAAATAAGCCCCGCCCCTGGCTGCAATGTCTTTTTACGGATCGGAATAATTTTAACAATCTTGGTAGAGGTTTACCCAAGGAACATCTGTACCAAAACATTTTGAAATCTGGCCAGTAGTTTTGAAGGAAATGATTTCTAGTTTTCATATATTCGTTTTCTTTCCGTTGCCATGGCAACCAGAGTTCTACATGAATCAAGTTTATTTTAGAAACTTTTGTGAAGGTTCACCAAAGGTTCATCACTGACAAGTTTAATTAAAGTCTGTCCAGTGGTTTAGGAGATGTCGTTTAAATTTGTAACTATATACATTTAAGGCAAATTAGCCCCGCCATTGGCTTCAATTTTTTTTTTTTTTTTTTTTTTACGGATCTGAATAATTTTAACAATCTTAGTAGAGAATTACCCAAGGAATATCTGTACTAAATAATTTTGAAATCAGACCAGTAGTTTTGAAAGAGATTTTGAAGTTTTCATATTTTTTTTATCAAGTTTATATTAGCAACTATTGTGGAGGTTCACCCAAGGATCATCCCTGTCAAGTTTAATAAGCGGTTTCAGAGGAAATGTCGTTTAAAGCAAATTGCTGACGCCATACGACGGACGACAGACGACGACGGACACAGGGTGATCACAACAGCTCCCCTTGAGCACGTTGTGAACAAATAACGCAGACGAACACAAACGAGTACGCCGTATTGTACTAGTCAAAATGATGCTTGTCACTTAGACAAATGAAGTAACAAACATGTCAAAAAGCAAGATGTATTTTTGCCCTAATTCTGTTCCATAGGTAACCGTTCCTCCGGATCGTCAACACCCATCTGAATGACTAGTGCAAGCAAGTGACGTCACAGTCTCTATGTTATAGTTAGTGTTTACTAAGAGAGAATTTAACAGTTAAGAAGCCAGAACGAGCGTAGTAAATATTTATTTTAGAATAGGAGTCCGTTTGGATTGAGCTGGTATTCATCATTTTGCGAAAATATTTCCGAAGCTCTTCATTCTTATGTTAACGTGTATATAAACATGATTAATTAAACAACTTTACTCAATGTTTACAAATGACGTCAACATTCGCCAGTGTGTAATTAAATGATAAGCACACCTCGTGTGTAGGGATCGGTGTAGTAAACACTGCCATATATGGCTATCACGTGAATTGGGCGGAGCATAATTTGAAATAATGACATGCGCAGTTCGCCGTAAACTTTTAACAGTTAAATCTCAATTAAGCAGACAAGTCTCGCAAAATCCCGAACTCTTAACAAATTAAATCGACCAGGAATTTGACATTTCGGGCTCACTGATTGGATAGAAATTGCGGGCAAACTCTAATTACAGATTTGAAAAAAAGCTTATGAACTTTATCTAATCGCCTATGTTTTTTGATGTAGAAGGATACCGGTGAAACCCCATGTGTCCGCACGAGCGACCAGATATCCTTTAATATGCAAGATCGGACCGACCTGGGATCGAACCTTCTTGCATTGATGCAATCGCAGTTTGTTATCACTACGTTATCTGGATCTGGACCGCCTTTGGATCTTTTGTCAAACAGGAAAATCATTGATAACATAAGTAGGAAATATGAATAAAGATGAACAAAATGAGGTAAATAACATATAGATAGGGACGAAAAAATAATTCAAAACATAAACGTCGAAAAGTATCTACATTTTAAGAATAAATATGATTTGTAATACGCCATTTTATCTTATGATTTATGAGATACTTGAAATATATCAGTAAGATATAATTCGTATTTAACTGTTGAAACTGTGAGATATAGAAATTTGCTTCCCGATTTGTACATTGAAATATATAGCGAACTTGAAACGGATAAAGATTTCCATAACGTCACGGTTACGTCAAATAATTCGACGTGATTTGTCGCCATTTTTGGTAATGTCTGCCTAATTTTATGTAAAAACTATAGAAAACAACATAAGATAAAAAGAAAATTGGTTTGCTTTGAGTGAATTTGGAATATATATCATCTCAAAGTGATACACTTTCCATATTTTCATTCGCGCTATGCGCTCGTGAAAATATTGCAATTGTATCACTTCTCGATGAGAAACATTCCATATCCACCCAATCAATCAAACACAGAATGCAACGTGAAGTCATTTAGCAGGAAAAAGCAACTCATGACTAAGGTACACCAATGAAGTGTACCATATTGCACTCAGTATACCTAAAGTAGACATTATTCCAGAAACAGGCTACATTGTACTGTACTGTACGATTTTGAAAAAGTCAAAAATGCATGAATAAAAAGTCCGATATCCCTTTTTTTGCCGAAGATTTGCCCGGAAAACGCATCTACACGCTCCCTTGTAAAATATTTTCCCGGTGAAGCATGAAATCGGAACCCTAGCCCGGGTCTGCCCATCATTTAAGGCCCAACTACACCCATTCATCCACTGAAATTAAAATAATAACTTAATGTTTGGGGAAATCTTTCTTCTCCGGTGTATTGATGCAACTGTCGCCCAGCTGACAGAATTGGAAAGGCTTGAAACAGTAAAAACGTTGTGTTATTTGATATATAGAAAAAATAATGATTCAACAGAGCTTCGTTTCGAATCATTTTAGCCTCGTTTGATACTTTAGTAATTGATCATCACTCTTGCAAGATGTTTTATGTCTGTACTGCAGATAGCGATAAGAAAGCATATTTTTAGTTGTTAACATAGCTTTGATCTTTTCTGATTTTGCCGGCAGTGTGGCTAACATATTGTTCACCTGACTTTCACTTTCCTAACTTTTCTGGCTTATGCAGCCACATTCCGTCGTCTTTCTTCTTGTAGTTTTTCCATTCTCTTAGCCCTGATATATTTTCTTGTCTCAGTCTGAACTTCTCCCTACGGTTTCCAACTTTTTTTCTTGTCATTGTATATCATTTTTTCCGTACTTGCTAATTTGGTCTTCATTTCATCATCAGGCTCACTGTGAATTCCTCCAGGAAGAATGTCTTGCACTGACATATTTGGCAATAACTGCTAGTATGATTGACAAGAACATTTCACATTCATTGTCGTATTCATTAGGCTCTATAAGAGCTTCATAGACAACATCTTTTTTTTACTATGAAATCATCTAATTGACTTAGGTTCCCTCTCATGAAATCAGAAATATTATCCACTGCATCTTCTTTTTATACAGGATTTAAGAAAAAAATCCATTTACTGATTGAAATTAAGAAAACCAGCAGTTTCTTATGATTTATCAAGTTTTCATTCACCTAAACATGTAAGGTACATAAAGGTGACAGATAAGCAGGGCACCAGCGATTGATACGCTGTCATCCCTACTGTAGGCTCAAAAATAAGGCGACGGCTGAAGCTTGCAGGCGGAAAGAAGCAGCAGACGTCATCGGAGATATTTGCGTCGTCATCGAGTGTCAGAAAGGAGGGGAGACCAAGACGTCAGGATGCGCTCCCATTAAGGAGATATTCAACACCGTCAACGTCTTATTTGACATCAGTAATGTAAATTCCATGATGTCAACTGTAACATTATGACGTAAGTGTCGCAAAAAATGTTGATCATGGCCATAATGACAGTCACGCAATTATTGTGACATCGATGACTAAACATGCTTCTATTTTGAACTTGCAACTTCAAATTAAATAAATAATATAGTAAATAAATAAGACATTCAGCATTGATACAAGGCGTGTATTAAGAGGTTGTGTGACAAGGCGTGTATTAAGAGGTTGTGTGACAAGGCGTGTATTAAGAGGTTGTGTGACAAGGCGTGTATTAAGAGGTAGTGTGACAAGGCGTGTATTAAGAGGTAGTGTGACAAGGCGTGTATTAAGAGGTAGTGTGACAAGGCGTGTATTTAGAGGTTGTGTGACAAGGCGTGTATTAAGAGGTAGTGTGACAAGGCGTGTATTAAGAGGTTGTGTGACAAGGCATGTATTAAGAGGTTGTGTGACAAGGCGTTTATGACAAGGCGTGTATTCAGAGGTAGTGTGACAAGGCGTGTATTAAGAGGTAGTGTGACAAGGAGTGTATTAAGAGGTAGTGTGACAAGGCGTGTATTAAGAGTAGTGTGACAAGGCGTGTATTAAGAGGTAGTGTGACAAGGCGTGTATTAAGAGGTAGTGTGACAAGGCGTGTATTAAGAGGTAGTGTGACAAGGCGTGTATTAAGAGGTTGTGTGACAAGGCGTGTATTCAAGGCGTGTATTCAGAGGTAGTGTGACAAGGCATGTATTCAGAGGTAGTGTGACAAGGCGTTTATGACAAGGCGTGTATTCTAAGATGGTGTGACAATGCGTGTAATCGAAGTTAGTGTGACAAGACGCGTATTCGAAGGTGGTGTGACAATGCGTGTGTTACAAGGCGTATATTCGAAGGTGGTGTGACAAGGCGTGTAGTCATTAATCTTTTCTCGGTCGCTTATATTAGATTGAACGAATAATTAAAAGCAAAATAAACAAAGAATAAAATAATATGTATTTATTAAACATTTTGTTTATGCTACTATAAAAAGATCCATATATAACATCAAAAGTTCCCTAAACTAACACGCTAAAGTTATTTACAGTTACTAGGAAAAAATTAAAAGATTTTTTTTAAAAATAATTCAATAATATCTGCTGTACATTAATACATTTTAGACATGAATAGTTCTCCAATAAATGGTAATACTTGTAAAATTTAGTTTTTTATTGCATAAAAGCTTTTCGCACAAGATAAATTAATCAAGTTTAATACTTATGATTGTTATCTAAAAGTATAAAATCAGTTATTTTGCATTTCTTTATCAAAATATAATCACTGAAAAAAATATATGAGATAATCTTGTTTGTAACATCGATTTATTATTCGGTGTTATTGTGCATACATATTGAATAGTATGTTCATGTCAATGAGCTATGTATGTTTGTGACAATCAATAAACTTTTGTTCTGTTAAGACATTAAATCGAGAGCTGTCCGAATCGGCCCGTGTATCCGTTTACTTGAAACGTAAGGATTATAAATATTGTTGCAGAATGAAGAGACTGCAGTATAATAGAGACTTGTCGAGCAAAATGAATGATATGCGTCGTTCAAAACCTCGCGAATTCTGGAAAATGTTTAAGAAAGGTAATACAGCAATGAAAGAATCTCAAATCTCACTGGAGCAATTTTGTAATCACTTTAAAAAATTAGCATCGGATATCTATGTAGAACATGAGAATGATACTGAAAATGTTCACAATTTAAACGCACCTAGCCGGACGACATTTGAAGAGCTCGACCAGCCTATAACAATGCAGGAAATTCATATAGCATGTAAACAGTTAGGGTCAAATAAAGCGTGTGCTTTTGATGACATCATCTATGAATAATTCAAAGAAAGTATACACATAACAGGGAATGTAGTTTTATTGCTATTCAATTATATTTTAGACTCCGGTAGTTTTCCGACATCATGGTGTAATGGGTTAATTATACCTATTCATAAAAAAGGTGACCAATCCGACCCAAACAATTATCGGGGAATAACGTTGACCAGCTGTTTCGCCAAGTTATTTACAGTTATACTCAATAATAGATTGAAGAAATGGGCGGAACAATGTGAAATTGTAACAGATGCCCAGTTTGGATTTAAAACAGGATATAGTACAGTTGACGCGATTTTTATTTTACAAGCATTGATTGAACAGCAATTTAAAAATAAATCTAAACTTTTTTCCTGTTTCATTGATTTCAAAAAAGCATATGATTGTATAGATAGAAATGCGTTATGGTTTAAGTTAATTAAATCCGGTGTAGATGGTAAAATGTTTGATATTCTACGCTCTATGTATTCAAATGTTAAAATGTGTGTTAAACACTTAGATAACCTTTCAGATTTTTTCGAAAGCAACCTAGGATTATTCCAAGGGGAGATAACTTCTCCGATTTTGTTTTCTTTATTCTTAAACGATATAGAAATGTTCTTCCAAAACAATGTATTAGAAGGTTTTACTATTGGTCAAATTGTTATATACCTACTTCTGTTTGCAGATGACGCGGCTCTTATATCGGACACGAGAGAAGGGTTACAACATTTATTAAATGGTTTAGAAAGCTATTGTAGGAAATGGAAGTTAACAGTCAACATTGAAAAAACAAAAGTTATGATCTTTAGAAAAGGGGGTCGAATTGGTCAAGACTGGAAATGGTCGTACGCAGGTCAATCGATAGAAATCGTAAACTGTTTTAGTTATTTAGGAATAGTTTTTACTTGTGGAGGTTCATTCCAACAAGCAACTAAAACACTAGTGGGAAAAGCACTCAGGGCAATGGGTTCACTATTCAATATCACAAAGGAATATGACATCCCGATAAATATATTATTAAATCTGTTCGATAGTTATATAGGTTCAATCTTGAGCTTCAACTGCGAAGTGTGGGGATTTGATCAGGCAGAAAATATTGAAAGGGTCCACAGGAAATTTTGTAAACGTATCTTAAATGTAAAAAAATCAACAAACTCACTAGCCTTATTAGCTGAACTGGGTAGATTTCCTTTGATAATTGGCAGACAAATACGCATAATAAAATACTGGTTAAAATTATTTGGTAGTGAGAAAAGCAATAATTGTATACTCTCTGCCATTATAGAACAACATCACTCTGAAATACAGTCTAATCCCGTGTTAAAAACTGGTCAAACAAAGTTAAACATCTACTAGAAAGTACGGGTTTTAGTGAAATATGGTTTTATCCTGAGTCTGTAGACATAGTTAAATTCATGCCCGTATTCAGTAACCGAATAAAAGAAATCTATGTAAGCAAGTGGCACGAAAGTATTTCTCTTTCATCATCTATGCAAATGTTTTATAACCTTTAAAACTGTTACGAAATATCTGCGTATATTACAACTTTATACAATAAACAACAGCGTAACACTTTAAGTAAAATACGACTATCAGCTCATGACTTGAAAATTGAAACAGGACGACATAACAATATAAATAGAAGCGATAGAATTTGTGACTTGTGCTCATTAAGAAATATTGAAGATGAATTTCACTTTACACTTATATGTCCCTATTTTAAAGAATTAAGATCAAAATACATTCCAAATTATTATGTCAATCGTCCAAGTATGTGGAAATTTATAGAATTACTTAATACAAATAAGAAGAAATTACTAATACGACTATCAAGCTACTATAAAAATGCATTTAAGTTAAGGAGAACATATTATTCTACAGTACAGTAAACAATTCCAGGCTCCGTTACCAGATTTTAACCACTCTCATTAATAGTATTATTAGTATGTGTATACACTTGTATTGTTGTATTTTCATTTCATTTATGTTTTTTTTTTTTTATGTATTGAATGCTGACCTGTCATCTCTATAGCATGTCTTTATCATTACTTATATTGACTATGAACTTGTATGTTTAACGTCAAAATAAAATTATGTTCTGTTCTGTTCTGTTCTGTTCCAATTTGGAAAGGGGTCTCTATAGGGGATATCCGGAACTCACATAAATGGGGTTTTCCATGGGGTTTTCCATGTAGGTATAAACAAGTTGTACATGTTGTTGAAAAACATTCAACACAACAGTAATTCTGTTGTTATTCTTTGTGGACATTTGTTCATTTCTATTAAACATAATTATATTGAACATTTAAGTAGTAGATTAACACTATCTTATTTATGTTGTGTAAGTTAATAAGCGGATTATGTATCAAAATGTTTCGACGAAGCAAATTCAGCTTAACCGTAGGAATGATGTCAGACATAGTGTCAAAATAATCATTTCTTATTTAGAAATGAATCAATAGAATAATACTAGTTTTCATCTATAACATCCCCCAAAATACGAAAATATATTTCGTATGAAGTTTAGTCACGTTGTATAAAGGTACCAACTACGAAATTTATTTTTAAAAGGATGTATTAGATACATATCTTACAAGTAAAAATAAATGCTGCTAAGGCAGCAAAATATCACGGCGTAAACGGAAAGGTGTTGTGTACTTAAATATGTGACGGAGTGCAATAGAAGTACGGTTGTGCTGGTGTCGTTGTTTTCACCGGACATCACTCAGAAATGGAATCATGCTTACTTTTGGTTTGGCAAGATGCAATTAAGGTAATCCTTTTTACATGTTTTCCAACATCAGTGAAAAGAACAAGAAGACCATAACCGGCAAAAATCAAGAGCTAATCCTGCATGTACGCTAAGTCGACGTTTATTCGTTCCGCGCTTAGTCATATCGCACCAATTATGCACCTGTCTTTCTTACTTATATTTAAACTAAAAATAGTACTCTAATCATGTATCCGTCCTTCATTTCAACTCACTTAAGCTAAAATCAGTAGATTTACTAAAAGTATTTGGAATTAAATTGCTGTTCTGTAAGATTCTCCCAAACCCCACCGAAATGTCCGGTACTCGTGTGACAGGACGGCACGCTCTCGTTAACCCTCGAGGCACGCGATAAAGCACGTTATTTCAGAAAGCTGCCAATCTCTGAATTATACGTCTCTGATTACATGAATCAAAACTGCAAGCTGGCCAGTATATATGTTGGTTCGAAACAATATTGGGCGAAAAGACTTGATTTGCATATTGGTTCCACTATTCAGCATTCCACTTCTGTAACAATGCGGGAAGCAATAGGTCACATGTTCCCCTGTACTGCAAACATTTAAAACCATATTTAAATTCACGGTGCTGATGTACCGCGTAATAATAGTCCATTTATCTCAAGCTGATATTCCGTGATTTAAAATGAATTTTGAATATCATGTTGCTTTACTATATATCATGATATGTTATTGCTAATTTTCAATCATCGTTAATAGTGAACTTGGTTTGAATATCTAGTCTGTAACAACAACAACAGCAACAACAACAATGCATGCACAGTGTATCATGCTGTCATTGATATACATATGTTACTATGTTTACAGATAGTTTAAAATGTTGTTTTAACATCTATATACATTATCTCGTTTAACTGCTCAACCTCCTGAAAACATGGTGTAAGAGATTCAAACAGCACTATGTTTTATATAACAGAAATTAACACCGATATTCAACCATATACAATGCACTTGCATATCTGATTTATATACAAGTGATGCATGTGACTGTTTTAATGACGTATGTGCACGTATCAGTGTGTCGTAATGTACTTAGGTATAAAATTGCGTTTACGACTGAACGTTGATATAACGAAGCCTTAGCTAGAGTTAAAAAAACTTGACAGTTTGACCATGGATATAGCCCCATACATAAGTCGAAGTCCCGATGTCTCGAACTTTTTAGGTTTAGTTCATTCAACTTTGACTTCTCGAAGTTCAACTGTATTTCAAGATCCTACTGTATGCAGATGGAATGCAGATACTGGGCGTATCCGACTGGGGTTTTTGTTGAATAACTTTTTTTCGTTACTTAATTTGGTAAGATTGTGACGTCAGTGCGTTAAGCACTTACTCAACGAAGAAAATTCTCCGTTAATAATTTCTTAATAATTTTCAAGATTAAAAACTAGTACACATAAACGATATTTAAAAAGGATATATACTATTCAAACAACTTATCGTATATTTTCGCTTAGCAGAATCCATTAAGTTCTGAATTAAAACAATTTAGCATCCTCCGTTCAAGCAGAACTTGAAAACTTTCT
>CM037780.1:32138395-32185694 GCA_021229015.1 Solen grandis | reverse complement strand
ACAACTTTTTTTGTTCATTAAGCATGAAGATGATAAGTTATAAATCTGTCTATGTACTTGCATTTTCTTCAGTTTTCTTCATACATAATTTTGCCAGAATAAATTAAATAAGAAAATATGGAGATGCAAGTAAATAAGCCAAAATCTTTGTCATATGCAAAAAAGGTTATTCTTTCCAGGCCCTTTATATTGTGAGTAAAGTGGATGCAGGTTCACATCTTAAAAGGGGCAGAAAGCAGTTCTGACATTTCGAAATAATGAAAATAAATGAAAACATAATTATAAAACCAAACTTGTATGCTTAATAATAAACCCTTCATACAAATATTACTTTTTTTAAATTTTGGTAGTATTTCTGCAGAAAAACATTCATGTAAATGCTATTGGCCTGCAGGCAAAGACTTCTATTCCAAATGGTGACCATAACCCTTTCCCTCATATAGACTCATTTTGACGCCCTCAATAGGTATCACATAAAGCCTGATCTGCAGAAAACCACAGTTAAACCTTACTAAATTTAATTATAAAATCCTCATTTCCAGACCACTGAGGAGAAGCGAACAGCATAAAACCTGATCAGCCTGCGAGTAACTCGCAGGCTGATCTGGTTTTATGCTGTTCACATTGGTCTTTTCATGGTGTCCTCTATGAGGGAAAGGGTTAATGGAATTATGATGAATAATTTATATTTTATTTTCATATTATATTAAAACAGCTTAAGTACATACAGTGTGTATAATAATAACTGCTTTTTTTTTTAAACAAATCTAAAAAAAATCTTGTTTAATTTTAATTTTCTTTTGTGACATAGCCATGTTTTGTTTTGAATGTAATTTAACATAATCTGATTCAAGACAAAATGAAGTGTAAAATTAGTATGTACATATATATATATATAATCAACATCAATCTATATGTACACGCTTCACACTATAAATATACAAGTATCTACCAAATATATCTGATCCTGAACAAAAACAGAATAAACCTGTACAGATTCATCAGCAAAACAACACTTATAAAATCTACATCTGTGTAAATTTTGATCAAAATAAAAGTCTCCCATCAAATAATCAGGCTGTAAATCAACTTGTATCATTATGTTTCTCTTTTTACTATTGGAGAGGCATGAACACTTTTTATTCAAGATCAGAAGGTAATGTAAGCACTGCAGTTTGACATAAACCCCTCTTTATATTAGCATTAACCACTATATCTGTTAGCATGGGCCCCTTATATTTAATAGAATGAAGTTGTTTTTGTACAATAAACCTCTCTTTAAGTCCTTCTTTATATAAGCATAACCCTATATTAACAAACTTGAATATCTATTAGCATGAGACTATTATATTAGAATGAACCTCTCTCAAAACTAAATTTAATAATTTACATGAAAGAAACAAACTTTGTGTTATGTAAGCATTGATCCAGCATAAACCTCTTTTTATGTTAGCATGAGTTAAGGCCCTTGCTCTGGTGTACAAAGCAGCTGCAGCAAACATTCTCTTGTTTTAAGATTGTTCTTCAATATAAACCTATCAATTTTTTATATTTACATGTGAACATTTAACACACAAACAAACACATGTGATATCTATGCTTTACAAAATTTCACACAAATTATGTGATGTTTACACATATGCTAACAATCAACATGTATATCAAACATTTCTGTGGTATTTACAAAAGCCTACTATTATCACAAAAAACATACAAAGAGACAGAATTTCACATTGCATCCAACTTTTTTATCAAGCTGTATATATACAAACAGAGAAATCTTCAACGGTCTTGAGATTTATTCACCCTAAAAGCCATCAATTCCATGCATATAACTTCACAGTATAAGCTTTTTAAAGTGTCAAACGATTGAAATTTTGGGGACAAATTATCATGTTACGAGATTTGATAGAAGTTCTTTTATTATTTCCCCTTGATAATTTTGGTTTCAAGAGTTATCTCCCCTGAAAACTAAAAAAAAAAAAATAAAAAAAAAAAATGCTCTTTCCATTTTCCTTTGGGAAATTTTAATTTTTAATTTTCTTTTCATGAAATTTGAAATAGAACATGTAATGCATATTTCTGCATCTGCAGTTTTTCTCGAAAATTAAATTCGGTTTTTCATATTCACAGAATTTATATACTTCCCAATGGTTTCAATGTTAACTTAAATACAGATTATCTCCCCAAAATGTAATAAAAACTCTCGAAACATTTTTTTATTTTTGGATGTCTTCAAAGTGTAATAGATTCATACAATTATTACCATCCAGTGAATAAGGAATATGGCTATTAGGGTGTGTATACCTTAAATATTCGAAATGGAATCAAGTAATTCATATTCAATTTCAAATACTTCAAAAAACAAAACAAACAAACAAAAACACCTGATTCATAACTTAACAAGAATATATATTTTGATTTACCCATAAACATGCAACATATAACAAGAAAACAAAAGCAACAGAAATACGACGCACTTACCAGGACATCATTAATCATTAAACAGTCAGGTGAGACCATAATCTTAGGTATCAACTATTTACTCTAAGGTGTACTGAGAAAATCCTGGCAAAACTTTTAAAATCCCCATACTTCAGAACCGTAATTTACAACTTTAACCCATAATCTCATTCAGACTCTATTTGATATCTTGGCAAACAGATGAGACCCTGATAATGTAAGCAAGACTTTAGAGTTTAGGTATCTTTGATGGCATGTTCACATGGTTGTTTCACCATTAAATATAGATTCCTATGTAGTAAGACAAATGTCTCCTCTTTGTCACTTATATTGATACTTGAATAAACATGACTTTCTCATCTTCGTGCTGAATTTATCATAAATGCCATAATTAAAGTGATAAATATGATTACTTGCAGGTGGAGTTATTTTAATTATTATAATTATTAAAAGATTCCATATTGAATTCTTCGCATATAATCTAAGCTTACTTCTGTACAGCTAAACCTTACTTTAATCATATTATAGGAGTTTTTTCTACTTTCTTTACATGTTGCCAGTTTTGGACAGATTTCCTTATGCACATAATTAAACTCATTGAAAATGAAACGGACACAGGAAGTTAAACAGAACTTTTACCATATCTTAATTTTCTGAAGTTAGCACATAGATAAAAGAAAGTTACAGAGCCAACTAAATGAGTTTTAAATGTTGCATACCTACAGTGTTACATGTAATGGCGCAATTGGATTTAGCAGCAGGACAAGTTTATTCTGAAAGCCACTTGTCCTGCAGGACGAGTTGTAAAAAGAAAACAATTTGCTCCCTGCTTCTGATTAACTACAATCAATGACATCAATCAATGTCACTGTAAAACTAAAAACAATGCCTGATGAAATCTTTTTCAAACCTTACAATTAATGGCATACAAGTAATGACATACAACTAATATGTAAAAATCAATGCCTGTTGAAATCCCTTTGAAACCATACATTTAATGGCTTACATCTACTGCTATACAATTAATAAAAATGCAAAAACCAATGCCTGCTGATATCCTTCTGAAATCTTACAAAAAGATGAATGATTATCAAACATGAAATCTAATGGTATAATTAACATCTCTATAGATTATCACATATCTCATTATCATCACAAGTTTCTCCTCTAGGTATTTACAAGATAAATCTACATCTATCATGAAATTACTTACCACATTTCTTCATAAATATATGTATATACACAACAAAACAGGAAACTTCACTTATATACAATATAACAGGATAAACAAGGGGCAAGAAATTATCAGCTGTTGAAATACAGAGAAAAATATGGTAACTCTGACAATATTTTTCAAAGAACAAAAAGGCAGAATTCCTCTAAAGTCCAAGGGCACTCAGTTATAGGCCAATGACAACAAAAGTACAGAATAAAAAATATATGACTAGAAAATGAATGAAAAATAAGAAAATGTATTACAAAAATTTAACTCAAATGATATAAAAATGATCATCTATTGCATATTATGACAACATTAGACCTGCTTCCTATGTTTACTCGTCAGTTCTGTGACCAGGGAATCTTACATAATTTTATTTCTTGGCCCTGACTGACCAATCTCCTGAGTCGTATTCAGACTCTGACTTTTGATTTTAAAATTAACTTGTCATTTTCTTCATTTTTTTATTATTAATAAATCTGCAAAATTTCAGAAAAAAATATGGTAATTATTTCTATCGTGTATTAAAAAATATAAACATAGTCTCTGATATAACATCTTCTAAATGTAGAAAATTTATAGACAAAACATAAATATATGTAAAGGTAACATTAGGAACAAAATTCTATTAGCATAAAACTGCATGTCTCCATCAATGCATTTAAGATCAGATATTTACAGATGCTTTAATACATTTAAGTACAAGTGGACACAACAAACAAATGTACATGGATACATGTGATATGTAGGTCATAGTTTCCATAAATACCTGTTGCATACTTTTCCACAAAACTTCTACACATCGCAAATCACTCATCAACTCTAATATATCTGTTAAAGTGCACAATCTAAGTGGGTAAACAATATATTAAAAAAAATCTTTCCTTTTACTAGTGTTTCAAAATTGGTTGGGCAAAATAAATAAAATTTATAGAGCCAGTCTTTGATATGGAACAAGCCATTCAGATTGAAAATATTATAAAAAATTTGATCCAAACCCTTTATTCTTTTGACAAACAAAATACTTCTTACTTAAGTGGACCTTTCCAGTTGCCATGAAAGTTAAAGTGCCTTTTTTGTCTATTATTAAATGATTTTTTCATTTAATGACTGAGTAAACTGTAAACAAATACCCCAAACAAACCCATATCATCCTATGTATAAACTAGATCACTGGTCACATGATATTCCTGTAAAATTACTGGATATTCTGGAAGTCTAATTTGAATATATCTGAAAACATTTTCCAAGGAAGGTCCATAATTTTTAAAGATTTTTTTTCTCAAGTACAAGTATATATACATGTATACAGCTTTTGGAGTCCATTCAACAACGGCATTATACAGGATTTAAAAAAAAAATAATAGACTGCACACTAAAGTACCTAATACAAAAAGTTAACCTTTAAAAGAGGAATTACTATAGTAAGACCGGTGTATAATTAGACAAGTGCATGAAATTCATGGGTTTTATGCTATTGTGCCCTTTACTTGGTAATTCTGAGCTTGTAGGCAAACAATGATTCTAGAAACAGAAATGGTCTTATGATCATCTGTTTTTGAGAGTTCTGTTTCTCCATCTTTCTTTAACTAGTGTCAAAAATAATGGAAAACAGAGAATCAAGCAAAATACAGGAGAAAAAAAATATCTGTTGGAAATGTGTGTCAAATGGAAAAAGGCCAGTCAAATGAGGCCAAACAAAAGCAGTTTTCTTTCTCAAATATTATACAGACATATGAAGAAATAGTTGATAGACCATTCAAATTTTGTGTTTAGTATCTACACTATAAATGTGATGAAAATACTTTTTTGTGAAAAGTATCATTTTGTTCCTTTATTTATACCAATCACTTCTGATGGACAAATACCATACCATTAACAGCTGGTCTCTCATAAACATGAAATCATATCAACTCAATAAACCAATTCACTTATAAAAAATCAATTCAGTAAACCTTGAATAATTGTACAATTATTACTGATATGTTGTCATTAAAACATACCTGCAAAAATCTTTATCCCCCAATTCTCATTGTCTCACACAAAACTTGCTCCTCCATGCACAAAATTCATCCATTTTTATTTTTATCACTTATTCAAACTCGTGACTCATATGTATCCAAACATGTATGGATCTCCGCCTTCTTTTCCCTTCCATCAAAGTCAAGGTCATCTGCATCTAGATCCGTATCATCTGGAAGCTTCATCACTGTGGCTTCATGATCCGATTCATCAGATGCTTGATTATCTTCAGGAACTTTCTTGCTGGAGGGAGTTGTTGACTGATTGCTTTTGAAATCCAGTTTATTTATGGACGTTACTGAGTTCATGATTTCAACTACCTAAAAATACAGAAAAAAGAAATTAGAAAATCAAGACACAGTATCTTAAAATCCCCATTATTTAGTAAAAGAAAACAGAAACATTTAAAATCCCCATATTCAGTAAAAACTACATAAATGCAGAAACATTTAAGACCCAAAAATCAGTAAAAACAAAATATAAAAACATTTAAAACCCTTTATTCAGATAAAACAAAATAGAATCATTAACTAGAGTGTTCTTTGAAATGTGTGTGTCACCTGCTGAAGCATGACGCAAAAAGTGTGATGGTTATACAGACGGACAGATGACGGAAAAGTGATCCATATGTCACCTCTGCTTATAGCAGATGACACAAAAACCCTATACTAGAACTATACTTAGAACTAGAAATTAAGGTGATAAATACCGAGGATTCTTCTTCGTCACTTAAAAAAAATGGCTATATTTCTGATGAAATCCTTGACAGTAATCTGCACTTGTCTGTTGACTCTTCTTCACATGATAAATCATTATTATAACGGTGAAGGCATGATAAATCATTATTCTAACAGTGAAGGCATAATAAATCTTTATTCTAACTGTGAAGGCATGATAAATCATTATTCTAACTGTGAAGGCATGTTAAATCATTATTCTAATGGTGAAGGCATGATAAATCATTATTCTAATGGTGAAGGCATGATAAATCATTATTCTTACCATGAAGGCATGATAAATCATTATTCTAATGGTGAAGGCATGATAAATCATTATTCTAACGGTGAAGGCATGATAAATCATTATTCTAAGTGAAGGATGAAAATCATTTTTTTAAAGTGAAGGCATGATAAATCATTTTCAACGGTGAAAGGGCATGATAAATCATTATTCTAACCGTGAAGTCATGATAAATCATATTCTAACTTGAAGGCATTGATAATCATTATTCTAATGGTTGTAAGCATGATAAATCTTATTCTAATGGTTAATGCATGAAAAATCATTATTCTAATGGTGAAGGCATGATAAACATTATATTCTAACAGTAAGGCATGATAAATCATATTCTAACTGTAAGGCATGATAAATCATTATTCTAATGTGAAGGCATGATAAATCATTATTCTAACTGTTGAGGCATGATAAATCATTATTCTAATGGTGAAGGCAGATAAATCATTATTCAAACTGTAAAAGCATGATAAAATCATTATTCTAATGGTGAAGGCATATAAATCATTATTCTAATGGTGAAGGCAATGATAAATCATTTATATCTAAACCGTGAACATTATAAATCATTATTCTAAACGAATGAAGCATTAAATCATTATTCTAACTGTGAAGGCATGACTGGTAAAGGATGTAACTTCATAAGTGTAAGTCTACCCACCGTTATGCCCAACTGTTTGTCCTTGGCATGTCTGTGTCGGATCAACATCCACACAACAAAGAAGAGACATCCTCCTAACAGCTTCAGTACTGCGACCACCTGCCGATCAACATCAAAACCCATCATCATCATCATCATATCATCATCATCATCCCAACCATTCATAATATCATCATCATCATCATCATCCCAACCATTCATAATCATCATCATATCATCATATCCCAACCATTCATAATCATCATCATTATCATCATCATCCCAACCATTCATCATCATCATATCATCCCAACCATTCATAATCATCATCATCATCATAATCATCCCAACCATTCATAATCATCATAATCATCTCCCAACCATTCATAATCATCATCATCATCAACATCATCATCACTACTATTCATCATCACATCATCCTAAACATTAATCATCATCATCATCATCATGTATTATTATTACTATATTATTATCCTTATTATAAATATTTTTTCTCATCCTGGAATCTCATTCATCAGGACCTTAGAATGTACCTGATAAGCAACATGAATGACTATATCATAATTACTGGCAATGGTTGTTAATGTAAGACAAGGCAACAGTTCTATGGTCAAGCATAAGCAGGGGTTTAAATGTAAGAGAACTTACCGACATATCTGAATCGAAAACTCACTATGTCGTACACAAGACAGGAGCCGTTCTCGCCACATTTCTGTCTCCACAGTACACAGGCTGTGTCTATGATATGTCCGAACACCATTGGGGCAGGAATATAAGGCTAGAAGTTCAGGAATACACATATAAAGTTTTTTATACCAAGAAATAATCATAGCATTGTTTTGGTATCTGATTATATTTTCCATAAATATCAGTTTGCAGGTTATAACAGGGATCTTTTATGTCAAGCATGGGTCAGATTTTATTTCAATACCACAGCAAAATGTATTTACCAAAGAGACGTAATATCACAAACTGCATTCCCAGTGCAAAACATCTCTCCTCCTCTCTAACCGACCTGAAATAAAACAAAAGAATTTTTCAGCTACACCTTTTATCACTGAATTGATTTTTTTTACAAACTAATGCCAAACTAAATAAAACTTCAATCAGAATACAACTCTGACCATACTATCATATGTCACTATTATTAGATGACTGATATGGTCAGAATACCACTTTGATTAGAATGCCACTTTAACCCTTTCCCTCATTTAGACTCATTTTGACGCACTCAATAGATACCACATAAAGCCTAATCTGCAGAAAACCACAGTTAAACCTTACCAAATTTAATTACAAAATCCTCAATTCCAGACCACTGAGGAGCAGCGAACAGCATAAAACCTGATCAGCCTGCGAGTTACTCACAGGCTGATCTGGTTTTATGTTGTTCGCATAGGTCTTTTCATGGTTTCCTCTATGAGGGAAAGGGTTAATCAAAGTCAATATGATCAGACAACTGTTTAGACCAGAGTACCACTATAATCCAAGTGCCTCTATGATCAGTGTTCTACTTTGAACAGAATATCCCTTTAATCAGCATCACATGATAAGAATACTGTTTTGATCATAATACCATCTTGATCAGATTATCAGGATACTGTTTTGATCAGAGTACCACTATGATCAGAATACTGTTTTGATCATAATACCATCTTGATCAGATTATCAGGATACTGTTTTGATCAGAGTACCACTATGATCAGAATACTGTTTTGATCATAATACCATATTGATCAGATTATCAGGATACTGTTTTGATCAGAGTACCACTATGATCAGAATACTGTTTTGATCATAATACCATCTTAACAAGATTATCAGGATACTGTTTTGATCAGAGGACCACTATGATCAGGATACTGTTTTGATCATAATACCATTTTGATCAGATTATCAGGATACTGTTTTGATCAGAGTACCACTATGATCAGAATACCACTGACCTGAGAGTGACCATCAGGATGGGCATCTGTGTGCCGGCCACGCAGAACGTCATGAAGACAAGCAGGATTAGGAATGGTAGAAGATTCTCACACGTAGACTTGCAGGGACCGCTGGTTGCCATGGGAGACATGATCACTTCCGATGACATGTGATTTCCCAGAATGCAAGAGCATCCGGTGAAATTCTGGGGAAAAGCACTGAGATTTTAGCAGTGAATATATGATGCTAAGCAATTTTGAGAAATACTCAGTAATTTTGTTTCTGATTATATAAAATGATTAAACTTACCGTAATAAGCCTTTATTGATTTAATGTTGAAGAGATATTACAAAGTAATACACTGTTATACACAATCTTTCATATGTCTTTCCATCAAATTATTAAGTTACATCTTTTTAAAAATTAATAAAATTTTACCAAAGTGGGTCAATCTTGAAATGTTTTGTGAATATGCCATCAGACTCAATGTAAGAATCTGTATCTAAAAACCTGATTTCTTTATTATAATGGCTAGTTCACATTCAAATGGTTTGTCAAGAACACAAATAAATCTTTAGAGGGAATTATGGGAAAATACAAAATAAATCACAATTTTTTTTTACAAATTCAATATTTTTCTTATTAATTCATAATAATTTATTTTAGGGTTCATATGATGTGTTGAAGTTTATCACCACGGCAACAGGCATTTGGTCATACAGCGACATCTAGCTATTTACAGACGTACTATGACCTGGGTCATTAGCTTTATCTGGGTAGACAATTTGACATACTACAAGCCAGTTGGAATGCATCCCCAAATGGCCTGACTGGGACTCAAACACAGAGGGGTTAGCAGCTAAGTGATAAGATGTCAACATTTTTTACCACTTACCACAAAGGCCTTTTGTTTTGGGGTTTAGCGTTGCAACATTAATATTTCAGTCATATATATATACCAATGTTCCACTAACTAAACCAAAGGTAAAACAGCTTTTTCTCATTAAAAATCCAGGAGACCAGGCCAAGATTAGAACCCAGAGCAGTGACTATAACCACTCAGCTGAGAAAGCCCCCATTTGCTTGCAATTTAACTACTGTAACAGGGGAGAAAACTCTGATGGTAAAAGTAACAATTTAACCTCAATTAATTCCCTTGTTAGCTACATGATAATCCCACCTTTATTTCATTTGCATGATATTCATATGATTGATCCTTCTGCAATCACCATGTATTCTATTTATTTGATATTTAATATCTATCTGTAACTATAATAATCATAATTAATAAATCTCTCCTCTGCTTTGCTCTACACACATAATGGTGGTTCCAGGACTGGGGCATCATGCTGCTTGTCTACAACATGATACCGCAGTGAAGCAGCAATTAATGTTTCATGATGATAAAAACTCTACATATGGCATCTAGATCTTCAATAGAAGTTAGCATCCACCAATTTCATAAACTGCCAAATCAGGAATATTTCCAATTTTGGACCCCCCCCCCCCCCAAAAAAAAAATCAACATATATAGTATCACATCATAATTAGAGATATCACTGAAAATGATGGATACCCCGCAGAGAGTGTGGTCTGAAAATAATGGTTATATAGTGCGATATGACGGACAAAATACAATGGATTGGTTGCTACATGCAAGATTCCACTGCAAGAAGATTTCCCTACCATGATCTTCTGGTCAGGTCCAACCTCGTTAGTATTGAACTGGGTGCAGCCTGCATGGCAGGGTGAGAAATAGGTAAGTCCATTGATACCACAAATAGGCTCCAGGTCATTGTTGGAACAATCACAGTACATGTTGCAACTGGAGGTAAGGTTAGCCTCAAACTGGTAGTTGTCCAGTAGGTTATAGCCAGAACTGAAAACAGCAAAAAAAATGATAGTTGTCTTTTAGGATAGAGCCAGAACTGAAAATAGTAAATAAGTGGTAGTTGTCCGGTAGATATATAGTTTTTTTACTTGTATGTTTGTCTTGTTACATTTTTTAAGTTTTTTCTCATTTTTTCTCTTTTTTCTTTTTGGTGAATAACATTTAAATGTGTGCAGGAGTACTGAGAGTCCTAATGCTGCATTAAGCATAAACTGGAACAGTAATGAAGATAGTTTGGCTTGTAATTTGGAACGGTTTTATTGAATTCTCTCATCAAATGGATCTTGTGGCTGTCAGTGCTGAACGACATAACTTTATTTACCATATTCATATTATAGTACATGCCAGAGGTATGCAAACTGCTTCATTTCACTGGCTTACGTCAAACAATTTCACTCATAGTATTTTCATTGATAATTATTCTCGCCTACGCAAACAGGTGCAAATATATCTTGCCAGCTAGAAGGCATAAAATTTAAATATCCAGTACATATTGTATTGTCATTTTCACAATTGGTTACAATATGTTGATTGTGTACATTTACATTGTAAAACACATCATATTTATCTCACCTATCACAATTTTTAAGTCAGATTACATTTTTACCAGTTATAATAAGGGAATGTTGCTCCGACAATCTTCATGTTTTACGTTTTTACCTGTTATAATACGGGAATGTTGCTCCGACAATCTTCATGTTTTACATTTTTACCTGTTATAATAAGGGAATGTTGCTCCGACAATCTTCATGTTTTACATTTTTACCTGTTATAATAAGGGAATATTGCTCCGACAACCTTCATGTTTTACATTTTTACCTGTTATAATAAGGGAATGTTGCTCCGACAATCTTCATGTTTTCACAGCCGAGGAAGAAGAAGAAGATACAGCCTAGTAACGCCAGCCCGTCCAGCAGGATAGTCAGCTGTATAGCTCCTGCAACACACCAGCCACGTGCACAGGAAATACCAAACAAACATCAATCACGTGCACACAATATGGAGATACTAAAATGTCCGATGAGAAATCCAACATATATCAATTAACAAGGGCACTGCATGCAGATACCAAAGCTCATGTTAAAAGTGTTTGAGTAATGGGCTACATTAATGTTTTTGCAGGATGATAAAAAGGTCAACCACAATGTCGACACAGAGATCATAATAGCTCAATTTTTTTTTTCATAACAGAGGAGGTAAAAAATGAACACTGATGGAGGTGAAAGTAAAGGTAAAATAGACAAAATCAACAACAAAAACAAAATAAAAACCACCCACACACAGTGACAGGACATTACATGTAATAAAGATTTACCAAAAGTTACCGTCTCGCGAAAAGGCCAACTTGGCTGTTTAACCCTTTCCCTCATATAGACTCATTTTGACGCACTCAATAGGTACCACATAAAGCCTGATCTGCAGAAAACCACAGTTAAACCTTACCAAATTTAATAACAAAATCCTCATTTCCAGACCACTGAGGAGCAGCGAACAGCATAAAACCTGATCAGCCTGCGAGTTACTCGCAGGCTGATCTGGTTTTATGCTGTTTGCATAGGTCTTTTCATGGTGTCCTCTATGAGGGAAAGGGTTAAACTAGGTTTAAAGGGCCAAACCTCACACTTCCCGAAGGTATTTTTTTTAAACAAACAGTTTAAGTTTAAAATAAGTGATATTTGACTTTTCTTATCATTAAAATGTTGTAACTGTAAGTTTCTACTGTTGCCATAGTTACAAGCTTTTCATATTTGGACAAAAATATTGGGGCTGAAAACAGAATGCATCCACATTTTTAGCCCATTCAACAAAAGGTGATAATACACCGTATTGTAAATAAAGAGAAATCCTGTATGTTTTTTCTAATTAATATCATTCAATGTTCATAACTGTTGATAAAATGTTCACATTTGACCAATCACACAGTTTTATGATATATTATGGCCATAGATTTACAAACAAGCCCGATTTAGATTGTCAAACAAATGAATAATCAGGGACCATAACTCCAGCTTTACTTGTCTGAAATATGCCATTGTAAAATACAGCAAAGTTCTCATGATAATTAACTTTCATACAAAAGTTCGATTAAGACTGTTCCAATCAAGAGTCTTCCCTGAAGGTGATTTATACCTTGCTACACAGTTTCAAAGCAACACTGAAAAAAAATGAACTTTTTGTAAAAGGGATGTGACTGTGCAACACAAAATGGATGATTCCTATAAAATTAAGCTAGAGTCAAAACAAACTAGCGCTCTGGATAATATATTGTTTGTTTGATTGTTGGGTTTAATATCCAACCAACAGTATTTCAGTCATTTAAAGACTATGTCTACTTGAGACAGATACAGTCCTGCCACACTGCAGTATCACGATGTGGACATGTGACATGATACCACACCCAGTCACATTATCCTGACACCAAGCCAACCAATCCCAGAACTACCCTTATAGCACCATTTATAATGGATGATAATTGGGTGAGTTTTAAAAGGGTAAAAAGATTAAAACCTATTCACTAAGTATGAACAAGAAACACACTTTTAATTTTCCTCTGTTTTTGAAGAGCACGGAACTTCTGTTTTGGTCTAGAATGGATATTTTTTACTCTAAAATTAACTTTTGACATAAATTCACTCTGACTGTTTGATTTTTAATCTTATTTATTCTGAAACCTCTAGAAAAGCGAACCTAATATTCTTCTCAATTCTTTTTGTTTTCCTCCTCCTTGTGATTAAGAAGAATGACTGGTTCCCATTTTCCATGTCTAGAGCATGGATTTGCATGATGGCAATATAAATGGGAAACCATTCTGCTACTGTATGAGAAACTGCCATACTCTGTTGTATATTGGGAAAACTTGAAACTGCACAAATCTCTGCACTAAACTGGCAAAATGCTATTTTGGTTCCAGACTTGCAAATCAATATACAAATCCAATACCTCATGCAGACTCCATTTTGATATATGAACCGAACTGTACAAAGCCATGTCAGAAGTCTTTCAGTTGGACTTTAAACATCAAGTCAAATAATTAACGAGTACAGACCAGCACAAACCTGATCAGCCTGCAAGCCTTAAAATATTTTCTGACCTCTTTCATTCTAAACTAGTAACAATAGTTCCTTTACCAAAGGTTCTGAAGAGTTTTCAAATATCACTGTGCTGTTTCAGAGAATCCAGAAACTTGCACTGTTTGATAAATGAGCCACAGTGAAATCTAGAAGACGGAAAACATTCATACGCAGATGATGACTAATGATCTTGGGTGATCAAAACAGCACAACCAAAATAAACGATTTACACGTTCTTTATGTTACAAACGTACTACTCAGAGGATGACTCATTGCTGTAAATTGTTCAATAATAACCGTCAGCACTTTTACCTCCCACGCTCTTGATTAAAACCATGAATCTTCCCGCATCACGAATATGCCAAAGTCTCAATAGTTCAATTTTCAGCAGATTCTTTTCATAATGAATAAAGTGTTGTTTTTTTTTCAAATATAACAAATCAAGGATATCACATTATAAATAAAAATTAGATTGGCAGTTTCAAATGATATAATTTGTAGCCATGTACTAAAACCTTGTATTTACATCCATTTTATCCTTTAATTTGGGAAATTAAGATTAATTGTGTTTCTAGTGAATGGCCAAAATAGACAGGATAGGTAGGTATCATAGCATATCATTTATATATTTAATTTAACCCTTTACTTCATATAGACTCGTTTCGATGCATATAGGCAAACAGAGCAAAACCAGATCAGACGACTCCTAGAAGGAAGGAGTTGTCTGACCTATGTCTGCTCTGTTTTGCTTAACCCTTTCCCTCTTAGAGGACACTATGAAAAGACCTATGCGAACAGCATAAAACCAGATCAGCCTGCGAGTAACTCGCAGGCTGATCAGGTTTTATGCTGTTCGCTGCTCCGCAGTGGTCTGGAAATGAGGATTTTGTAATTAAATTTGGTAAGGTTTAACTGTGGTTTTCTGCAGATCAGGCTTTATGTGGTACCTAATGAGTGCATCAAAATGAGTCTATATGAGGGAACTTTAGGGTTAAAATGAGTCTATATGAGGGATAGGGTTAAACAATATTGTGGCTCTGTTTCCACACAGTCATCTGTGGCAAAGAAAAATACATTTTTCATAAACCATTTAAAGGTTAATCAATCAATATTCATCAAATCATAAATTTGTATATGAATATTCATGAGATAAAGGGTTAATAAGGTTGCTCTTGTTTTAAGGTTTTAAGATGTTTTAACTATATATTATTCATTTATTCTTTCATTTATTGTTTATACTGAATAAAACAAGAGGGCCATGATGGCCCTGAATCACTCACCTGATTATAAATGAGCAACATATGTTGGATTTTTCATATTGACCTACTTTTTGACATCACATGACCCACTTTCGAGCTTGACCAAGATTTATGGAAACAGACATTCCGACCAAGTTTCATAAAGATTGGGCCAAAAATGTGGCCTCTAGAGTGTTAACAAGCTTTTTCTAAGATTTCCTCATGACCTACTTTTTGACCCCGCATGACCCAAATTCAAACTTGTCCAAGATTTTATGGAAACAAACATTCTGACCAAGTTTCATGAAGATTGGGCCAAAAATGTGGCCTCTAGAGTGTTAACAAGGTTTTTCTAAGATTTGACCTCATGACCTACTTTTTGACCCCACATGACCCAAATTCGAACTTGACCAAAGTTTTTATGGAAAGAAACATTCTGACCAAGTTTCATGAAGATTGGGCCAAAAATGTGGCCTCTAGAGTGTTAACAAGGTTTTTCTAAGATTTGACCTCATGACCGTCTTTTTGACCCCACATGACCCAAATTCGAACCTGTCCAAGATTTTATGGAAACAAACATTCTGACCAAGTTTCATGAAGATTGGCCAAAAAATATGACCTCTAGAGTGTTAACAAGGTCAAATTGTTGACGACGAATGACGCACGATGGACGCCGGACGAAGGGCCATCACAAAAGCTCACCTTGAGCACGTTGTGCTCAGGTGAGCTAAAAATAAATGGGAGTGACAAGGTCTTGTAACAGTTAATACCAGAGCATAATACTAGAAAAAAAAGGGAAGGTTTTTTAAGGTTTTAAAAATCATCTTCAGGTAGAATTTACTGTCTATATGATGAATCATAATAACCTAATCTTTAATTTACCAATACACTGTCAGTCTTATCCATTTCTTTTGTCAAATAATACTTCTTTATAGTCTGTGTCTGAGATTTTATTGAATATTCCTGAAACAATTCATATTTTCTTTTGTATTTCTTTAATCTCGGAGCTAAAATTATCTTAGTCCGTGGTAAAAATGTACAATAAGGCTGGCCGCCAATCTCCTATTCCACCATTCGTAGTGCTAAGTCTGCCATTCTCTAATTTTTATGGGCAAATATCATCATTCCTCTAGCTATTCTCTAATAAAAAAAGTTCCAAAATAATTAATCTCTTAAGAAATATTATTTGTGATTAAACTTAATATTCATGTTAACTTAGTAATGTACTTAAGTATTACATATAACAGGAATAGTGGACATTAGGATGTTACCTTTAGGTCCCAGCTGGAAACGTTTCAAGATGAATCCTCCCATCAAGACCCCGAACACCGCTCCTGGAATGGCAATCCCTCCTGCAACACCAAGACAATTAACATTTTTAATAGGTTCTCAAAACCTCTGAGTCAAAATAATTTTTATAATGATATTGTGTTTGTCTTCTGTGTAATAAATATTTTGCAAACTGGGCAGATTTACTTTCTTGAAAATTATTTAGCGGTTGATATATCAACCTGTCTTGAACCCCTGAAAAAACAACCCATAAACATTTAAATCAATCTAGGGGACTCATTGTTAAATTTACTACACCACAATAAAAAATAGTTCTATATACATGTCTCATTAAAGAAAAGTTTCAAATGGAGCCCTGTTGTTTTTTTTTACGAAGAGTCAGCTTCAGAAGAGACAATCGTATCAACTCGGCAATTCACGGCCTAACCTGTCAAAGAAATGGGCAAGGTGTTCAAAATGCAGAAGAGACAGTGGTTGGATACAAGGAGTCTGGTTGATACTCTAGCTCATAGGCGAATAGACCTCTTGGTTCTTTTACATGCCCAGTGTATACAAGTAACACTGATACACAGGTAACAAGTTTCTGGGTAGAAGCAGCAAGTACTGAGTAGTTTTAACATTCAAGGTCACTGTGACCATGACCTTTGACCTGGTGATTCCAAAAATCAATAGGGGTCATATACTTGTCTTGACCAAGCACCCAATCAAATTTTAGGAAAATAGGCTGAAGTATTCATAAGTTTTCAATTGAAAATGAAAAGGACGGATCAACCATTACTGACAGACCGACCAACATTTGCAAAACAAAATATCCTCTCTTCTCCAAAGGGGAGCATAATTAGGACAAACAAATGCACTTACTGATGGCACAAGGTACTTGCAAAACTGCATCTATTCACAGCACAATATTAAATTAATGTTTAAATACACAAACGCTCATTCAAAAATGTCATCAAATAAAACAAACCATTACAAGCTACATTATCCCTTTACTATAAATGATTTCAAACCTCACTGAGGGCCATCTTCTAATTGAAAAGGGATTTGCCCAAGTTGCATGAAACTTGTTTGCCAACTGACCTATTTAAATAGAAAGTAACTTGCATGAAACTTGTTTGCCAACTGACCTATTTAAATAGAAAGTAATAACATCAAGCATTTCCTGGAACATAATACCAGTCCTTATTATAATGATGAAGCTTTGAATGTGCTTATATAAAGCTTTATTCAGAATTATAAAACCTATCTTTAGAATATTTTTATTCATGTGCCCTCATATGACTGATCACATTCACTCTTCACGCATGCACTGACTTCACAAGCTAAACTTCATGAATTCACTACAGTGAACTGATGAAGACACTATGTTGCAGAATGTGTCATGTGATACCACAAGCACCTGCATGGGGTTACCATATTCTGTATTTCACAGACTTCCCAAAAGTAAGGTTTATGAAATTAGCATGCAATGTGACCTACATTTGCCGAGTTTATTGGTCAGGAAAAATTAAGACTTCACTATCATTAATATGGAAGAATTGAACATTTTTTTTTATTTCCACCAATAATCTGTGAAAAATCTGCTTTAAATCCCTTTAAAAGAAAAAGACATTGTGACGATCATAACCAAGAAAGGCATTAACCCTTACCCTGCTGGAACCGTAAATGCTAACCTTTGCCACCAGTAAAGAGCAAGGCCAGCCTGCACGGAATGGCCTGGCTCTTTCCTGTTGGCTGACCAACTACAAGTTTTCATCTTGTTATCCCTAAAATTGATAATGGATAGTTCCAAAAAAGGTGCCGGCTAAGTCCATTTGAGAAATTCAGCAGGTTTAAAGGGTTAAAGATTCTACTTCAGCCATTACAATATATAGACCTAATATTCTTATGGAAATAAAAACACAATAAAATATTCTCCTTGAATGATTAACTTCATAAGTTAGCTTGTCACACGGCTACGCAATTAGGGAGTGGTAGATCTGTCAAAAGTTCTCAATCTCAACCTTGTGCAAACAATACGAATCTCGTGAGGATGGAAAAATCAAACCTAATGCTTCACAATATTCTGCCTAAATGTCAAAACCATTCACATGTAATAAAGGCATATTAGTACAATAGCACATGAAATCGTCCTGGGGAAATTACATACTGTGAAATCATTTTAAAATTTTGTTAGCAATTTCCATGGCATAAAATTCTATTTGTGGACAGAACATGTAAGCCTTATTAAATGAGTGATTTTCAAGAGTTTATTATATGCATGTGGGGTAATCAACAGAAATAGACTTTTCCGGAAATTTCAAGCCTTCTTTGATCCTTTACCTCATGAATATTAATTAACAAATTGATGACTTGATGAATATTAATTAACCAAACTTTAAATGGCGTAAAGAAACAACAAAATTTTCTTTGCTGTGCAGACTGTGCAAAATCTAAGCTACAATATTGTATAACCAAACACCTGAGGAAACCCTGATCTGGTAGCTCCTAGAAGGACCTGTCTGATCTGGGTCTGCTCTGTTTGCCAATGTGTCAAATTGAGTCTATATAAGGTAAAGAGTGAAACCATAGAAAAGGGATTACTTCTTGCTTGTGACAAGGTCAACTTCTCACAAGCAGTATAACCACTGCATCTTGTAACAGGAGTATAGGACAGGACAGGACAGGCTGGGATGCCACAAGATGAGAGTGATCCAATATACTGACTATTCGAGTTTACTGTCGCTTTGACAGTATTTCAGTCATATAGCGACGTCCAGCTAATTACAGGTGGAGGAAGACCCCGAATGCATAAAGGCATCCAGGTAGAACCACCGACCTACTGCAAGCCAGCTGGAAGGCTTCCTCACATGAAAATTCTAATGACCCTACCGGGATTCGAACCCACGCGGTGAGGGGCTGAGTGAGTGTTAAATCAGCGACTTTACCCTCTCAGCCATGGAGGAGTGATCCAATATAGCCCCAACCTTTATGACGCAGCAGAATAAATAATACTGTAACAGATTTACTGACTGTTCATCACTGCATTATTGATATTGCTTTTTTGTTACTTTAGATATAATAAGTCCCCTGACTCTTACCTTGTGTCCTGTAATATGAATGCTGGATGGGAAAGAATGTGATAGGATATGACGGGAAGGGACATGACACACATGATTCCTATCAGGGACATATAGCCCTCACTTTCGTGAAGCTGGTGCTTAACCCTTTCCCTCATAGAGGAAACCATGAATAGACCTATGCGAACAGCATAAAACCAGATCAGCCTGCGAGTAACTCGCAGGCTGATCAGGTTTTATGCTGTTCGCTGCTCCTAAGTCGTCTGGAAATGAGGATTTTTGTAATTAAATTTGGTAAGGTTTAACTGTGGTTTTCTGCAGATCAGGCTTTATGTGGTACCTATTGAGTGCGTCAAAATGAGTCTATATGAGGGAAAGGGTTAAAGCCTCAGATACACATAAAGGTAATAATAAAGCTGCAAAGTTTCATCGATCTCTGATAAAATAATGCATTTGGAAGTAGAAAATCATAATAAACACTGTTTCCTCTATATTTTCACAAAATCAAGGGATATAACTGATGAAAATATTAAAAGCTTAAGGTTACCTGTGAACAACGATGCTTCAGACTTTGTGGTCCCAAACTGGGTCTCGATATATTTCGGAAGGAAGACAACAAAACCGCTAACAATGGAGATCTCGCAACAAATACCAAAGGAGGTAATCAAGTAAATCTTGTTCTTCAATAAATTCACAATACACTTTGGAATGTCTGAAAACAGAGAACAAAACATTTCATGAGGCATCCAAAAATTACTTTTATTGCCAATTTTGAGATGAATTTATCACAATTATACAACTGAATATTTTGCCGTCATTGGTTTTCTTTAAACCAGGCATGCAGGAATCTTTTAATTTTATGAAAATGATCAAATATTATCTCTTTATAGTATATGATATAATAAAGTTTTACATAGATTTCTATTTATTCCATTTTAAATTATTTTATTAAAAGCATTTAAATCAAATCAAAAGTTACAAAATATTTGCTGACACTTTTATTTTTACAATTTGTTAACATGTAATATATAAATGGCTTAAAAATACATTATCAACATAAGAATTTAAGGTAATCCACCATCACTTAAATTTAATCATGACCCTCCAAACACTTAAAAAGACTTCAGTGCAAATGCAAGCATCCACTGACTTGAAAGTTATATATGCCTTTGCTCAAGGCTCTTTTGCTCAGTCTATAAAGGCTTGCATATACTATGAACTAATCCCATGATCACTTGAAGGACCATGATCGCAATGTAATGAAGGATGTTTATACCTTAATGACATTTCATACTATTACATTCTGCCAAACATACATTACATCATTTCCTAAAATTGTAACTCTTATATTTATCACTTTATATGCTTATCAAATTTCCTAAAGTCATCAGACTTTAAGTTTTTGTGCCATTTAACTGTAATAAATGTTAAAATAATTTTGTGAATGTTGCCCATTAGGTGGTGTTACAGAAATATTACCCACAGAGAAGTTGAATTTACATACCATTATGTATTGAAGCTGGAGGCAGGGAGATTTAACCCTTGACTCATGAATATTCATGCAAGTTTAGGACTTGATGAATATTAATAATGAACTAGCCGAATGTAAATCTTATATTGCTAACAGAAAATCTTTTAAGCTTTAGATCTGAGGAAAAAATTATAAATGTGAAAATAATGTGCAAAAAATATCCCTCCCAGTAAAAATAAAATGTGTTTCAGAGTTTTCTTTTTTAGTGATATTAAAAAATAACTCAACAAATGATAGCTACACATTAAAGATTGAAAATATTTAACTCACTCAAACAGAGAAAATACTCCTGAACATATAAGTGTATCTTTTGAAAAAATAAAATGCCAACCAACCCTGCTCTTCCACAAGAAACATAAACCAATTATTTGGAACCTGAAACCATTGCAATGCTGTGGACACTTACGACTGCCTTTATGACCAGGACAGACAAGATCAGCCTGCACATCCGTGCAGTCTGGCCACGGTCTGCACTGTTTGCTATTCAGTCGATTAATTTTCAGCAAACATCCTCATAAACAACTAATGGTGCAGTCCAAAATGAAGGAAGGACAAGTCCAATTAAGAAATTTAGCATGATAAGGGTTAAGTTACTTGGATAGGCTGAAAGTGTGTGTCTAATGCAATCAAACACAGTGGATATGCTTAGCAATGTTACACAAACCTTTAGCATCCTTCCCGTATTCTTGTCGAGTCGAATCGTCACATACACTCGGGCTCAGGAGATCTTCGCGTGCTTTGCTCTCCAGCACCTTTCGTTTTTCTTCCACCAGGACTTGTGGGAAGGCGAGGAACGGAAGGGAGAGGGCAAACAATGCAAGGCCACAGATAATGAACCCTCCCCACCACGCCCCGATCCAGCGGGGGTGGGCCGGGGAGAGGTCAACTTTGTAACTAAAAACGTCCACGTAAAACTGGAGAAGCAAGGCCCCGAGCGCGTAACCTACGACCGGACCAAGGGCCCCTGTGGCGTAGGTAAAGGCTGAAAACAGATAAAAATATGCTGTGTCATGTATGATCAATGACAAGCAAGACCTAATGTTCTCACAAATGGACATAAAATTCTGTAAATATTGATGAAAATAATACGAAATCTCATCTTGTACGATCTTTTTGTGCAACCGCTTTAGTTTAAACAGTTTCTCTTTACATTGATTGGGAAACAAACCCTTACAACTTCTTGGTAGGCCCAGTAGTCAATGCACCAGGGTCTTAAATACCCTCTTCTGGGTTCAAACACACAACCACTGGATCCACAGTTACCTAATGGACCATATTCTCAACCATAAATTACATATAAAAGAGTTTCATCATTATCCCTTTACCTCATGAATATTCATTTACAAATTAATGATTAAATGAATATAAATTAAGTTTAAATTGTGTATAAAACAAGAGCACCGCTTGCTCGTCTGTTAAAAGTGTTTGAGTGATGGGCTACATTAAAGGTTTTGCACGACAATGATGACACCAACGACAACAACGATCCTAACAATTATGATAGCTATAGACTTTTTCTTTGAAAAAGACAAGCTAAAAATGTAGTTTAAATCTTTGCCTTGTAGAATATGAGCTACAATATTGAATGAACAATTGAGGAGACCCTGATCGGATTGCCCTAGCTTAAGGAAAGAGCCTGTCTGATCTGGGTCTCTCAGAGTGTTTGTCCAATGTGTCAAAATGAGCCTGTAGAAGATTAAAGATTAAAAATGTTTTCTAAATTCCGAGATCAATTACAGAGAGTCAATTATTTTAAAATCAGAGATCTAGACATTCAATCCCTTGGGTGTCCTAATCCAAGTCTGAAACATTTAGTCTGGCTTCCAATACAAACTGGATGTTACCCTCAGTCTGGGCCCTTAAAGTCATCTTTGATTAAAACCAATCATTTATAAAACAGAATTTATTGCATATTTCAGAGATGTACCTTAAATTTGACCATATGACAATCCATCATGTCCAGGCCAGCTAAAAACCAAATCAACAAAGCTGCTGATTATGATTTACATTGTTTACAATATTTTTTTATGAAGAAACAAGAAAATAAAGAAATATATGAGTAACTAACAGGCCACTCTAGCTCTAATTTGGCTGAAAATGTCATTATATCTATCCCTTTCTCCTCATAGAGAACACCATGAAAACACCTATGCGAACAGCATAAAACCAGATCAGCCTGCGAGTAACTCGCAGGCTGATCAGGTTTTATGCTGTTCGCTGCTCCTCAGTGGTCTGGAAATGATGACTTTATAATTAAATTTGGTAAGGTTTAACTGTGGTTTTCTGCAGATCAGGCTTTATGTGGTACCTATTGAGTGCGTCAAAATGAGTCTATATGAGGGAAAGGCTATTGTTCAAAGCCTCCTAACTATTGTATTAGGAATACACCAGTCTGATATTCATCAAGGTCACTCCAAAGCTCTCATCAATTTCCCATTGGAAATATGTAACCATCTATAACAGGAAGGGCTTGTATTGACCACAGCTGGATTGGCTTTTTTGTTGCTGGACAAATGAATAGCATTAAGGTATGTAATGCTAGAAAAACATCCGATGTGATATGAATTGATTTCTGGCACTCCCTCTATGACGGTTATCTCTCTAGGAAGTAGGCAGAGGCTTCCCCAACAATTGACTTTGATGTAATTATTAGCACAGATGGATTGCTTTCACATGAGGAGAATGCAAATAAACAAATATGAATTAGCATCTTATTGGGAATCCTCTGTCCACTTTGTTGTATAACAAAATACCATTAAGATATTTTCTTTATATCGTTTCTCTTTTTTTCAATTCCAAGAATGCCTCATGAAAAATTTCAAGAAAATGACAAATATTTAATATCTAAATGAGATTTTGCAGTGAAAACTGGCTACTTGATCTTTTGTTCGTTTAAGATCTATCACTGAGTTGGATCCCAAATCTGAGGATCCCAACACAGTTATAATGTTGGAAGGTGCCAGAGTTGAACAAGGAATTTTATCATCACAGAGGGCTTGAATCTCTTCACTGTTGGTTGAATGAAATGATCTAATGATCCAGTGATTATTTTTCTAGTCTACCAGTATTATAATAATCAAATAATCACATTGGAGAATCTCCTCTGCTTCCTCATACAATATTATTGTCGTTCAGATGCATGCAGAGAATTTATATAATTATACAATTTTAATGTTAATTAAATTGGTAATTATTTGCAAGACATGAATTTGCACATGAACATACATGAAGTAAAGGGGTAAATTTGTCCTATTCAGTATATTGATGTATTGCTGATATTGTATCATATCTGATATACAAATATTGATATCATCAACATGTCCTTTATAGGCTTTATAGGACCATCATTAATGAGAGATCTACCAACCGTAATATGTCATAAAATCATTTCATGTTCACTTAATCAGAAAAAAATGTTGAATGATATTAGCATTTGGTATTTTGTAAGGCTGGTACAAAACTACCAGTATCGTAACTGATTCTTTATCAATTATATTAAGTTATCATGAGTATGTATTGAATGCAATTTTGTCACACATATATATAACCTGAGAAGCAGTGCTTGGTGAAATTGTATTATCAGACTTTAATTTGTATAATATTTTTCTACATTATGTTTTCAGGCAATGATTACCCGCATAGTCTCTGTAAGAAAACTGTAGCTGTGAAGACATTAGACCAGTTCCAATGTAATTATCCAGTATGGTTCTTAACATGACATTCATTCCTGACACACCTAGCTCCAGTTTAAGTATGTTTAAACAAAAATACACTTAAAACCAGTCTAAATTTTTATAGAGACACACCTATACCAGTCTAAATTCATACCAGTCTAAATTTTTATAGAGACACACCTAATACCATGCAAATTTATGATTTAATGAATATTAATTGATTGATCTTTTAAATGGTTTATGCATACCTGTCAAGTCTCACGCTTAAATCGTGATTCTCACGATTTTAAGTTCATGGTCACGATTTCACGATTTTTGGCCATTTTCTCACGATTTTTTATAAAAAAATACCAAAAACATTGTGGGTCAGAAATTTTGTCTAATTTACCTTCTCTAATCGTTAAAACAACACAGGATGCAAGCCCCAATATACAGCCCACCCTGTGACGCTTGTCTAGGGGCATTCCAATATACAGGGTACGTCACAAAACTGGTTATCGCCGGTCTTGCTTATACTCGTATATCCCAGGGCATTCCAGGGCTTCCCGAGAGAAAATCCACCAATCACAATGTTGCTTGAATTTCCGAATCCCTCCGAGTCATATACGGGAATTATCGGTAACTATTACTTAAATTCCCGGACATTGCATGATCACCATTCGCGCACTTAATGTCGACTGCAAAACATGAAGACTCCAGAAAAGAAGAAAAAGAGTTATGCCTCAAAGTACAACAACGCGTGGGAACTGGAATTTTCCTGGCTTTCAAAATCTGACACAGGACCCAATTTTGCTTTCTGCAAACTGTGTAGGAGGTATGTTGCATTCGTTTCATTTTTTTTATTGTCGTAGGTTTAAGATAATTGAATGGTATTTCTATGTAATTAAAATTTATATATCGATTGTATTTAAAATTTATATATCGAATGTTTAAAATATTCGACGTAACAACATATTTTGAAAGTAATACACATGGAGTGCAGCAAAAAACATCAAATTAACGCGGATTTACCCAAATTTATTCGTCAGCGTATTATTGATACCACTTTTTTGCGCATGCGCCATCTAAACGACATTTTGATACTATGGCAACAGCATTTGATTTGTAAACAGACACTTAAATGTTAATTATGAATCACTGAAGCATACTTCGACGTTCCTTCTTTTCATAACAATAAAAGTACTAACTGATTATTGTAATCTTTGTTATAATCGCCGTGAAAAAGACCGCTCACAATTATTTTTAAACCGAAAGTACATTACAAATCGAATGTCTACATGGTATTTTTACTGTTATCAATCGGTCATTCACATATAACACAGCCACTATATGATGATTAGAATGATATAATTGCATACCAATATATTTAATCATATATAAAAACTGACTGAATTTATATAATAGATCTAGATCTAGCTAATATTTATCCAGACTTGTTAAAGTCAAAGACATCAAAATTTTAGGTAGATCTAGATCTATCTGTTTTAGTCAGTTCTTTGTAGGATTTGAACCTTTGACCTCACATTTTTTAAAATAAAGTAATTCTTTTTCTATTGATATATTCTGAGTAATATACTTAAATGCTTACTCAAACCTCATGTATACATATGTGTCATTTCAGGAGCTTTTCAGTTGGACATGCCGGCAAGAATGATGTGAAGAAACATGGACAGACTGTGATTCACAACAAGGCAGAGAAGTCCCATTTATTTATTTGGTTGTTTTTCATGTTGATTTCTTTATTACATTTATGCTATGCATAGAAACCTATTTATCATGTATCATGAAATAAATTTTTAAAAAATGTAATTTTTTCTTATTAATTTTGTAAAAGCATGGTAACACAGGACACAAGAAATTCATACTTAATGATCTCAAAAGGCACCAGAATGCATAATTTAATGCATTTAAAAAAAAATTCTCCCAAACCCACACTCCCATCCGGTCTTCGCGACACGTAAAAATCTCACTCCTTGCCATTCTGAAATGTTGACAGGTATGGTTTATGAAATAATTATTTTTTTGTGCCACAAACTGAGCTACAATATTGTATGAGCAAAAAGAGGAGTGCCTATGTGTAAAAATGAGTCTATATGAAGCAAGGCATTAAACATAAATTATATTGTTAGTTATCAATGTAATAATTTATATCAATTTTATCATGTACTTAAATATTTCATAAAACAGGATGCGGGTAAGTGTTTCTAGCTTATGAATTTGTATATGATTTCATTAGCACTTGAAGTTTGAGCCAGTTTGATAAGAAAATTTGTACAGATAGATACAATTTCTTTCTCCTCTGTCAAATAGTTGGCCATATTTAAGAAACTGATACTGGTAGTTTAACTTATACAGGCTTATTTTGACACACTGGTAAACACAGTCAACCCAGATCAGACAGCTCCTTCTAGGAGTTGCCAGATCAGGAACTCCTTTGTTTGTTCCTACAACATTGTAGTTCAGATTCAACACACTCTGCATAGCAAAGAAAATCCATTTTTTTCATATGCTATTAATATAATATTCAGCTGATTTAATTCAGCCTTTATCTCATGAATATTCATATACAAATTTCTGACATGATGAATATTAATTTACTTCATATTAAACGGTCATTATTGAAACAATGGAGTTTTATAAGATTACTCAGGTCTGGGGCTCCTATAATTGCCAGAGTGTCAAAACAAGTCTATATGAAGTAGATGGTTAATTAATATTCATATATATACATTTGTTCATGAATATTCATGAGGTGAAGAGTTAACTTACCTAGATAGACTGGAGCCTTGTCTTTAGGCACATGGTTGTCAATATATGTCGTCCCGAGAGTAAAGATAGGGGTGCCCCCTGTCCCGATCAAAATCTGGGCCGTAATTAAAATCAACACATACACTAAGTTCCCAGCGTTCTTGTCAATGCAGTTATCATCTGAACGTTTTGACGCCTCTTTGCAGATGTTCTCATCGGAAGTGTTCGATATGATACCCTGATGAACGGTGTATTTCTGGGCTATGATATGTGGTAACGCAAATAGTAAAGCACCAAATCCCATTAGTATAACACCTGTCCCTATCCATCTTGGAATATGACGTCTGCCCCCGAAATATGATATAAAAATGACGGCAACCAAGCTACCAAATTCATACGAGGCTGCTATTAGACCCGATATAGAGCTCCCGATTTCGAAGCGTTTTTCTATGGTCGTAATAACACTGTTCAAATATCCAGTGGACAATGTACCAGACATTGTAATGAGAAGACACATGAAAATTACAAATAATTTGATGTTTGCAAACGACTGGATGCATTTCGGCCGAAATTTTCCTATTCCGCACTGACGATCATCTGGGTCACTCTGAAGCTGGCAAAGCCGGTCATCGATGATGAAATCCCGTTCCGTACCACCTCTTAACAGTCTTGAGCCACTGCTCACGGAATAACCACTGGTCGAGCTTTCCACACCTAGTGACCTTTGACCTAGACTTTGACCCCCAGGAGTGCCAGACCCTGCTGGAATTGGGCTGAATGCCACCTTTGACCTCCCAAGGTCAATATGATCTGGACGTTTTGCCATTCTTTTTTGGTTTTCGATCAACCAAAATTTGACAAAATATTAGCAGCTCTAGGTGCCATCTTTCTTCTACACTCTACAGTTTGTGACCTTCATCTGCAAATATAATAAATATTTTATGGTAAATGATAAATATACACACTATTCATGATCAAACCTACATAGGTCACTTCAGTCTTCAACCATTAGAATAAATAAACTTTAATTTTCACTTCTGACCTGGTGTACACTGAATGTCTGTTTCAGAAGAAATTTGAAATTTTTTACAACCTTTTAAGGTAAATATCAGGCTGGCTGACCTCCTGGGAGCCTCATTTTTCATGGGATCAACTTTGTTTCAGCAATTATGGTACAAGCTGATATTCTCTTGCATTCAGTTACAGAGATAAAGAATTTATCACAATTGTTGCCATAGCAACAAGAGTTCTGCATGGATCATGTTTGGCAGCATTTATGTGAAAGACCAACCAAGGATCATCTATGCCAATGGCAAGTTTTGTTAATATCTGCCCAGTGGTTTCAGAGGTGACGAAATCTAAGGCAAACTGTTGACCATATCAGAATTACAGGCTTCCTGATTCCAACACCTGACATTGCATGAGATGATCATGCCCATGCCAATATGTGATATATTTGCATGCCACTTTTGCATTCTAAAAATTATACAACAAACAAAAAAAAATCCAATTGACTTTCACGTCTGGAATTAATCTTCATCATTACACAAATTAATCACCGGTTGATGAGGTATCATCATGCCCTAAGGTTATGTTAATGATTGGTTATATAAATCTATCAAGGGGTAAACCGTTCCTGGATGAATACCAGGGGATACAGTCCATCTCTGTGTGTAGCATCAGAGGCTCAGCTGAAAACCAGTCAAGTAAATTAATGGCATTTACCATGCAAAATAACCCCTTAATGAACTCCCAACAGGGAACCGATAGTATTTATTTATTGCAAAACTTTGAATACCATTTGGTTAGCAAATACTGTGGAATCAGCTTGCAACCTGCATTAAGTCAGACTCATAAATACTGAAACCAGTCAGAATCATGCGAGATTATTCATCAAGAATAAAGGGGATTTTAAATTCATTGATACAGAAAAAATTAAAAGGATTGAACTGTACAAATAAATACAAGAGGGCCAAGATGGCCCTAGATCGCTCACCTGAGAAAAGTATCATTCATTGCCTGTACAAAACAGATTGCTTCAGAATTAAGATGATGAGGTGAAACAATGTTCAGGAATTTTCTGACCCCATCCACAAAAGATATCATCATGACAAACATTCTGCCAAATTTTGAGGATGATTGGACCAAAAATGTTGCCCTCAGAGTATAAACAAGATTTTTCTAAGATTTGACCTACTGACCTACATTTCTATCCAGCCCCACCCATTTTCAAATGGTTCGAGATATCATCAGACAAACAATCTGACCAAGTTTAGGAAAATTGATAAAATGTGCCTTTAGTGTGTAAACAAGATTTTTCTAAGATTTGACCTATTGACCTACTTTTGGTCCGGCCCTGCCCATTTTCGAAAGGGCTCAAGATATCATCAAGACAAACATTCTGACCACGTTTCAGGAAGATTGGATTAAAATTGTAGCCTCTAGTGTGTAAACATCAAAATTGTTGACGGACGACAAGATTTTTCTAAGATTTGACCTACTGACCTACTTTTTGATCCAACCTGACCCATTTTCGAAAGGGTTCAAGATATCATCAAGACAAACATTCTGACCAAGTTTGAGGAAGATTGGATCAAAATTGTGGCCTCTAGTGTGTAAACATCAAAATTGTTGATGGACGACAAGATTTTTCTAAGATTTGACCTACTGACCTACTTTTTGATCCAACCTGACCCATTTTCGAAAGGGTTCAAGATATCATCAAGACAAACATTCTGACCAAGTTTGAGGAAGATTGGATCAAAACTGTGGCCTCTAGTGTGTAAACATCAAAATTGTTGACGGACGACGGATGACGGCCGACGGACAATCAAGTATCCCAAAAGCTCACCCTGAGCTATGCTCAGGTGAGCTAATAAAAAAGGATTGAAAGGTGAGTATAAGACTAAAAAAGAGCTATCAATTAGGCAAAAGATAATAATTTGATGTAAAAATGAATTGAGTGATTTGACCATACCATTTTATATTTTCTATGATATAATCAATAAATATTGTAAAAGTTTAGATTCCTGTGAAAAATATGCAACCCTTAAAAAAAACAATCAGAATTAAGCCTGTATTTGACCTTTAAACAGTCTTTCAGAAATTACCTGAATCAGCAAGACTCTAGATCTAGATCTGTTACCAACTTGACATTCAAGATAATTAGTTTAAACTTTAAACAAATTGACAAAATTAACTCACTCTGTCCTCAGCCTGCCTACCTTTGTAGTTAAATCCAAATGAACAAAATCAATGAAGTTCTTATACACAAACAGAACAAGAAGTCTTCAGTTAACCTTTATAAGTTCTCTGAAAGAATGTATATGACAATCACTTCCTTTTATAACAAGATTGGAACGGCATTGATCAAGAAACAATTAAATGACCTTATATAAGAAAGAATTAATTGACAGAACAATAAACTGTCATATATCTGGCAGAAATATGTAATATGTCAATGGCCATCCAATAAATGCCAAATGATTTATCAGACAGATGAAGTTAACAAGGACTATACTATCTGGTATATGCATATCTGCCTTAGTCATAGCACCACATGCACACTGTAAAGTATCTCTCAATTGTAACCATCCACAATGCAATGGAAATGTAGAACGTTTTAACCCATCCTCTTGGCCAAATCAAAATGTATCACAATATGAATAGTTATACCTTATTCATATCTATTTCATGGTTTCTCCGACATTATGAGGCTGCAGTACACTTATTAAAGAGAACATTCCTGCAACAGTGCATTTCAATTTTCTACCAGCAATCATCTTATCAAAGGCTAGACAACTCACAAATTTGAATATAGATGCCATCTTAGCACATCAGTATGCACTCCATTATCCTCTAAATGTCTGTATATAACAATATTGTTGTACACTCAGTACACAGAATAGTGCAACCCACAATTATATAATTATGAATATTCATATGTTTATAAGTATGAATATTCATATATTTATAATTATCAGGGTTTACCTCAAGTAACTGAGTAGAAGGCTTATTTTAAAGTGTAGGTCAGGAAGGGGGTTCTGCATGGTTCTGCTTGCATTTTCTTGTAATTTTTTTCCCCCATTTTCTTTGAATTTCCCATCTCTTTTACAATTTGGCAAATTAAATAATGAGTTGGCAAGGAGTCAAATCTGCTGCCAGCTGCCTCTTAAGGAAAATCATGAATTATGAATATTAATTCATATATTTGCAATATCAAGAATAATAGTAATAATAATAAAATTTAAGCTTGTATAATTTCTTATGTTGATTGGGAAACAAGTTCTTAATTACTTATACAATTCATATCTCTTTTAATTGAGTTTCAGGATTGAAGTAATTAGATACACTTACTGGCAACTGGAAAAGCTATGAAATTTCCCAGCTTTTAAATAGTTAGATCAGTTCAAGCCCACAACCATTTGGTCCACTGTGAGTGAGTCACGATAAGATACCATTATTTAGCTTTATTAGAATAACTAAAGGTCTTTTTTTATGTATATGTGTTATGCAGAATTATTATTATAAACTGCATAAAGAAGAGATTCATCCATTTAAGCAACTGTCCAAAAATTGAAGCAATCCAATGAAGCACAAAGAAATTACAGCAGATTAATTGAAAAATCCGTCCAAAAATACTGTTTTTTAAAATCACTCTTTCAAGATCCAGACGTATGTCAACGGATATAAAGTGGCTGATTTCCGTATTCCAGTCTATATGGCCACCATTACTAATTAACATTATGACATAAATGGCATTTTAGTTACCATAACAACAACACAGGAAAAGAATGACGGGCATGTCTGTAAGAGTTTATAATAGTTAACTAATTGTTGTTTTCATTGTGTACAGAGCACTATACCATAGAACACTCTTTGGCAAAAATAACATCTTTTTACCATAGATCCTAGTCAAAATTGAAATCATATGTTAAAGTGAAAAATTATGTAGAATAAAAAAACATATTGGCTTGAAATAAAAAAAAATACATGGCTAGTCTGATGCATTTAAAGTGCCTAATTAAAAATTAAACATTTATTTTTGACATTTGAAAAGTGAATTATTCAGTAAATTGTAACTTTAAGCATCTGTTTTGAGTAAACTTCACTGTAACACACACACACCCCAAACACACACATACACACACACTCACTCACCTAAACACAGACAAACAAACAGAAAAATTTAATCAGTTATTGCAAAAAAAAAAGGAAAAAAAAAAAAAATGGGATCACCAATTAAATAAAATATTTTTTCCAGACATAAAATTCGAACAAAATGAGCTTTAATATGTAATCTGTCATCGTCATCATCAAAATCATCATCATTTTCATGTATAAAAGAAAAAAAAATTGTTAACAAAAAAAAATACAAAAAAGTTCTTATTTTCATTTTTTTTTAGAGCTGTTATGAATACTTTTTCCTTGCTTCCTTGTCATTAATTAAGTCTCTCAATATGGTGGCTTAATTAAGGAATTAATAAACTGTTTTCCAATTAATTGCACTTAAGATTTAAAGTATTTCTAATAGTCAGCAGCTATATGTATTCTTATTCAGGCATTGGTAATTAGCAGAAAGAAATTTATTGTAACCTACATAATGCAAGAGAAATAACCTTACAAAACACATTTAGTGCCACACTGACTATAGTCCACTGTTCGTGTAATAATGTATCCAACTGGCTTTAGTCTTTATCCAAACAAAACTGAAAGACTGGCACCAGCACAGAGCCATGTTTCTGGCAATTTATTGGGTCACTCACGGCTGACCCCTCCATATCACCTGGCCTTCCAGTGACCTAGTCAGAGATCAATATTAACCACTGCCAGGCTGGCAATGTAACCACACCATCAATATACCACTGGCTTCCAAGGCTTTATCTCTGTGTCAGCTGTTTCATTAACAAATACATAAATGATAAACAGACGAGACAATTGCAACTCTTAAAGTACACTAAAAAAAAAAAAAATTTCTCTCTTTGCATCAAAAGTACATAACATTTATTTTACAGTATGCTATTATTAAATGTAAAAAACCAAGATGATTTTTTTCAGTAAATCTGGTCACATGGTGCGTTAGGCTTAAGCTTTTTGGTGTCCCTCTTCAGCAGGGGTCATTAATCATTAATAAGGTTACATTGTCTCATTCGAAAATTTCATTTAGTTCATGCAAGTTTCCAAAAATTTGCTATTTCCCCCCCTGTTTTTTTTTTTGCTTTTAAAAGATATACAGGCTCTCCCCTAACAGTGGGATAATTTGATTCTAAACACAAATTGCTGATTAAATAATTCAATTCCAATATATGACTACAGAGATCTAATCATTTAAATAACTAATGAAACTAAATAAGACTGTGCTCCTGACAAGAAAATCAGATTTTCATGAATTTTAAACTTATTCAAACACACGGCACAAGACTCAGTGTACTTTTAACCTATGACCTCAAATTTCTATTAATCTTAAAATTAATTAAACACATAAAATTATCTACTTTGCCTCATGGACATCTAATTTTACCTAATTATTTACCTCCTGAACAAATTCTATCCCTTTCTATCCCTTTACTTCATAAATTAATAGTCATTTATGCTTGAATTTATGGCTTCACAAATATATATTTACTGATCTTTAATGATGGTATAGGAAACAATAGATTTGCTGTGCAGACTGTCTGGTATAGAGCATATTTCTCTCCAAAATGAGTGGCAAACCTACATAAATCAACACACACTTCCCGAACACTTAATCTACATGCTGGTGATTGTTCAATGGGAAATAAACACTCTCCTGAGTCACTGATTGGTCACTTTAAATCAAACAAATTATACCAGGTATTGTCAATTTTCTTATGAATGACCTGTCTGATCAGGTGTCAAAACATGTCTAAATTGTATGATTAAATTCCTTGAAACATTTTTAAATTAAACTAATTGTCATTTTAAACAATTCGCTCTACATTGTGATGGCACTTATTTCAGCAAGGAGCTCTGTCTAGCACTGCAGATCTCCTCCCTTTGCTGACATACAATTCTACACACTCAAGAAAAATCTATTGTTTTGATCAATTATCATTTAAAATTCAGTAGATAAATATTAACCAATTATGAATTTTTATATGAATATTCATGAGGTAAAAGGTTATTTTTATATAGTCACAGTATTATGAAGTACCACACACCAGGACAAATAGCATATTTAAGACTACAACTTATACTACTCAAAATTTCTTAAGGATCACTTATTGTTCATTGCATATCAGAACACTTGAATTATTTAATATAATGATTGGAAAGGCAACTTGGTAATGATTATTATTATTGCCTCAAATAATCAAATAAACCAGCTAAGAGGTATCACTCAAAATGGTGATCGTCAAAAGCAAATCTATCAAATACACAAGTAAATGGGATTTCACTAAATGATCCTTAGCAAATTTTGAGTAGTATATTATTACGTCACATTAACCTGACACAATTGGATAGTTAATCACAACCTTCAGGAAGACGGTGTGTTTTTCCCTTCTTCTCCTTATAGTGAAGGCAGACTGTAAAACTGCATCTCCTTCTATTACTATCTACTCTTTGAACAATTTCATAATCAGCCTGTTTCTCATGCATTTCTCTGAATATATTTAAAGTTCTGGCAGACACTCTGCCCCCAAATTACCATCCATTCCATGACTTTGTATGTCCCTTGAGATATATGTTTTCCGAAAATGAAGAGTCAATGATATACAATTGTACACCCTTTCTACTTTATATATTTTATAAAAGGCCTTTGTCATATTGTATGCTAAGCACAATGCAAGAAAAAACATTCAAGTCAAATGACAAATTCTGCAAACAAGAATTAAATTTAATTTAAATATAAAAGAGCTATTTTTAAGTTTGTTTTCTTGGGCTTATGTTGATCACACCAGGAGTATTTCAGACATTTTGGGACTGCTGTCTACATGGGACGTGCTGCCTGACACTGTGATATCACGCAGAAGACACCTGTCACATGGTCACTACACCAGGATAACCACCCTGTGGGACTTTAAATCGTATAAATGATAAGTGCTAAGCACGATGGAGATATATCATTATCATTTAAACAACTCTAGTATATGTACATTGTAACAGCCAGGAATTGAACCCACAGCCTAAAGTAGCTAGGTGGGTGCTTTAACCCTTTCCCTCATATAGACTCATTTTGACGCACTCAATAGGTACTACATACTAAGCCTGATCTGCAGAAAGCCAAATTCAAACCTTACCAAATTTAATTGTAAAATCCTCATTACCAGACCACTGAGGAGCAGCGAACAGCATAAAACCTGATCAGCCTGCGAGTTACTCGCAGGCTGATCTGGTTTTATGCTGTTCGCATAGGTCTTTTCATGGTGTCCTCTTTGAGGGAATTGGTTAAACATTCCGCCACCTGGACTGGTTATTAAAGTTTGTATAATTCTAGCCAGTAGATGAAACCAAAACAATCTGAGGAATCATCCTTATGGTTATCCATCCATCATTAGATTATAATCATGGTCCTTCAAATGCTTGAAAATACTTCAGTGTAGATGCAAGCATCCTTTGACTTAAAGTGCTAGGCTCTTTTGCTCAAAGTATATAAAGGCTTGGATTTATTATAAACTTCCCAAGGTCACTTGAAGGACCATGATCAAAATTTAATGATGGATTACCTTAAACAAAATAAATATAAACAACAGAACCATACGTAGCAACAATATTGTTTTAGAAAATAATACGGCTGAAAAAGTTGTATAAATGATAGTATATAATATATAGGTAACTGATTCCCAGAAATGTCTGCAAGACGGAAAATAGATGGAGTACATTGGGACCCTGATCTGTATCTTCTAGCTCTGTTTGCCATAATTGTGTCAAAAAGCCTCTATATGAGGACAGTGTAATTAACATACAGATTTAATGATGACCATGCAGGACACAATTAATCAATCTATGGACGTCAATCCTTGGTACTTAGTATAAGTACATTCCTTTCTGATTGAGCATTGTAGGGTATTACATGTACTGCCTATTATTATGCCTGTGACTTGTTAGTTGTTATTGTGGTGATCAATTAATTAAGATAACACTGCATGATTACGGTACTTGACAAAATTAAGTCTCCGGTGACTTTGATCAATATATGGTGGGAATAATGAATATAACTCAAATTAATTGGGAATATGGCCTGTATGTTTCGTTCACTAATGCATTAAATCTATTATTACTGTAATCCCCCCTAGAAAACACTCCTGTCTGATGTATAAACCCACTCCCCCACCTCTCTAGTTTACCCCCATCCCCCCACATACTTTTGCCTCTTCGCATTAGGATGAAAAAAAAAAGTATGTTCCAATTGTCTTAAATCAGTTTAGCAAATGCTTGTTTTTAACCAATTTAAACTATAAATGATCATATGATTCATAATGATTTTCATGAAAATGATTAACCCTTTCCCTCATAGAGGACACCATGAAAAGACCTATGCAAACAGCATTAAACCAGATCAGCCTGCGAGTAACTCGCAGGCTGATCAGGTTTTATGCTGTTCACTGCTCCTCAGTGGTCTGGAAATGAGGATCAGATCAGGCTTTATGTGGTACCTATTGAGTGCGTCAAAATGAGTCTATATGAGGGAAAGGGTTAAATTAAATGCTTACAAAATTGTGAGTATTATGAACCATGCAGTAACTTATCACTGGAAATAAGCAAAACACTCATTATAAATAAACCCCTTGGAAAAAAAATTATAACCCTCTTTTGGGGGGGGGGGGGGGGTTTAGTATAATAGGCCCCATTATGAGTATAATATTCTTAAATTAGCCTTAGACTAAGAGTAAAAGAGGGCGCCAGCTCTGTTCACAAGTGGATATAGTCCCTGACTTACTGTCACTTATTACTAGCCTGCTGTGGGTACAAGCCCTGGTCTAGTCACTATGACGACAGTTCCAACTGGCTTGCAGAAGGTTGATCATGATCTCAACTAGAGACACTTGCATGGGTCTTCCTTTGCCTGTACAGATCAAATCATTTTTGCAGTGATGTATGGTAAACTCAAAACAGTATATTAACAATATCTAAATGTTTCAATGTTGGTGACTTAAGGGAGAGTGCCAAGGTAACAAGATGACCTTAACTCTATAAAATCAACAATGCAATACTTATTGGTTAAAGTTTTGGCTGATGTTCTCTGGTATCCTTGTGCCACTTTGACTCTACTGGCAGAGACCAAATCTTGCAACTCAGTTATTGTTGTAGCCAGCAGCTATTGATTTATCTCTCTTTAGTAAAGCTGGGTCCATGCTGGACATTGAAATGGTCATAAAAAAACTTTGTTATTAACAGACAAGCAAAAAAAAAAAAAAAGAAGAAATAGATGAACAAAGGATTGGATCATGTAGAAAAATCACCAAAACCATGTCAATAACCTTGAAAAGACCCCTGAAAATGTGAACATGTTTGACAATAATAAACTATGGAATATCAAAGTTCAACACAGTCATTCCAAGTTTGACCATGGTTGGCCAGAAGGGTGGTAAGACAATGACATGGTAAGACATGACATGGTAAGACAGACTATGTAAGACATGAATGTAAGACCATGACAATGGTAAGACCATGACTATGGTAAGACAATGATTATAGTAAGACAATGACTATGGTAAGACTATGACTATGGTAAGACAATGACAATGGTAAGACAATGATTATAGTACGACAATGACAATGGTAAGACAATGACTATGGTAAGACAATGACAATGGTAAGACCATGACTATGGTAAGACAATGATTATAGTAAGACAATGACTGTATGGTAAGACAATGACAATGGTAAGAATAACATGTAAGACTATATGTAAGACAATGATATAGTAAGACAATGACTATGGTAAGACAATGACTATAGTAAGACAATGACTATGGTAAGACAATGACTATGGTAAGACAATGACTATGGTAAGACAATGACTATGGTAAGACAATGACAATGGTAAGACAATGACAATGGTAAGACCATGACTATGGTAAGACAATGACTATGGTAAGACAATGACAATGGTAAGACCATGACAATGGTAAGACCATGACTATGGTAAGACAAGACAATGACTATGGTAAGACAATGACAATGGTAAGACCATGACAATGGTAAGACCAAGACTATGGTAAGACAATGACAATGGTAAGACCATGACAATGGTAAGACAATGACAATGGTAAGACCATGACTATAGTAAGACAATGACTATAGTAAGACAATGACTATGGTAAGACAATGACTATGGTAAGACAATGACTATGGTAAGACAATGACTATGGTAAGACAATGACTATGGTAAGACAATGACTATGGTAAGACAATGACAATGGTAAGACCATACAATGGTAAGACCATGACAATGGTAAGACCAAGACTATGGTAAGACAATGATTATAGTAAGACAATGACTATGGTAAGACAATGACAATGGTAAGACCATGACAATGGTAAGACCAAGACTATGGTAAGACAATGATTATAGTAAGACAATGACTATGGTAAGACAATGACAATGGTAAGACCATGACAATGGTAAGACCATGACTATAGTAAGACAATGACTATAGTAAGACAATGACTATGGTAAGACAATGACTATAGTAAGACAATGACTGGTAAGACAATGACTATGGTAAGACCATAACTATAGTAAGACAATGACTATGGTAACTCCATGACAATGGTAAGACCATGATTATAGTTAGATAATGACTATAGTAAGACAATGACTATGGTAACTCCATGACAATGGTAAGACCATGACAATGGTAAGACAATGACTATAGTAAGACAATGACAATGGTAAGACCATGACTATAGTAAGACAATGACAATGGTAAGACCATGATTATGGTAAGACCAAGACTATGGTAAGAAACCGGTTTTTTTAATTGAATCTGTAAACATTATAGTTGAAAAGATAAATTAGCATTATCAAACAATAAAATGATTCTTGACTTTACAAAAAAACATCTGCAAAATACTAGCAATTTCTATTGATTACATGTATTAATATTAAAATTCCCTGGCTTAAAGGACATCAACATCATAAACATCCTATTTTATCAAGGATGCAACCCAAGTGGTACTACATAACTTTATTTTTGTACATTACAGCAGCTACATTATTAATTTAATGTCAGCCTTCTTAATGTTCCGTTGTACATAATATGGTGTGAGAAATGACAATCATTGCTCGTCTTTGTCACTGAAAGATGGAAAATTATAAAAAAAACAAAAATACAGTCTCCAAACTTCGTTAAGGAGACTTAATTAAGCCACAGATGGGACAGAGCCATTCGGGACATCTGATATTAATGTGCAAAACACATAATTTTAAGGTATTTTAAAATTTGAATTCAAACATTAATTACTAAAAGGCAAAAATGAATTAAGACCATCAAAAAAAAAACCTCAATATTAAGACCAGTTCTGTATAAAGATCACCTCAATATTAAGACCACCTCAACATTAAGACCACCTCAATATTAAGACCATCTCAATATTAAGACCATCTCAATTTTATGACCAACTTTATATTAAGACCACATCAATATAAAGATCATCTCATTATAAAGACCTCAATATCAAAACAACCTCAAATCTTACTATTGGCCAATAAAGCCAATCTTTATACAAAAACATCTGTGAGTGAGTTTCAAAACAAACTTAGACATAGACAGTCTCAACTTAAAGACCACCTAGCTCTGTTTGAAGACCACTTAATTATATCAAGGCCAACTCAGAATTATGTCCACCTTAGTTCCAAGACCTCTCTGAGTATTAAGACTGCCTTAGAAATTAAAAACCCACCTCGGTATTGATCAATACAACATCATTTTATATTAGATAATTTCAGATATATGGCCGGCCACCTCCTTGTCAAGACCATCAATATATCAAGCCTCCAGTCTCCTTTACTTATAAAAAGTCCTCAGTCTGCATCAACTTCTTTGAATTTCTAAAATTTAGATTTTACTCAAATCAAAGTTTTGCAAATCATTATCTCAAGAACATATGTTATTTGAAAGGGATTCTCATAATTCCACGCAATAATGTTATTTCTATAAAGGCTCTATAAGAAAATAATCTTCAATTAATATAATTCACTTAAATTTTAATATTTCAGTAACCAAGATTTATAGAATTTCAAGGAAAATCTGAATTTTGAGATATTTCATGAGACGGAGAGTAAATTGAGATTTTGAGATATTTCATGAGACGGAGAGTAAATTGAGATTTTGAGATATTTCATGAGACGGAGAGTAAATTGAGATTTTGAGATATTTCATGAGACGGAGAGTAAATTGAGATTTTGAGATATGCTTCCAGTCTGTTTCAGCTCTTCAATGCAGGAGACACAAATGACCTGTCTGAAGTGTGAATGGGTGCAGGCCTATCTACTGATGATCAATATCCTCCCCAGACACAGCAGTTCTGAGAATATAGGATGGTCAACCACTGTGCACCTCCCGTCCAGTGAAACATGATCTAGAAATTGCTTTGTTGATGGTGCAATTAGTTCTTTGCTTTTTTTAAAATGATATATTTCCTGCATTAAAGCTAGGAATTGTATCCATCATTTATCATTGTGTCTGTATAGAACCCTTCTGTTCTGGGAAGCATTAGGCCGGGGAATGGATTCTGCAGACTGAGGGCAGCCCCTACTAAATGAATTGCGTTAACACATGAATCCGACAGTGCCTATGGTTTATTTAGCAAGACTTAATTGGGTACCAGTGAATTGAAGTAGGAAAGTAAAAGACGGGCATGAGGAATTAATGAAACCTGAAGCGTGGGGCCACACGCGGCTTCTTTAATAGGCAATTGGTCTAATTTGCCCCAAAAAGAATGGATGGAGCAAGTCGGCCATGGATATGTTTATCTATCTGGCCTTTTGAAGGCCAGACCAGGAACCAATTAGCTTGACATTAAAGTTTAATGCCCAAGCACAGAATTTCTGCAAATTTAGTAACTGATAGCATGATAGACTGACTGATGTCAAAGAAAAGTCTTGATTGTTTTGTATGAGGATCACAAGTCGGAAAAACTGCAGAAAGTGTAATGAGCTGAATAGGAGTGAGAGAGATTGGACACACATTTAGCCTAATTGAGACACATTTAGCCTAATTGAGACACATTTAGCCTAATTGAGACACATTTAGCCTAATTGAGATATCAACCCTTTCCTTCATACAGACTCATTTTGTCGCACTCAATAGGTACCACATAAAGCCTGATCTGCAGAAAACCACAGTTGAACCTTACCAAATTTAATTACAAAGTCCTCATTTCCAGACCACTGAGGAGCAGCGAACAGCATAAAACCTGATCAGCCTGCGAGTTACTTGCAGGCTGATCTGGTTTTATGCTGTTCGCATAGGTCTTTTCATGGTTTCCTCATAATGAAGCATTTTAATGCATTATAGTAAACAGAGCAGACCCAGATCTGACTGCTGCCTGATGTTTGCTCTAATACAATAACTGTAGCTAATTACTTCTGCATGACTGTACAGTAAATTAATTTTCATCAAGCCATAAATTTGATTGAACATGAATATTTGACTCTTAATTTTTAAAAAAATTTAACTTCATTTCCTGAAACTGTAACATTTTTTCATTTTCACTCCATAATTTGTTTGCTCAATTCCTGCATCATAAGCACAATACAAAACTTTAATGGTTCCTAAATACATACATATACATAAGTCTACATTTTTATGTTTACTAATTTTTTCAACCTTTTCTCATCTTTTATTCATAAGCAGCAAACCAGGTTATATTCCAAAGAAGACCGTGTTCAATTGATGATTATTGTCACTAAAGCCGAAAGAAGATGAATTGTAAGTAGTCCTTTAGTTGTAAAAATTGTCTTATCTCATCCGAAATGCCAAGATTGATCTTGTTTGTATACATAATCAATATCTTGCCTCTCTTTTGTTTCCCAATAATGTATACACCCTAGAAAAATGTTCCTCCTATATATGGACAGACGAGGGACTCTAATGGAAGGAGATCAATTACATTCTCAATACAAATAAGTTTAAAAATCAAACAGGACATGACAGACTCAATTAACCAACCTTTTCTACATGAACAATTCAATTAAATAATTTGACAGTATGAAATGATATATGGGCAATTTAATTTTAAGTCATGTGATGATTAAGTCCGATGATGTTATTTTCCCTTCAAAATTCACAGTGAGAAAACGGACTATATTTCTCAAAATTTGATGTGAAAGATTCCAAATTAAGAAAAATAAAACGACATTGTTTGTTGTTTCCTTCATAACAGAAGGATTGAAAATCATAACAAGACCTGATTTTTTGGGGCTGTTTTCATTAAAAGTAGGCCAATGGTCAAGTTCAAGGTCAACTGCATAATGAACAAGTCCATCCACTTAATTAAGCAACTGTCCAAATATTGAAGCAATTCAGTGAAGCACATAGTTACAGCAGATTAACCAAAAGGTAAACCTGTCCAGACGCCATTTATTTCATCAAAAGTAGGTCAAATGTCAAGGTCACAAGATCAATTGCATAATGTATAAAGGTCAATTATGCAAATGCCTAAATATTGAAGCAATCCAATACATACATAAAAGTCATAGCAGATGGCTCTGAAAACACTCACCTGAGAAATATTGCCTTTATATATTAGTCACCATATTATACCAGCATTGTTGTACTTAATACATTATCCATCCAGAAATCAAACAGTACCTGTCGTCAAAATATTCAGTTAAAGACGGCTGAGAGATTATGACTTTAAACATTGTCATAAATATCATTGCTTAAGAAATGAAGATACTGGAGTTTATCTGGCATTTTTAATAATTAAAGGGCCAGAACTCCTGACCTAATTATCCGATATCAGCCATAGTCAAACATGGTCAAGAAAATATGGCTATAAATATTGTCATAAAGGTTGAATACAATTGCTAAAGAAATGAAGGTGCTAGAATGCAAACTAAGTGAAATTTGGCATTTTTTATTATTAAAAGAGCCATAAATCCTGACCTAAAAGGCCCATATCAGTCATAATCAAACTTGGCTTAGGAAATGATGATGCTAGAGTGCATACAAAGTGAGTAAGTTATATTAAAAGGGCCATAACTCCTGAAAGCCAATATCAGTTATAATCCAACCTGGCCACGAGATTATAGCTATAAACTTTTTCATAAAGTTTGAAAACAATTGCTTAGGAAATGAAGATGCTAGAGTGCAAACAAAAAGAATATGCTACATTTAAAGGTCCGTAACTCATGAAAGCCAATATCAGTCATAATCCAACCTGGCCAAGAGATTATGGCTATAAACTTTTTCATAAAGTTTAAAGATGATTGCTTAGGAAATGAAGATGCCGGAGAGCAAACTAACTAATTGTGGATGCTGGACAATGGATGGCAGTACAGTCATTAATCCCAATAGCTTATCCTTAAAGAACAATTATGCTCAGGTGAGCGAAAATAGTCAACTTGAATGTCCAATGCCAGCCATATAAAAGACATAATTTTTTTTGAAAAGCCTGCTCAAAAATGCATATTGATTTTGATATGACAAGATAACATATTTTTTCATTAATAGCCACCATGCTTCCCTCCATCCTCCCTTTATTAATAGATGCCCCCCTCTCCTCACCCCAACACACTGTCGCAAACCCCTCTACTACAGTACGGCTCGCGTTCAAGTTGGCACACGGAACGCACGTTACACGCACGTTACACGGACACGGAACGCACGTTACACGCACGTTACACGGTGCACGTACGTTACACGTTTGGTTCATATACACGATGCACGGTCCACACGATACGAACAATGCACGATGCAAACGCTGCCGGCTTATTCGGTCAACTCGGTTGTTTTCGTCCATAGACTACTTCTCTATGCGTCATTAGTTAATAAGAGAACTAAAGAAGGAATCAAGAGACAAGCGATCGTATTAAATTCTCGTTTTAGATTTATAATAACTACATGTAATTGCTAGTAAACTTTATATTTCATGTTTGTTCTTTTAGATACGTCGAAGATGTGAAAGAAATGATTACTTTTTTATTCTTATATGATCACGTTCATGTACAATGTATGAATGCATACTCCATTCAATGCGTATGATCTATTTTTCACACTATCATTAAAGTTTGGGAACAAAATTCCATATATAATCAATAAATGAAACATCAAAGGAGTTACCTTTTTATTTAATTAATTACCGATCTGGCCATTTACCGACACAGAATTAAAAAAAATCGTATCGTATTGTTGGTAAAGTAAAGTAAGTAAATGCATTTTACAGTCTAAGTTTCATGCCTTGGGCACGTTCACCGACTTTACAGCTTTTACCCCTGGTCATCGGGCTACTTGTATCTATCTATCGGTCTCCCTGGGGAGTCTTTCACTCCGCTTATGGCAGCCGACACCATGGCGCCACGGAATTATACCGCCCTCTCAGGTACCCATTTACACCTGGGTGAAGTGAAACAATGCGGGATAAATTTCTTGTTCAAGGAAATTGGCAGTGTCCTTGGCAGGACTCGAACCCGGGACCCCTCGATCCCGAAGCGCGTGTCCTACCACTGGACCACTGCTCCCCAATGGTAATGGTAATCTATAATTTTAGCCACATATACTAGCTGTAGTTGTTTTCGTCCATAGACACTTCTCAATCTTTTTTTTTCTAATTCTTTTAATAAGAAAGCGAATAGAATTGACGATTATACGAATCTGTGTAAACAATGTATGATTACTCATTATTGGAAGACAGACAAAACAACCAACCCCAAATGATTTTCAAAAGACGGATAAAAACATTCAATAGTTTTAGGAGTGGAAAAATCGAGCCCATTTTATCTTTATAATTACCTGTACCATCACCAGTATATGTATGGAAAAACGAGTATTTAAAGTTATGCTTTCGGCAATTAATTCCTAATTTCCTATCAGTTTATCGAATAAATTCAAAAAACGCAATCGACCAATAAGTTTTTTTTCATTTAAATAAGTTTATCCTATCGAGTGCTTCCTTAGGTAGATGAAAGGTTTAAGTCTTGGATGTATTCGATGCGGTTATAACGTGAAAATTAAATTTAATTAGTTAATAATGAGCATGATAGTTGAAGTTTTAAATTCATTGTATATATATCACATCTAGGCTAATGAGAGAGAGAGAGAGATGGCGGAGAGAGAGAATTACACATAAGTCGTCAAACGTTAAGTTACATGTACCAGGCCAAGGTGACGATTTACGTATAATCCGAGTCCAGCTACCCAGTCTGACACTTAACTTCCTCAAATGTACTCTTGGTCTTGGGTGTCAAATTAAATATTTCCTGTGCATAGATTGTGTATCGTGTCAAACTGGAATACACAGGAAGTCCCTGCTAAACGACACAATGTGCCACCAGCACGATATAGTATAAATTCCGAGCCAGCAAATTTTGAGTTACATTTTACCTGTAAACGGAATAAATAGTGGTTATAATATTCGTGAGGACTGAGGAGACCTAGGAAATCGGTAAGTCGTATTTTATTAATAATTTATATAAAGTTGAAGCAATGTGCATTATGAAATATGGTATATCCAGCAGCATAATGTGTATCATTTCACACCATATGCACATGTAAGCAGTTGTTTTTTCATGCATAAAGCAGGACGCAAACACACAAGATAATATGTGTTTTTACCTCGATCAAGACTCATTTCCATTAGGGTTCTAGTACAATAAGCCGAATATTTTACACCGTGACATGTTACAGTTTAGAAATCTATATGTTTATGTCCATCTCGGACAGCAGTTTTTAACAGCTGAACGGTTAACACGTTACACACGATATAAACGATGCTACACGGACCACACGTTGAGAATGTTACACGGTTACACGGTACACGCACGCACGTTACACGCACATTACACGGACACGGAACGCACGTTACACGTACGTTACACGCTAAAAATGCCAACTTGAACGCGAGCCGCACTGTACCACCTCTTTCTCAGTCTTCCCCTATCATAACGATTCCCCCCCCCCCCCCTCACACACACACACTTATTTTCAACAATAATAGTCTCAAACTTTAACTGCCAATTTGACATTCATTCTGTGTACTACATCTTGGTCAGTATATTATGAAAAATATAAAAGACATCATCCATGGGGGTCTTAAGTTATAGGGGGCAGATATAATTATTTTTGTTTGTACAATATGTGATTGCATTACCATAATAATGCTTCAGTGCCCCCATCTTTTATTTGTTCAGATATTTAAATGTATATGACTTTTTTAAATAGGAAAACATGTCTAATATAATTTCAATAAATCCTCACCATAATGTACCAAAATATTTTGTTCACATCATCTGAAAGTTTGACTTCATTTTGACGTTATTTTGAATACTGATCGATGGTCAATCATCAATAAAGACGCTTTT
>CM037780.1:32088295-32138295 GCA_021229015.1 Solen grandis | reverse complement strand
CTACACCCTAACATTACCAGTGAGGAAGTTTGCTTGAACATCTTGGACTCTGGCGGTTGGTTGCCTTCTATTGGACTAGAGGGGGTCGTACTTGGAGTACTCTTCTTGTTTCATAATCCAAACTTTGACGATCCATTGAATGCGGAATTCAACTTCGATTTTATTTCAAGTGATGAAAGAGAAGAGATTTATAGCAATTATTACAACGGGGAAGTTGAGGGATACGAATTTATCACGGAAGACGATTCTGATGAAATGTCGGAGTCTGGTGATGCAGTTGATTCTGCTACAAAAGACAAGTGTAGTGAGAAAGATAAAGCAATTGCAATGGAAGTTGACACTGGGGTTGTTATGGATGTCGAAACAGCAGTGCGTTTCGCACAATTTCCCTACACCTAGAATAGCAGAGGAACAAACAGAAAGTGCGTGTGCTCTTCCAAGATATACAAGTTTGAGACATAGTAGTACGGACCGAATGCCTTTGAAGTCTAGTCAAAGTTGCTTTCCTAATTTTTGTCAAAACGTTGACACGTTTAAGACTAAAATGGATGAGCCAAAATTAGCTGTTTGTGATGGAGAGACAGTTCTTATGTATTAAAATGTTACAAGATTACAAGCCATCAATGTAGTAGGACGATAATGACGATAACGCTGTATGCTATATTTACACAACTGAGTATCAACCATTGTGATAAGCCAATCGTTTGAATACATGTAAAGAAGTGGATATTGTATTCATTTATATTTCTAACCCTTTCAAATGCCAGCACAAAATAGCCCTCGCCGCCAACTAATGAATAATTATGGCTACATGTAGCTGTACTCTTTTGCAACAAAAAGCGCCGATAGAGCTGAGAGTAGAGCTGAGAGAGCATTTTTTTTCAATGTTATGTTGTCGCATTTATTTTGTATATAATAGTAAATTTTTCAAGCGATATCAATAAACCAAATTTTATGAACCCGCTTAGACTTGCGTAAAGACGGCCGTGAAAAGAAATTTAAACACAAACTTTATTTTAAAGAACTGCATACAATTTGAACATTGTCACCACAGTTCATACGATTTACATAAATATGTGTACTCAAATCCAACGGTAACAAATATTAAACAACAAACTTTCATTCTTTTCATTACGTGTGGTATCTTTTTTATGCCCCCCTTCGAAGAAGAGGGGGTATATTGCTTTGCTCATGTCGGTCGGTGCGTTGTCCGTCTGTTCGTACTATCTAACCGTCGTGCCCAGTTTGTGTCCGGTCTGTCAGGGTTAATACCAGACTTGTCCGAGTGATAACTTAGTTCGATTTGACCTTTAAATCTCAAACTTCATGTGGTTGTTGCTCATGATTAGTAGATAACCCCTATTGTTTTTGGTGTCAATACCTCAAAGGTCAAGGTCACAAGGTCACATGTTGTGTATGTATAATACCAGACATTGTCCGAGTGATAACTTAAGTTCTATTTGACCTTTAAGTCTTAAACTTCATGTGGTTATTGCTCATGATTAGTAGATGACCCCTATTGAATTTGTTGTCAATACCTCAAAGGTCAAGGTCACAAGGTCACATGTTGTGTATGTATAATACCAGACATTGTCCGAGTGATAACTTAAGTTCTATTTGACCTTTAAGTCTCAAACTTCTTGTGGTTGTTGCTCACGATTAGTAGATGACCCCTATCGATTTTGGTGTCATTACCTCAAAGGTCAAGGTCACAAGGTCACATGTTGTGTATGTATAATACCAGACATTGTCCGAGTGATAACTTAAGTTCTATTTGACCTTTAAGTCTCAAACTTCATGTGGTTGTTGCTCATCATTAGTAGATGACCCCTATCGATTTTGGTATCATTACCTCAAAGGTCAAGGTCACAAGGTCACATGTTGTGTATGTATAATACCAGACCTTGTCCGAGTGATAACTTAAGTTCTATTTGACCTTTAAGTCTCAAACTTCTTGTGGTTGTTGCTCACGATTAGTAGATGACCCATATCGATTTTGGTGTCATTACCTCAAAGGTCAAGGTCACAAGGTTGCATTTGTATATATGTTTGACTTGGCCTTGTCCAAATAAAATTTTAGTCCTATTTCAGACTATATGTGTATTTGTTCCTTATAATGAGTAGATGACCTCTATTGATTTGGGTGTCAACATCCAAAGGTCAAGTTCACAATGTCACATGTTGATATATTTTCATTATATAAATGTCTTGCCCAAGTGAAAACTTCTATTTTATTTTTACGCTTAAGGTCCTAACCTCATGTAGTTGTTGCTTATAAATGTAGAAAACCCTGTTTTCAAATTAATAAGTTGGATTCTTATAAATATTTTGAACGATTTAAGCACTGTCTAACTAATAACTCAAAATCTCATTGTGTCTGGTTTTATTTCAGTAAATGTTTAGTTCCACATTTTAGCACAATATATTTTCACTCAAATTTTTGAAGTTTGAGATTTTTTTGTGACAAGCCAACATTATGAAGGCAAACTCTTTGCATGTAATATAGCTATATACATATTATGGCATATGAGGGGGGCATATATGTTTCACAAACATTTCTTGTTTTTCTTTATTTTTTTCTATCGGCAAATTGAAATATAATTTAATATCACAAAATACGAAAATAAAATATATGCCACCGGGCTGGATTCGAAGCTGATGCGAAACTAAGCCAATTAATTGAGCTAGTAAGGCGTACTGTAAATTATATGTGATCTCTATTTATGACAATCGTGCAAATAATCTCCGAATGAATAGCGATTGACTCGCTTGCGCATTTACTTTCCTTGTTACAGTTTATCTAATCTCCAGCATTTCAAGCCAGTTTCGACTTCCAAAGTGCAATCATATTGAAACAAACATCACTAAGCGATAAAACAGAAAACAAAATTTGGAACTATATCTCCACGTAGCAAAAAGTTGGAAATTTGGTGTTTAGATAAAACCCAAATATGTAGAACGATTCAAAAATGTGTGCTACCATGGAGCAGTGTTAAAAAAGTGGTGGTGTCAGAGGTCTCTCTCTCCCTCTGAAGTTCCATGATTCTCTCTTTGTCTCTCCCCCCCCCCCCCCCTGTTCCTCTCTTTGTTTCTGTCTGTCTGTCTGTCTGTCTGTCTGTAAAGTCTCATGTTTCTCTCCGTCTGTCCGTGAATCTCAGTCTACATAACGTGATTCTATTGTTGAAACTTATTCATTTACGTCGATAGTGGAACAAATGTACTTAACGGTATTAAATACACTAATTGAGTTGTATTGTTTACGCTGTGTATTAAATGGTATTATTTAAGCTGTGTATTGAATTGTATCATCAACGGTTTGCACTAAATGGTATTATTTACGCTGTGTATTGAGCTGTATTGTTTAAGCTGTGTATTGAATGGTATCATCAACGGTTTGCACTGAAGTATTGAATGGTATCATCAACGGTTTGCACTGAATGGTATTATTTACGCTGTGTATTGAGCTGTATTGTTTAAGCTGTGTATTGAATGGTATCATCAACGGTTTGCACTGAATGGTATTATTTACGTGTGTATATAGAGGATATTTGTTTCTTTAGAATGGATATGGGTTATATCTCATCGAACATTGATACAATTTCATATTTTTACGAGCGCAAGATGAGATATAACACATTCCATCCAAAACAAACAAATTTTCTTTTATTTTATACTAATTTCTGCTATATAGGTAAAATATGTAATCCCGACAAATCTATGTTTTCACACGATGGAATATGGATTTAAGCTCACTTACAGAACACGGTATTTCATCAGTTAGCAGAAAATAATCAGTTGTATTATTTACGCTGTGTATTGAATGGTATTACTTATACTGGGTATTGAGTTGTATTAACCCTTTTCCCTCATAGAGGACACCATGAAAAGACCTATGCGAACAGCATAAAACCAGATCAGCCTGCGAGTAACTCGCAGGCTGATCAGGTTTTATGCTGTTCGCTGTTCCTCAGTGGTCTGGAAATGAGGATTTTGTAATTAAATTTGGTAAGGTTTAACTGTGGCTTTCTGCATGAGTCTATATGAGGGAAAGGGTTAATTAATTACATTGAGTATCTAATAGTACTAATCATGATGTGCATTGCGTTGTATTGTTTACGCTGTGCATTGATTGGTATTATCTATGCTGTGTATTAAATGATACCATTTACGTCGAGTAACGTTATTGACCTCTAAAAGAGAAACTTATTTTGATATGCAATTAATAGGGTTTTACTTCTTGCACAATGGTTGCTCCAAGACCCAAAGTCACTCATTTCCCTTTGTTGGACTTGGGCATACCCAAATGACTCGCAGAATCGAATTGCATTATTGATAAACTATTTCTCTCTTTCATTCATCACCTTTTCGCGATATTTTCTGTGAACTTACACCAAACACAATTCTGTCTCTTACTGTGCCTTCTGGTTCTTTGAAGTTGTAGTACATGTAATTGTACAACAGTTACACTCTCCAATGTGCTACTAGTTTCTCGAATGACAGTTTTTCTCACGTAAAATTGAAACGATATCTTGTAAATAATGGATTCACCGTTGGTTGCAGGTGAAGTGGCACTGCCTTTAAGATAAGTTTGAGTTTCAGCCTGTCGAACAAGTTAAACTTAAAGTCTTTAACAGGTATCGACCCTTTTCATCCACTAAGAGTAATAAATACGTCAAACGCACAATAGTCCTTGAATATCATTTTTCTAACACCATGTAATATTATTGAGTTCACAGAATGACAATGAGTAGTGTATTCTGACTATCTATTTAACACTACTAATCAAGTACAGTGGATGGAGTTCAGCGATAGCCCAGAGAGGAAATGATGAAGAACGCTGGGCTTATCAGGAATGACGTTTATATGTTTTCTTTTTTTAGGGAACGAGATCTAGTCTGGGTGACCATACGACCATACTGTTACAACACTTATATCAATATGGATGAATCTACTTGAGTGCACTGATCATTCGACAGAGGCAAAGCAAGTTTATAATAATTCATTTCTCAAGTTAAATGAATCCTTCCGTTCGTATTATAAAGTTTGGTATTGCTTTGGATTTAATTTTCTCGTTTGTTGATTTACTTTAATATGAAAAAGAGACATAATTACATTTTAAATCACTGTGCTTTCAGCGCTATCGGTGTTTTGATTAATGACGAGAAGCGGACGAAAACTACGCTACCCAGCACGGTATTGAGAACTTTTCAATTTTATGTTTACAATCACTCTTTCACAAATGCGAGTCCTACGGTACCTGAAATTGTTGCAGTAATCAATATACCCAATGTTTATTTTAAGTTCCTTTAATACCTTTACACCATGATCAAGTCTAGTCAGGTATATAACCGCCGAATACGACGGCTGGATACGTATGTACACGGAGTCTATTTTAAGACTTTACAACAAAATCGAACCCCTGACCATTATACAATATCCACCGAGGACGACCGGAATTTTCCGAGTGATACAGCTGCATTAAATTAATCAATATGCACGGAGTCTATATTTAGACTTTACATCATGGGCGAGTTTGTGCAGGTTACGCTCTGAGTATAAAAAGGCTTCGATCTCCGATCAATCGCTATAAACACGTAGCTTCCAACTACACTAGACGTACCGTACATTCATCTAATTGAGATTCATTGGACAAAAAATGTCAAAATTTGTGAAAGATCTACATCGCTTAATGAAAAAGGTTAATCATTTGACGGAAGGTCAAGTGACAATAGAGAACGTGAACTGGGATAATGCCGAATGTATGAACTATTTTGACATTGTTATCAAACCAAACGCGGGCTACTACAAAGGAGGAATCTTTAAGTTTGAAGTGAGTATTATATTGTATTATATTTCTGATGTAGATTGCGCATTATATTCTAATTACAAAAATGCAATCAATGTTTACATCTTCAAAACGAAAATGACAATTCAAGATAGCACCGTTGGTATTGACAGCTTGATGTAACAAGTCCCGGTGGGCAAGTGGCAATTGCATGTGTCGTATCCGATAGGACTTGAGTACAATCCCCGGCCGCCATATAGCAAAGTTGTAAAAACTGGTATTTGTTTACCGAGGTACTTAGTTATGTGCTCAGCATATGTAATGGTGGTTGCAAGACTGGTTGACCCAGAATCAGACTAAAAGCACTGGGAGCAGTAGCTTACCTCTTGTCTACGGGTCGGTGAGGCATCAGTCTAATGTAGATATGATTTAAACATATAGTCAGAGGGTCATTTAAGCCAGTAGTTCACATTGGGAATTAATTGGAATAATCATTTATGTTTTGAGTGACAGTCTCTTAAAGTATGCAACTTTGATTTCCTTAAGTTAATCAATCCATCGCTCATTAAATATTGATCTTGGTCCATAAAGTAATTATGGGAATTTTATAGTAAATGCAAGCCTTTATAGCCTTAGAGCAAAATAGTTTATAACTCCAAGTCAATGGATGCTTGCATTGCGCTGAAGTATTTTAAGCATATGAGTGGCATTGATGCCAGCTTGTCATTACATTCGAGGAACGACTTCCCACGCAAATTGCCAAACCCTGTATCTCTAACAAATTGCCTAAATCTGTGTCTATTCTTAAATCAGTCTCGACTTGAACTACATTGTTTTACTTCACGGAAACAGACAGGAAAAATTATACTAGTATACAGACTGAGGAAGGAGACATGTTTCGGTTTCTGAGCCTTGCGATTCCCGAGCATTATTTCCCACTAGTGTTGCTCCCATAACGACTGTTTTGCTTTATGTATTGTATGGTGAATTCTTGTTCACAAAGAATAACATATGTCTCATTTCAGGTATGGGAAAATGAATCGTACAATTCTGGTGGCCCACCTGGAATTGTCTGTTGGACAAAAATCCTACATCCTAACATGGAATATAATGAACTGATCTGCTTGAACATGTTGGACTCTGACAGTTGGTTGCCTTCTATCGGTCTAGAGGGGGCCGTACTTGGTGTACTCTTCTTGCTTCATAATCCAAACTTTGACGATCCATTGAATGCGGAATTCAGTAAGTTATCGAGTGAAAAAATACAAGAGCTTTACCAGAAGTATTACAACGGGGAAGTTGAGGGATATGAATTTATTACTAAAGATAACTCTGATGAAATGTCGGAGGCTGGTGATGCAGTTGATTCTGCTACAAAAGACAAGTGTAGTGAGGGAGATGAAGAAGTTGCAATGGAAGTGGACACTGGGGCTGTTATGGATGTTGAGACAGCAGTGCGTTTGCACAATTTCCCAACACCTAGTATAGCAGAGGAACAAACAGAAAGTGCGTGTGCTCTTTCAAGATATGCTAGTTTGAGACATTGTAGTATGGACCGGGTCCCTTTGAAATCTAGTCAAAGTTGTTTTCCTAATTTTTGTAAAAACGTTGACTTTTTTAAGACTAAAACAGATGAGCCAAAATTAGTTGTTTGTGATGGAGAGACAGTTCTTATGTATTAAACATACCGGTTATATTGTAGTATAAGGTGTATATAATAAGTGAAGATAGTGTTGCAAATGCCATATTTACATAAGTTAGTATTAACCTTTGTGATAATCCAATCGTTGCAATAAATGCTGAGAAGACGACTCATTGTCTTTATTTTCATGTATAGCCCTTGTCAATGATAACAAAGAGTTCTCATCGGCATATTTTATATTCATGTATCATCATATATATTTCTAATGTGTGTCAAATAGCTCTCTCTCTCTCTCTCTCTCTCTCTCTCCGTATGCGAGTCTTTCTCTCTATATGTATATCCCCCCTCTCTCTCTCTGTATACAACACTCTCTCGCTCTTTCTGTATAGAACTCTCTTTCTCTTTATGCAACTCTCTCTCTCTCTCTGTCTCTCTCTCTCCACATTTGTACCTCTCTCTGTGCGTATGTATTTGAGTGAGAAAAAAAATACTACAAGTATTTGATGAGTGATAAGTCTTTAAGGTGCATCACATTATTTTGAACCTCTGTATACTTTGCAAAAGTATACAAATCGTGCGGTGGCACAGAGGTGGCATGTTTAGAACTTACTTAGCTCGTGGGAACGAGATACTAAGCCGTGCTTTTTTTTTTTTCTTCCTTTTTTTCTTCCATTTATCAGTGCAATTTTTATACTATTCTTTTTTTTGTAAATTATAATAATAGTTATTAACAAAATGTTTAGTCACAAGGATAATGTTATACAATACAAAAAAGTCCAATTTAATAAATATAATTTAATAGGAGATGGGCGACCGCTAATGTTGTCATAACTTGTGGCCCGATCCTAATATAAATACATGTACTTTTCATCTACATTGTGTATTATTAGTAAATGTGAACATTGTGTGTTTTAATGATCGCAATAAAATATGGTTAAACACTAAGCTAAGCCGTGCGAACGAGATATTTTAGTTCGCTAGGCTTAGTATTTCGTTCTCGTGACTTATGATGTCGTTCCCGCGAGATAAGTAAAACCCTACACATGTCACCACTGTGCCTCCGTACAATCGGAATATAAACCGTGCTTTTGTATAGGTCACACATGGATTACCTCGCCAAAATGGTATATTTCTTTATCCCTCTCTCACACATCTGAAACAGCAATGAAATCATTTAAGAATATCAACTTGAAAACCGGACAACCTCTCGGCCTGTTGGTATTTCTCAATTTTAATTATGTGTTTTGTCTCCTTGCCGTATTTACTTGCAACTCCCGGTGTTATTTCATAGTTCATTTCTAATATACATGTACAGCGATGCTGGATTTTTCATATTTCATCATTTATCATACATGTACATCGCGAAGCTATGTAATCACATCTCTGTATCAATGAGTAATGGAAACATGTCCTATAGCACTATTGTTCGAAAGTCACGTGACAGAAACACAGTCATGTGACTCATCGAGGTTCAAAGTGGACAGGAAGTACTTAAAATGTCATTCAAAAGAGCCCTTTAAAGTACGCATTAACTTGACCACGAACATCACTATTATCAGCGTGATCACAACACCACCAACACTGATCTTCTCCCCCCCCCCCCTCTCTCTCTCTCTCATACGTATATGAAAAGAAATGAAATGTATCTTTCTATCTCCTGTACACATATGTTTCTCTCTCTCTCTCTCTCTCTCTCTCTCATACGTACATGTATATGAAAAGAAATGAAATGTATCTTTCTATCTCCTGTACACATATGTTTCTCTATCTCTCTTTATTTACAGTACACATTTAAGATGGAGTCTCTCAATTTCTATCACTCTTTCAATTCCGTACACAAATTTGAAATGAAGTCTCTCTCTGTCTCTCCCTCCTTGTAGTTTGAATAATGTTATAAATTATGCTTAGTTTTGGTATATTTTAAGTAAAGAAATTATGTGAAGGATAACACTGGATATTGTCTTTTTTATCCATAAAAGATAGTAAATGTGCCACAAGCACAAGTTTGACCGAAAAACTGCACATTTTTCAAGAAATGTGTTTTTACATTCCTTAAATATCATTGAAAATCAACGACCTTATGATGATGATTTTTACGACTGATCAAGCCCTTTTTCTTTACTTTTTCTGCTGAGTGTTTTTTTTTTTCGCCAAAACAACGTACCGGGTACTTTTGAGTAAAATCAGTGTTGATTGTTCTACTGAGACACAACCTTTGCTGTGTAGGTTAACATAACGTGTATACCCACTGCAAATCACTTCCCTTTTCGCCTCTAAATGCTGTTATATTTCCTTATTTCGGTGTTCATTAACACTTATCAATTTTTTTCACTAAATGCAATGGTAGTTCTGAGATCACTTTTTCAGTAATTTAATTATTTAATGTTTAATTTCTCAAACAAAATAATTACGTATGACGAAATAAATGTACGTCTTGGACTTCGATACGTTTTATCAAAAAGTCTAGAGCATGATAGTTCCGTAATACTTGACTATTTGAGTTTTCCGTCGCTTCGACAATATTTCAGTCATATAATTAATTACAGGTGGAGGAAGACCCCAGTGCACCTCCGACCTACCACAAGACAGCTGGAGGCTTCCTCAAATGAAAATCCGAATGACCCTCCCACGCGGGAGGGGGGGGTTTCCCTCTCGACCCTGCCGGGATTCGAACCCACGCGGTGAAGGGCTGAGGGAGTGTTAAAGTCAGCGACTTTACCCTCTCGGCCACGGAGGGGGGCACTGAGGCCCCGAACCCACGCGGTGAAGGGCTGAGGGAGTGTTAAAGTCAGCGACTTTACCCTCTCGGCCACGGAGGGGGGCACTGAGGCCCCCAAGTCTAGTGATAGTTCCGTAGTGGTGTACGCTACTTCAAAGAGTACTTAACAATATTCCTGTCCCTGCTACGCCTTATTGCCGCTGTATCGTTTCATATTTAACATAGAATTAATTAGGCTTGACAGGTTCTGTCAATTTAGAGTAGGTCCGTCCGGTAGTGGGACGAAGCGTACCATTGCACAACCGTACCAGTGCCTGAACGTACCATTTTCGGACGAAGCGTACCACCTACATGTACTTCAGTGTTGTTATTGGGATGGTGCACTCGTTAATAGAGTGTTAATGAGGTGTTAATGGGGTGTTAATGAATAAGTTTTGGGATGACTGAAAACACAAACTGGTTTGTTTATTCTATTCTTTATTACAATTAAACATGTAACAATTACATAGAAAGTAATCAATAGAAAATGCAATGATACGGCGGCATAAAATTGAAGCATATTTTAAGAATATATCACAGTTCTCCTGCAGAGGTAAGCTTTAACTATAAATTTGGCTGTTTTTCTTGGGTGAGTATTTAATAGAAATGTTAATTTATCATCCGATGACAAGTTTGTATAAACAGTTTGTAATAGTATATCCCCAAACACATTACTTCGGATGGTATTATAGAGATCACAGGTATATATATTACAAACTACTTAACCCAGGACGGACATCTGTTTGACTTGCTTCTCACACTGCAAACCCAGTAGATGAAACCGGTCGCCTTGTTCTCTCGCTGAAAACATATATAAAAATATGTATAAATTTATACATATATTAAATATCATACATTAATTTTATAATATAATTTCAAATACCGTTTTATCATCACGTAGCATACTCCAGAACCTCAAATGTTACTGGGTCGTCTGCGATGTCTGGACCAGGCGGTTCTTCATATTTTATGCTGGAAGGATCCTGGATAGGCACATCGTCGCCGACGTGGAACGATGTGTCTCGAATCCCAATCTGTTCCTCATTCATGATGTTGTCCTCTGTGAGGGGTTGTAGAGGCAGATGAATCACGTGATCCTCTGTGAGGCTAGATGCGGCTTGTTGTTCGTTGGTGTCGGTTGACGAACAGTCAAGACACATCCAATCCAGCGTGATCAGCTGCCTCTAGAGCTGTCGGTACTGGATGTGGGTGATACCTGAAATTGTAATGAAAATTATTGTATTAAAATACATAGTTCGCATTTACATTTTTTATTTCGCACAAATAAGCTGATCCATTCCCAACATGATATACAGAACATGTACTGTTCATAAACATCAAAGTAGAAAGAGAGGTGGCAGACAAAAATATCCATCCATCCATCCATCCATCCATCCATCCATCCATCCATCTATCTATCTATCAAAGGTTAAAACACACACAAAACGTAATTTGATACTATTTTCCTCTCTTTTTTTTCTCTTCTTCTTCTTCGATCCTTTTCTCCTTTTTTTGTTTTACTCATGTTTTTATTTATACCTGCAAATCAAATAATTCAAGTGCGGGATCTAGCGACAGTAAGCTCTATTACATAGAAATATTTCTTCTTTTGCTTTTCATCACCTCAATAGGCTTATTAGCCTACTTATCATCTCAACAAAAGGCAAATTTATTTTCGCAGATCACAATATTCTCTTCGTCGTAAAGATTGGTATTGATTATTTTTATATGAATGAATTCAAATAGTGTCACATGGTCTGTGTCACGGACCTACATATCTGTTAGCAAGGTCCATGATAATGTTTATAAGTGCATGTATCCTATATATTATGACAAAGATATAGATTGTCTTAATTTGACAAAAGTTATCCCCCTTATATAAATTTACTCCACTTGCACTGCCTGTCGCTGTGAACGTCATTGAATGGTATTTAAACGCATTATTATGTATGACAGTGATTTTTTCCTAGACTTTTTTTTACCACCTGTGGCTTTCTTATAGGGTAATTAGCGTTACAAGTAAAAATTGTAAATTATAATAAAATGGAAAATACCATCATCAAACTCTAAACAATATGAAAATTCATTCTTTGTGGACACTGTGATTCACTGGAATCATCTCCCCGATAATATAGTGCATGCTGGCTCTGTTGAGGCATTCAAAAATGCCTTAAAGAGCCACCGCCAATAGTACGGAGCTCTTCTTCCGTTGTGTAAAACCCAGTATTGGGATCTACAACGTATTTGTTTCAGATTCAGATTCATAAAGTTAATTATGCTGGAGTATCCAGTTATCGCCAGTGTAAGAAGTAATTGCAAGAACAAAACAACCACTCACCTTTGTTTCAAATATATTCCTGAATGCATCAATGTATAGCCCCCAAGTGTCGGGAAATGTCATTTGTAAGTGATAACAAATAGAAAAAAATATTTGTCAAAAATCAACACAGTCAAAAATTTTATTTCCAAAATGGCGTCTTGCGTTCTCGGTTGCGACCTCAAAAAGAATTTGTCACGAGTACGGTGGACAAACAAAGACAAAATCAATAAACAACAGTTTCAATGAAGTTGTATGTTCTTCATAACAGCTGTGTAGAACAGCTGTGCAAAATTTAACAGTGTCCATTTTATTACAGGTGCCCACAGAGTTTTTAACTGGGGGTACTATTGATATTTTGAGTCCCCTATCAGTGTCTACACCGGAGAGGACTATAGGTTTGCCCTCCATCTATCTGTCAGTCTGGATGTCTGGAAACCTGGATCCCGCAATAACTTAAAAACTGTTTAAGATAATAGTATGAAAATTGGTAGAGCAAGTGCTACAATTACCGGCATGTTACAGTTATCAGCATGTTTTTATATTTTCATTGGTCAGTTGCAGTGAAATGCATAATATCCTGTGTTTGCGTCATACAATCACAGAAAAATTTCAAGACATGCACTATTTGGCTCACAGGTCTTTTTTTTTCATATACTGTTTATGAAAAAAAGACCTGTAAGCCTAAGTCTTGGAATTTTATTAAGTTTATTAAGCACCAGTGTAAAAGAAGGTTAGACTGCATTCTGTGCATGTCATTTGTTGCTATTTTAATTGCATATGTCATCATTTAAAATAAGGTGTCTGTTAAAATTGTGTTTTTGTAATATTGACTTAGATAAAATTCATCTGATTCTGGTTAATACTAATAAGCTTTAAATGTGCTACATGTACCAGACTGCAAGTTATTGCACTTTTTCCATCTTCATATTATTGGGTGCTGGATTATTGAAGCATGAATTTAAGCACTTATGACCATATACATAACAATATAATGAGACTTAACCCTTTCCCTCATATAGACTCATTTTGACGCACTCAATAGGTACCACATAAAGCCTGATCTGCAGAAAACCACAGTTAAACCTTACCAAATTTAATTAGAAAATCCTCATTTCCAGACCACTGAGGAGCAGTGAACAGCATAAAACCTGATCAGCCTGCGAGTTACTCTGATCTGGTTTTATGTTGTTCGCATAGGTCTTTTCATGGTGTCCTCTATGAGGGAAAGGGTTAATTAATTATTTTATATATCTTAAGATAATGACTTTACTGGCCAGTTTGATTGTTAGGGAGACATTTGGAGTTTTTTTGGAATCCCACACTTAAGAAAATGATAAAAGCAAAAGAATCAAAGATGTACGTGAATGAATACATATATTACCATCCAAGAATACAAGATTCTAGACAGAATAAGTTATTTAATGCAGCAGAAAAAGACAAGTTAACTAAATAAACCGATGTGTATTAAAATTGCTTACCAACAATGCACACCTACCTTAATTAAAACGCTAATTATTGTTTACAATTAAAGGTGCCGATAACTGTCTCACACTGCCGATAACTATCACATGTTTGTGACTTTGTTTGCATCAAAATTTCATGGCATTCAAAAATTACATTGCATTGGCAGAGTAATCAAACAGCCAATGAAAGGTCTTAAAATGAAATACAACATTGTTTACATGTATATTCATGATAGTTTTAGGTCAGCATGACATTTACTGTTAAGGTGCTGATAACTGTAGCACTTGTTCTATATGAATAGATGGCAGTATGGAGATTCTGCATGTCACTTTGTTGTTATTTTTCTCTGACCAAAATTCTGGTTGCTATGGTAATGGAAAAATTATGAACCTCACTGTATTGCGTGCAGCACCAGTTACTTGTCTTTTAAACTTTGTATCCTTTCATATTTAGAGTCCCTACAATATTTGGCGTATATTGTGACGATGCGTCGTCACGGGTATAGGTACAATCTCTGACAACTGCGTCAGGGAGTCGACTCTTTGGCTCAGTGGTTAGAGCATTGGGTTATCACGCCGGCAGACCGGGTAAATTAAAAAAAAACTCTACAGTGGGTAAATGGGCATGCTCTATTATACTTGTGAAGTGTAACTTTGCTCTTAGATTATTAACAACTATGGCTCTAAATGACTACTGTACATAGGATTGTTGAGAAGTGTAATGATAATCAAAAATGTGTTATTTTAAGATGTTGGTTTACATAAATCAATCATTGTCTGCTAGCTGAGAGTTATCAATAGACTCTGTGGGACAGGCAGCTGTTCATTTCACTATTGTGATGGCAGTGGTAAAAAATAGGCATGCCTCTGAGTCTCTGATGGATAAATATTACTATGAGATTCACTGTAACTTGAAAGAGGAGGATGCTCTTACGGTCACAAATTTGAGATGGGGCCCATCAGTAAAAGAGAAAAGGGGGAGAAGGTACAAAGTACAGATCCAACGCAGGAGGGATTAATAAAAGTAGCAAGAACTGGTTTCCAAGTTGACGTAAAATAAATAAGTTTGAACTTAAATAAATGAGATTGTTTTGCCTCTTTTTTAAGCAAGTGAAATCAAAGTATATTAACAAATTGATATGTTTTATTATCTCAGACCAGTTACCTAAACATGCAGATTACCAATATGGGAATACCGGGATAATTATCAAAGGCGTCCTCCTATGGTAATTTCCCCTGAAGACAATGGAAGGAGGTGTCTTCACCAAGATAGATGGAACAATTGATGATAATTACACAAAACTTGACATTAGAGAAAATAGTTTTAATACACTTGATCCCATTTGCCTTGGAAGAAATTATTTAAAGAATCAAAATGGCACAGGGAAACAAAAATGTGAAGTTTGTGGTCGGGAGTTTAAGGCAACAAGACTTCTTGAAAAACACAGATCAACTCACAATGGTAAAAAGTATATTTTTAGTTCACCTGAGCACAACGTGCTCATGGTGAGCTTTTGTGATTGCCTTTTGTCTGGCGTCCGGCATCCGTCCGTGCGTGCGTCTTGCGTCAACTTTTCCTTTAAACAACTTCTCCTCCTAAACCACTGGATGGATTTTGACCAAACTTCACAGGAATCATCCTTATCATGACCTCTATCAAAGTTGTTCAAATTATGTTGATTGGGTGAATAAGTAGGTCACAGGAGCTAAAAATAGATTTTTAAAATGCAATCTTAGAAAATCTTCTCTTGCAAAACTGTAAGGCCTAGAGCTTTAATAATTGGTATGTAGAATTGTATTATGAACATCTACAAAAGTTGTTCAGATCATGACCCTGGGGTCAAAATTGGCCCCGCCCCAGGGGTCATTTTATTTTTCATAGGTTTATATAGTGAAAAACTTTAAAAATCTTCTTCTATGAAACAATAAGGCCTAGAGCTAAGATATTTGGCGTGTAGCATTGTCTAGTGAATCTCTACAAAAGTTGTTCAAATTATGACCCTGGGGTTAGAATTGGCCCTGCCCCGGGGGGTCACTTGTTTTACATAGACTTATATAGGAAAAACTTTAAAAATCTTCTCCTATGAAACCATAAGGCCTAGAGCTAAGATTTCATACCAAGATTGTTCAAATCATAGCCCTATGGTGATAAATGACCCCGCACCAGGGGTTACTTGTTTTACATAGAGTTATATAGGAAAATCTTAAAAATCTTCTTTTATGAATCCATAAGGCCTAGAGCTTAGATAATTATGATTGCCTTTTGTCCGGCGTCTGTTGTCCGTCCATCTGTCCGTGCGTGCGTGCGTCTTGCGTCAACTTTTTCCATTATACAACATCTCCTCCTAATCCGCTGAAGGGATTTTGACAAAATTTCACAGGAATCAACCTTATGATGCCCTCTAACAAAATTGTACAAATTATTATGATTGGTTGAAAAAGTAGGTCACAGGAGCTAAAAATAGATTTTAAAATGCAATCTTAGAAAATCTTCTCCTGCAAAACTGTAAGGCCTACAGCGTGTAGAATTGTCTTATAAACCTTTACAAAAATAGTTCAAATCATGGCCCTAGGGTCAAAATTTGCCCTGCCCCAGGGGTCACTTTATTTACATAGGCTTATATAGGGAAAACCTAGAAAAATCTTCTCATCAGAAACCACATGGCCTGGTGTTAAGATATTGGGTATGTAGTATTGTCTGGTGGATCTCTACTTAAGTTGTTCAAATCATGGCCCTTGGGTGAAAATTGGCCCTGCCCTAGGGGTCACTTGATTTTACATAGGAAAAATTAAAAAAAATCATCTCCTGAAATACTGCAAGGCTTAGAGCTTGGATATTTGGTGTGTAGAATTGTCTTGTGAACTACTACAAAAGTTGTTAAAATAATGACCTCTGGGTCAAAATTGCCCTCGCTCCAGGGGTCATTTTATTTTACAAAGGCTTATATAGGGAAAAACTAGAAAAAATCTTCTTATCAGACACCACATGGCCTAGAGCTTAGATATAAGGCTTGTACCATTGTCTAGTGGATCTCTACCAAAGTTGTTCAAATCATGGCCCTTGGGTCCAAATTGGGTCCGCCCCAGTTGTCACTTGATTTTACATAGGCTTATATAGAGGAAGAAAGGAAAATCTTCTTCTCAGAAACCACAAGGTCAAGAGTTAAGATATTTAGTGTGTAGCATTGTTTAGTACATCTCTATCAAGTTTTTTTTCAAATCATGGCCCAGGGGTCAAAATTAACCCGCCCCAGGGGTCTCTTTATTTTTACATATGCTTACACATGTATAGAGAACAAAGCTTGGCTTGGAGCCTAGAAATTTGGCATGTTGCACCATCTAGCAAATCTGTACCGAATATTTTCAAATCTTGTTAATATGTAGCATGACTCTCTACCAAGATTTTTCAAATTATGACCCTGGGGTCAAAATTGGCCCCGCCCCAGGGGTCACTTGATTTAACATAGGCTAATAGGAAAAAAACTTGAAAAATCTTCTTCTCAGACACCACAAAGCATAGAGTTTAGATATTTGGTGTGTAGCATTGTCTAGTTGATTCTTACCAAGTTTGTTCAAATCATGACACTGGGGTCAAAATTGGCCCCACTCCAGGGATCACTTGATTTTACATAGACTTATATTGGAAAAAAAAATAGAAAAATCTTCTTCTCAAAAACCACAAGGTCTGGAGTTTATATATTTGGTATGTAACATGGGCTAATAGACCTCTACCAAGTTTGTTCAAATCATGACCCTGGGGTCAAAATTGGTTCTGCCCCAGGGGTCACTTGATTTTACATAGCCTAATGATACCAGGTGAGCGATCCAGGGCCATCATGGCCCTCTTGTTTTATTTTGGATAAAGTATTTAGTAGTATATAATCATTATAGTTCAGCATTTTAGTTAATATAGATGATTTTTCATTTGTATTGGAGCTATGACTATCATTTTTAGCTTGTCTGATTTTCAAAGAAAAAAAGTCAAGGTATATTCATCACTCTGGTGTCATCGTTGTCGTCTTGAAAAACTTTAACCTTGGCCATAACTTCTAAACAGTTAAACGTCTGTCATCAGACTTCATAAACTTGTCCACTATCACAAGGGTTACATTCTCATCAAGGGCCATAACTCTTTATGTCCATTCTTGCCTGATTTCTTTCCCCTTTTTAGCTCACATGAGCACAACGTGCTCAAGGTGAGCTTTTCTGATCGCCTTTTGTCCGGCGTCCGTCGTCCGTCGTCCGTGCGTGCGTGCGTCCGTCCGTGCGTCCGTGCGTCCGGCGTCAACAATTGCTTCAAACAACATCTCCTCCTAAACGGCTTGGCCAATTTGAAAAATATTTTGCAGGAATGTTCCTTGGATGAAGCTCTACTAAAGTTGTATAAATGGTTCTGGTCCATCGCATAATTAGGTCACAGGAGCTAAAAATAGATTTTAAAAATGAAAATTTAGAAAATCTTCTTCTCTGAAATCACAAGGCCTAGCCTTTTGATTTTTGGTATGTAGCATGATCTTATGACTCTCTACCAGGATTGTACAAATTATCCAAAACCACAAGGCCTAGCCTTTTGATTTTTGGTATGTAGCATCATCTTATGGGCCACTACCAAGATTGTACAAATCATAGCCCTATGGTGATAAATGACCCCGCACCAGGGGTCACTTGTTTTACATAGAGTTATATAGGAAAATCTTAAAAAATCTTCTTCCATGAATGCATAAGGCCTAGAGCTTAGATATTTGGTATGAAGCATCATCTTATGGGCCACTACCAAGATTGTACAAATCATAGCCCTATGGTGATAAATGACCCCGCACCAGGGGTCACTTGTTTTACATAGAGTTATATAGGAAAATCTTAAAAAATCTTCTTCTATGAATCCATAAGGTCTAGAGCTTAGATATTTGGTATGTAGCATCATCTTATGGGCCACTACCAAGATTGTACAAATCATAGCCCTATGGTGATAAATGACCCCGCACCAGGGGTCACTTGTTTTACATAGAGTTATATTGGAAAATCTTAAAAAATCTTCTTCCATGAATGCATAAGGCCTAGAGCTTAGATATTTGGTATGAAGCATCATCTTATGGGCCACTACCAAGATTGTACAAATCATAGCCCTATGGTGATAAATGACCCCGCACCAGGGGTCACTTGTTTTACACAGAGTTATATAGGAAAATCTTAAAAAATCTTCTTCTATGAATCCATAAGGCCTAGAGCTTAGATATTTGGTATGTAGCATCATCTTATGGGCCACTACCAAGATTGTACAAATCATAGCCCAATGGTGATAAATGATCCCACACCAGGGGTCACTTGTTTTACATAGAGTTAAATAGGAAAATCTTAAAAAATCTTCTTCTATGAATCAATAAGGCCTAGAGCTAAGATTTTTGGTATGTAGTAGCATCTAATGGTTCATTACAAAGATTTTCAAAGTCTTGGCCCTACGGTGATAAATGACCCTGCGCCCAAGTCTTCTCTGAAACCATATGGCCCATTGCTTAGATATTTGGTGTGTAGTATTGTCAGGGGTAAAATGTTTTAGATTAAGTTATATCAGAATCCTTGTCTGTTTAAAAACCTTGACATCAGTTGAAGCAATGGTACTCAGGTGAGCGATTCAGGGCCATCATGGCCCTCTTGTTTATAAAAAAACCCTAACAGATGAGCATTAGCATCTGCATGTGGTGCTCTTGTTATTCATGACTCACCTCTATATGTAATGCTTAGTTTTTTCTGTTATGTGTGTGACTACAATGGAAATTGTTTTTACGACAAAGATGAGATTTTATTTGTTAAATTTGTGGACATTGAATATGAATTTGGGTATGTGCATTCACATTAAACTAAATTCCATTAAAAATATCCTATCTTTTACTATATTTTTATTTTCACCATGAAGTTAACTAATGTAATTCTATTTAGTGATAACTAAATCAAATACAGCTTCAAAAAGTTAATGGAACAGAAATTGTTAAGATAAAAGATTTTAGCTGATTGTTATGATAATATTGTTGTCAAAAATGATGATGATGATGATGATGATGATGATGATGATGATGATTTATAAATTTTCCTGTTTTCTACATCCTTACTTTATTCTTACATATTTATTTTCAGTGACCACACCTTGTAATGACTTTCTTGTATGGTATTTCATAAGGATGTGTGTATCAAGTCCAGCCATGAGTCTTATATTTTATTTATTTATCACAGATATTCTTGATCCAAAAGAAAAGAAGTCTTGCAATAGGACACAGAAGTTGTCAGTCATTGGGAGAAAGCAAGATCTACAAAGTGGTATATACAAGGAATCTGGAGAGAACAAATTGAAGAAGCCATGTGTAATCTTAAAACAAGAATTCAGCATGAGGACAGAGGAGAGATCTCATAACAGTGAAGGGATGGAAGGATTGCTAAAGGTCAGAGGACAGAAGTCGCAGAAGAGCGTGGAAGATGGACTGATATGTCACGTGTGTGGCAGATCCTACAGCAATAAGGCAAACTTGAAGCAGCATCTCAATATACACTTGGGTGAGGATATTACAGCGAATTTTTTCCTTTATATGACTGGTATGGATAAATGGTATCATTCCCTATGCCATAAAGTGTTCATTTTTGCCAATCTTGGGTAAAAAAATAAATCCCATTTCCAAAAATTTAAAGAATAAAATGTGCCGCAAACTTCATCAAGTTTTCCACATTGTGTTTTATGCGACTTTGTAAATTTCATAAGCTCAAGAAAACACTCCCCATCTGTGTTTGAATGCAGACTTTTCAAAATGATTCAGTCTTTTTTCCATGCCTGTGATTAGCAGCAACGTTGATTTTTATCATCCCATTGTGTTAATTAATGTTTCATAGAAAATTTCCAATTTTATCAGAAACTGCGCAATTTTTTCCAAGTTGAATGGGAATCAGTACTGTTCCCAATGCACAAAAATATCACTGTATCGACAGCCTGCAGTTTTGTTTGTTAATGAAAGTTAAGATTATTTTAATCAATTGCGCAATATTTTACACTGTACTGGGGGTCTCCATGACTTACTTAACCCTCACCTCTGTGGATTTGAATCCCAGCAAGGTCATTTTGATTATTTATGTCAGGAAGCCTTCTTGCTTGCTTGCTTGCAATAAGTCAGAGATAGCTTAAGATTCACTGAATTGGATCAAGGTCATTAATTGGAAAACATATTTTTAATCCCTCTTGATGGTTCCTAGGTTGGACTAGTACCTTTTGCCTGGAAAGGTCGTGAAAAAGTCTCTTCCTGTAGTGAGTATCAAACTCATGGAATCTTGAGGTTTTTACTATGACATTAGGGTCTTTCAGGATGGAGGCGTATAAGTCATATTTACCAGTAACTGGGAAATAAAGGGGTGCTGTACCATAGTCTCTTTTAAACAGAAAATGTTACATTGTATTTATAAAGATTTACTTTGAAATGATAAATGTCACATAGATATTTTTGAAAAATGAAAACATTGTCCGAAATGTTACGAGAACAATGATGAGGGAATCACAAAATTAAATTAAAATTAATACGCTTGTGGCCGTGGCCACAATCCAAAAAAAAAATGCCAAACTTCACTTTGAAAAGAAAATCTTACTCAGTTATGAATTATGTACTGAATTAGTGATTCATCTAGATGTATGTGATTTCCTTGCTCATTTACTTTTTATTGAGGAGCTTAGTAATAAGGAATCATAGAAATTGTAAAAAGAATTAGAATTCTCTTAAAGATATTTAGATATGTGTACATTGTTATTCAGGGGAAAGGAGATATAAATGTTCCCTGTGTCCTAAGGAGTATGTCACTAAACAGTCGTACGATGAACATCAGCATCGTCATGCCAAGGAAAAGCTTTGCCAGTGTGAGAAATGTGGCCGGAGGTAGGTTTGGAAACATTTACATCTGTTAAGGTAGCCCATCATTAAATTGTGATCATGGTCCATCAAGATCATGGTAATTTTATAGTAAATGCAAGCATTTATAGATTTAGAGCAAAAAAGCCTATTACTCCCAAGTCAAGCACTGTCCACAGTGGCCGAGTGGTTAGAGCATCTGCCTCGGGAGCAGGAGGTGGATGGGTTTGATCCCCAGCCGCAACATACGAAAGTTGTAAAAAATGGTACTGCTCCTATGCTTGGCACTCAGTATATAAGGGTAGTTGCAGGACTGGTTGGCCCGGTGTCAGGATAATGTGACTGGGTGTGGTATCATGCCACATGTCTACGGCGTGGTACTGCAGTGTGGCAGCACTATATCTGTCTCAAGTAGACAACGTCTCCAAATGACTGAAATACTGTTGGTGGGATGTTTAACCCAACCAACAAACAAACAAACTCCAAGTCAATGGATGCTTGCATCTGCACTGAAGTCTTTATGCATTTGAAGGATCATGATTACAATCTTGTGGTGGAAGGATTACCTTAAGCATTGATATGTAATGGAACTATTACAAAACCAAACCCTCCAGCGATTCACTTACAGGCTTACATGTCCTTATGATAACCATGGGTGTCTGTTTATATTTACCTTTGAGGTTAGAATGTATCACATTAACCCTTTCCCTCATATAGACTCATTTTGACGCACTCAATAGGTACCACATAAAGCCTGATCTGCAGAAAGCCACAGTTAAACCTTACCAAATTTAATTAAAATCCTCATTTCCAGACCACTGAGGAGCAGCGAACAGCATAAAACCTGATCAGCCTGCGAGTTACTCGCAGGCTGATCTGGTTTTATGCTGTTCGCATAGGTCTTTTCATGGTGTCCTCTATGAGGGAAATGGTTAACTCTTTACCTCAGAAATATTCATGTGCCAATTTATGACAATGAATATTGATTTGCTTGACCTTGAATGGTATATGAAACAGGGGATTTTTTCTGTTGCTATGCTGATAGTGTAGAATCTGAATTACAATAGTGTATGATTAAACAGAGGAGACCCTGATCAGACTGAAGGAGTTGAATTATCTGTGTCTACTGTTTCCAAAGGTGTCAAAACATATCTGTAGGAGGTAAAGGGTTAGATTTTATTTTGATGGTATATTCTTTCCTTCTGGTCAGGTTTTCCAATGGTATAACATGGTGTGAAATGGTAATGGTCATTAAGAATGGTACTGGTATATTTCCCAGGGTAGGTCCAGGATTTGATGGTCTAGTGTCAGATAATGTGACAGAGTGTGGTATCATGCCTCTTGTCTATGGTGTGATATCACGGTGAAGTAGCACTGTTTTGTCTCATGTAGAAATGACTGAATTACTGTTGGTGGGACATTAAATCCATGCATACAATGTTAACACAGATTAATGATGCATTGGTTGCAAAGAATAATTGGGACATCTGTGAAAGGTCTAGTTGATATGGCCACTGAAACATTTACTCCTGTGGGCCACCAGATTGTTTAAAAGTTATAATGACTCTGGTTTTAATTCCAGCTGTACTACATGGAGTTGAATTATTATTGGAATTTCCTTGGTTATTAACAGATGGTCATTAACTAAGAATTTGACGTTTTTGTGTATCAATATATTTTATCTTAATGCAACTATTCGTGATTGTGAAGAAAAATAGTTGGTTGCCCCCATCACAGGCAATACTGTCACGGATGGTATTGAAACTATATTTAGAATTACAAAACCTATATTTAGATTTTCTATTTTCATTTGCCATCACTTGGCTGATCACATTCACTTTTCGCACATGCGCTAACTTCATAGGTTGAACGTACGACATCGCTAACCTTAACAGGTGAACACACTATGTTGTGGAAGATGTCACATGGTACCACAAGCACCTGCTTCAGGGATACCATATTCTATATTTAACCATCTTTGTCTAAGTTGCACTTACAAAAAAAATGTTTTCCCACATACTGAGACCTTCACTTGAAAAATTTACCGGTATTTCTAAGGAAACAAAGACTTCATTAACATTAACCAGAGAGAGGTTAATTTCAACCAGTCATCTGTGAATGAGCTGCTAATAGTAAAAATCTTCATATAAGCATGTCAGTAAGATTACTACCTATATGCTTGAGTTCAGCAAATTTTTACATATACTTTACTTATGAACTTATGATTATATTGGTATATTGACGGAGCAACTAATCCACTCCCTTCCCCCCCCCCCCATCTCCAAACAACAACAAATTCTAATACAAATAGTTCAGGAAAAAAATGATTCAGATGATTCAGATAGTATAGGTTTGAATCCCAGCAGGGATGTTCTATGATTCATTCAGATTTTTCATGTCAAGAAGCTTTCCAGCTGGCTTGCTGTGGGTTGCTGGTTCTACCCGGGTGCCCTTTGAGCACTTGAGGTCATTGAAGTCATTATCACTTGTAATGAGCTTGAAGTCACTGTATGACTAAAAATTGTCACAGCAGTGGTTCAATCAAACACATAAAAATAATCAAAAAGTATGTACATTCTTTTTAGCTCACCTGAGCAATTGTGCTCGGGTGAGCTTTTGTGATCGCCTTTTGTCCGTCGTGCGTCGTCCGTCGTCTGTCTTCAACAATTGCTTGTGAACACTCTAGAGGCCACAGTTTTGGCCCAATCTTCATGAAACTTGGTCAGGATGTTTGTCTACATGATATCTCGGATGAGTTCGAAATTGGGTCATGTGGGGTCAAAAACTAGGTCACTAGGTCAAATTTTATAAAAAAAAAACCTTGTGAACACTCTAGAGGCCACAACTTTGTCCCAATCTTCATGAAACTTGGCCAGGATGTTTGTCTACATGATATCTTGGATGAGTTCGAAATTGGGTCATGTGGGGTAAAAACTAGGTCACTAGGTCAAATTTAAAAAACCTTGTGAACACTCTAAGGCCACATTTGCCCAATCTCATAAATTGGCAGGATGTTTGTCTATATGATATCTTGCATGAGTTTGAAATTGGGTCAAATGGGATCAAAAACTAGGTCACCAGGTCAAATCTAAGAAAAACCTTGTGAACTCTCTAGAGGCCACAGTTTTGCCCAATCTCATAAAATTTGGTCAGGATGTTTGTCTAATTGATATATTGGATGAGTTCGAAAATGAGTCAAATGGGGTCAAAAACTAGGTCACCAGGTCAAATCTTAGAAAAATCTTGTGAACACTCTAGAGGCCTACATTTTTGTCCCAGTCTTCATTAAACTTGATATGAATGATGACTGCATGAATTTCCAGTTGAGTGCAAATTCAGGTAGGATCAATATGTAAGTCACTTAGTCAAATGTTAGAAAAACACTTTAGATGCCAGATTTTTTGTCATTATGCCTAACACAGCCATCTTACTCAGGTGAGCGACACAGGGCCATCTTGGCCCTCTTGTTTTGTTTCACCACTAGCTCTCACAAGTTTATTGTGTTTTCATTGATCAAGTCATGGTCACCCTCTATATTTCTATGTAGGGTCAGAAATAGAAACTAAGTCATGAAAATGAAATTTGAATTTAAGTTCATTTGTTCAGAACTGTTGCAAAATATAATGCACATTTATCAACACCAGAATATTTCATTGGAAAAAGTGTACTGGGATTTGTAAAAGAGTAGTTTGTGTCTGTTAGTCATCAATGGCTGCTCGAGTTAAATGAAGAAAATTACAAATATATGTCTAGGAAAAGTGGACCATAAAACAGTTTTACTTTTAGGTTTGGTACTGACCCTAACACCAGTTCTCCTAAGAACATTACTGACTTCTAAGCGTTGATGAAAATTAATGATTTACAATACATTGTAATAAGAGTAAGTTTTAATTTTCAGGTACTACAACATGCGAGAACTCATGAAACATATGAAGTTCCATGACCAAGAAACTGACCACAAATGTGAACAGTGCAAAATGTTCTTCAGAGATGAGCTCTCACTAATGAGACACAATTCCAAGGCCCACATCAAATTGTACCATGTGAGACTTGCAGTTCAGTGTTCTCCAACAAGAGACTTTTAAGACACATCAAAGTAAGAACACAACGATAGCCTAGAGAAAAGACAGCGCTTACCACAAAACAAATTAGCCAATTTCCGAAAAGTTTTGTGTAAATTGTGTGGCTTTATCTTGTCCAATAAGTACAGGCTTCAAAAACATCTTGTTACTAAACATGGTATTGATAAAGATGATGTTAAAGGGGAAAGGTATTTAGTCGAAATTGACCCTGATGAGGCAAAAAATGATGAAGATGGTGAAGACAGTGCAGATGAAAACCATTATCTTCAGTTTGATGAAGCAGATCCAGTTATGGTTGTAGCTGTCAACAAAAACAAAGAACTGACTGTGGAGAATGTACAGTCAGACAATAAATCCATGGTAGTTTGCAATGAGAAAGAGCCAGATGATAAAAGATCTGATTTATCTTCTATGGAAAATCAATCCGAAGATCAAAAAAGTGAAAATATTGTCCTCATAATAAATGAGGGGAGCAAGGTTACAGTTGGCCCCAACCTGGCAGATGCAATTGAAAGTTTTTGTGAAGTAAATGAAGCCGTGGCAAAGACGTCTGTTCTTTCAAATCATAACTTGGATGAACATATGGTTCTTTGTATGGTAGACAGCCAAAACGAACCCATAGATAATGAACCTACATTTGCTAATAGTGGTGGTAAAGTTTTACTCAACCAAGAACACATTGAATGTATAGCAGCGGAGTCTGTAGTTGTTAAAATGGAGTGCAGTGATGATCCGGTTCATAAATTGAATAATGTTGCAGAGTCAGAAATGGAAATGAATTCAGACATAAAAGAGAAAACGTCCGAGGCCATGATTACTGCCAGTGATGTCAGTATTTCAAGATCTCTTTCTAATACTGCCTCTGATATTGTTATACAAACCATTTCAGGTGCTACTAGTATCATTTTAAATGATAATGCTGACAGTGTTACTAATACAGATGCTTCAAACTCAACCACTAGTGTTTTTTCTAGCAAAATAATGGCAGTTGCATCCGATGCAGCCGAACATAATCTTCAAAATAGTAATGAAACAAATTCATCAGAAAATATTACATTCATGGTAGTCTCAAATGATTCAAATTCAGAAAGCGTGGGTGCTGTTGTTAGTGGGAAGATGGATAGATGTAACTTAAATTGCCACATCAATTCAGATCATGACTGCAATTACAGACAAACTCCGGTTCAAAACTTTACTTATGTGGTTACACAGGCTAATTTAGATCCTTCCTTGAAAGAGTGGACTGTGCCTGAAAGTGTTGCAGGGAATAAAGATCCAGAAGGTTTTGAGGACAGATTTGAAAATACAGATGTTGTATTCTCTAATGTGACAAGGGCAAATCATTCAGTTGTTTGCCTGTTGCGGACCTTTTGAGTCTAAAACTATGAAATGCGTTGAAACAGAAAGAAATGACTTCAAAACAAAAAAGAGTTTGTTTCATAACAACGTTTCAGAAAATGTTATTGAAGGACATGGAAGTGAATTTAAGCTAAAAAATCTAGCAAGACTTCTGCGAGAGGGAAACAGTTCGAACAATCCTTGCACCTGTATTCTGATGTAACTAAGCATAAACAAGATGGAAGTGAATCTCTTCATAAACAGAATAGTCCAATGTGTGAAAATAAAAACATACTTAGGGTTGCAGTTGAAAGTATGGACATTGGTAATACTGAGCCTGTAACAATTTCAAACATGATTGATGCTGAATCAGATCCTCTAAAGGCTGCTGTCAAATGTATTATTGTTAATTCAGATGATGTAACAAATGAAGAGGAGAGTATTGTACATGGAGAGTGCATTGAACATGTCAAATATATAAACAGTAATATTGACGAGACATCTGAATTGAAACCTCCTGAAGATACAGGAAATCAAAACAATGCAACAATGGCGTTTACTGAACACAGTAGACCTGGTTTTGTTGTCTATGTAGGCACTGATGAAGACCATGGTGATGATGCTGACTTTGTTCAAGAGGCTAAATCTGAAAGACAGTTACCAAGTGCAGGGTTAAATTCAAATAAAGAAGATGTCAAATACGTTATTCAGAGCAATGTAACGACAATGGACAGTTCGGCAACTGAGCAACATCAGATTGTTGATGTAGATGATACAAAAGCAACGCTTCATGACATTCTACCTAAATCAGACACATTAGATGATTTTATGAGATTTGAACACATCTTGAAGTCACGTATAAGTAGACTTAGACAATTCAGTCAGTATGAGACGTTTTTGGATAGAATGATCAAATCATTACAATACTCCAGAGTAAGGCATAGGCAGAGGACGGGACGAAAACGGAAAAAATAGCAAACGTGATTTACGCATGTTTTCTTTAAAATCTTAATTAATTGTATGATTATGTTCAACTATGGTAATTAGAGTGTACTTGGATCATTCACCCCCAAATATAAAGATCCATTACGCTCGATAAGCACATGGCCCAGAAGAAATTTAGAATTTGGACGTCTGAGAACATTTCAGAATGCACAACTGTGGTCCACAACCTCTTGTAAGTATTTTGAAAGCCTAGCCACATCCCTGAATATGATGAATACATTGCCAGTGTTGCTATCTTGTAGATCAGTTTTCAAATCTGGAAACATAGGGTTTTGTTAATCTGTCATTTTGACAATACATGCTTGCTTTTGTGATTCCAATCGTTATCTTTTTATTTTGGTATTCCATTCATCATTTAACCACGGAGGGTACATTATCTAGGTTTTCACATCTCTGATTTAACTGTGCTTTTGGTCCATCCAGTGATCATGGGGATTTTATAGTAGATGCAGGCCTTTATAGACTTTGAGCAAAAGAGCTTATAACTCTCAAGTCAATAAATGCTTGCATCTACACTGAAATCTTTTTAAGCACGATCCTTGTTTGGAGCTCAGAATATATACAAGGAAGTTCCAGGCTTTGTTGGCCCAGCGTCAGGATAATGTGACTGGATGTGGTATCGTGCCATATGTCTACAGGTTGATACTGCAGTGTGACAGCACTAAATCTGTCTTAAGTAGACATAGTACTGAAAATACTGAAATACTGTCGTTGGGACGTTAAACCTGAAAAAAAAAACGCATGTACCTTACTTAGAAATAATATTGAACTGACTTTAGGTGCCTTATTGAGTTGGCATTTGGCTCTCTTCTGTCATTTTAGACAGAAACACGTTTTGTCAAAGATACCAAAATCTCAGTAGGCCCACCTGACTGTGCACCAAATTCAGTATTAATTGGGAAACAGGTTTTTAAGACTTCTTTAATCCATCTCGATGGGTCCTGAGGTTGGACCAGTACTCAGGCCTTGGCGAGGATTGAATTCACAACTTTTTGGAGCACTAAATACTATACCAAGACGCCTTTAAGGTATTCCATCCATCATTAAATTGTGATCATGGTCCATCAAGGGATTTTTGGAATTTCTTAGTAAATGCAAGCCTTTACAGAATTTGAGCAAAAGAGCAATAAACTCCAAGTCATTGGATGCTTGAATCAACACGGAAGTCTTTTTTATGCATTTTTAGGACCAGTAATATAATTCAGTGATGGATGGATTACCTAAACTGGGATTTTGTTATATACATGTACCAATGATTACTAGTATTGCTTAAAATTAAGTGCGAACATTCGTAAGTTAAGACTGGTGTAAGTATGTGAGGCTAGTAAAAAATGTTTAAGATGGACACAATGAACTTGAATTTTATAAGATGATACATAAGAAATCAGTGACATCGTTACTTTACCAGCTACATTGATATGTGTAAGACTTAATTTATGTCGTTGACTATACTGACTTACAGAAGCAGTCAAGTTTTATAATGTCAACAAAAGGAGTAACTTTTGAGTTGGATATCTTTTTAAGCAATTTTTGAAGAAAAAAGTGGAGTTATTGTCATTATCATCTAGTCGGAGCCGGCATTGAAGAAGTTTACTCAAAACCCGTCAAAAATATTCACTTCAGAATCGGAACACTTGTTCACTATTAAAATGGGAAAATTCATTTTGACACAGTTATGTCCCTTTTTGTTTCACTTTCTTAAGCAAGCTAGTGCGACATAGGTAACTGGTCTTCCTGCGTCCATCCGTCCATCTGTCATATCTGGTTTTCCGTGCGTCTATTTACAATTTATGTCGATCCTAGGGTGGATATTTTTCATTTACTCTGCTTCCAGAATGTAGAACAAGGTTAGTGGACCAGTTATATTCAAGAATGGTACCTTTCACTTCATTTAGACACAGTTATGGCGCTTTTTTCTTAGATTTTACTCAATGAATTTTAGCTACACATATTCATGTCAATTTTTGGATTTATAAAATTAAGATATTTAAGGTACACATCTTTATGTCATTTAAAATGAAGAACGAGTGTGACTTTGGGCAAATTCTGTTAATTCTTTTCACAGTTAAGGCCCCTTTCAGAATTAAATTATTTTATTACACGTATTCATCTAAAAAAAAATTTAAACTAGGTTTAATTTTCAGTAAAACCTGTAATTTTTTACACAGTTATGGTTCCCTTTCAGCGTAGACTTGTTTCATCAGATAGGCTCCATATTCTGTATTTCTTTGTTTAACTTCAAACATAGCTTCCAATATGGGTACCTCTGTGTACTCGGGGTCTTCCTCTACCTGTAATAAGCTGGACGTCGCTATATGATTGAAATACTATCGCAGCGACGGTAAACCCCAATACAACAACAACATAGATTCAAATATCGCTTTTTCCTGGTTTGTTTGGCTTAAAATCATTCCCCTCCACATCGAACTTGTCATTGGACGCCATTTGTTGTTCATTAAAAATGTCAGATTCTCATTGTCACTAAACTGAAATTGCCATTTCCTCAGTTCTGTTTTGGACGTTTTCCCTCAATTATTTTCTATTTTGCATAATGGTGAGAATGATGATAATCATGCTAACGTTATTTTCACGTTTAAGCCTGAGGGAGGGGGCGTGAGCCTCTCAGCCCACCCCTCTCCATCCCCGCGATGAATCCGAGCCTTGATAGTTCCCACAACATAAGTGAAAGTCCCTCCTCTTGGTGGCCATTTTGAAAGGCAAAAGTTTTTTTGTTGTTTTTTTTTTTAAAAAAAACATAGAAGCAGAAATATCATTTTCTTATAATTTCTTTATTTCTTCTCCAAAAAAAATCAAAATGTATACACACCATTAAAAAGCTTTTGAAATTCATACTTAAAATATTTCTATCACTGATGTATGCACAAAAAATAAATGCACAGTAAAGGAAAAAAGTATTGATTCGTCCTCAAACAAACAGTTTAACGGTTTTTTGTTTCCTTCATATATATCAAAATATTATTTTCATATCGAAAAAAAAAATTCATAAAAACTGTTCAATGTGATACAGGTTCCAGTAAGATATACTGTCTTAACAGTGCCCATGTCAACACGAGGGAGCTATGTTTTATAGTACAAGTCAGTCACGTTACTTTATGTCTCATCAAACGTGATTACACTAAATACTGATTTATTAGGGCCGTGTATCTTTTATACCTCAGTCACATTTGCCACGGCAGCCGTAGGGTCTAAAATTTCTACGGCCAGTAGCAACTTTAGGGCCGCCGCAGATTTTCTACGGTCACATCCTATTGCAGTCACATATGTTAGGGTAGCCGTACGACGTATTTTAAATTATTACCGACAAAACAAAAATCCTACTGCATTTAAAGTGCTGATGCACAATCGCCGTACGGCGAACCTACGACAGGCGTAGAGTGACCGTACTTTTGTAACACGGCGCCGGTGGAAATTTTGTTGTCCGCATAGGTCAAATTAAATCCATAAGAAATTAGGGCAGCCGCACAGCCACCGTACGTTCGACATATGGTCACCGTGAATCGCTCTACGGCATGGCTACGTGTCGAATTGCTAAGGCGACCGCAGAAATGGAAAAAAGTTTTAACTCCGTGTTAAAATTGTACGGCGACCCCTACGGCCTGCGAAATATAGGAACACGTACATGTACTAGGGAGACCGTGCGGTCACCGTAGAATTTCTGCGGTGGCCGCAGGTATTTTTCGATGTTGAGGGCGTACGGTTGCCGTATCCTCGCCGTACAGCAAATGTGACTGAGGTATTAAGACCGATATGCATCTGGTATTTATTAACGTTAAAACATTTTATGCGAGTCAAATTTGAATAAAATATACAGTCAAACCTGTCTTAAGCGGTCGATCAAGGGAACCAGAAAAGGTGACCGTTTAACAGAGGTGGCCTCTAAATGAATGTTAAACATATAACAAAATGCTAGATGTGTAATATTCGAACTGACCGCTAAATACAGGTTGACCACTTAAAACAGATGGCCGCTAATACAGGTTCAGCTGTAATAGCAGTAAACATTTACACATTGCTTATAATTAAGGACAAATTCACTGGGAAATTTTAGTCTGGTGGCCAGAAAAGGAAATTTCACAAGTCAATGACGAGCGTAGCTACCATTAGCGACAAAGCAATCAATACACCTACGCCTCATGGACAAGACCAAATTTGCTATTTGCTTTTGTGTTTAAAATTTCCACATGAAATAGCAATGTATGGATACTTGTTTTTGTCATATTTCATTAAAATTGAATCTTGTAAAATGCGTTTGTGCTAAGTAATACCAGAGGTGCGTTTTTAAAGCAGTTGAGTGTAGTTGGGACATGAAACCTCGGTGAACCTCAGATAAGTCGGCGCTTGGTGACCTTTATACGGAACTACAGCATTAAATCTATAAATAGACTGTGAGATAAGGTCCATGCACAGCATTAAATACGTTAGTGGTGTTAGAATAATTGCCATTTTATCTGATCAAAATTCCTGTAACAAGCCGGTTATATAACTATTCGTTAGCATATTACGTAGTTTTTCCCACTTTTTGACGAGTATGTGTGCTCTATTTTTCATCGTCACATCTGTAGCTCTGTTGCTGGATACGTCCGTTGCGGAAGATGCCATTGCAAAGTATGAAAAGCGGCTAAGTGATCTAGAGGAAATTATTTTCGAACTTGTAACGGAGAGAAGGGAAGAGAAGGCGAAGTTTGAAGCAAGAATATCTAGTCTTGCAGCGGAGAGAAACGAAGAGAAGACAAAACTTGAAGAAAGAATAGCCAATCTCGAGAGGCATGCGAAACTTGGAAACTCTGCAGGTACATTCTATATTCATAAGGGAACAACGGCACGGTATCAGTCTATTTTTAATATGATGATCATTAGTGATGAACGATATCTTTGCGTAATGAACAGTAGTTTCCCGTGATTAGAGCGTCTTTGGAACACCCTTACCCTTACGTGCTGTGATAAAAAAATTGCCAGTTGGGCATGCCCGAGTTACATTCATGATTTCAGGATCAGAACAGTACTTTATTTTTAATTATCACCGTGTACATTGTTGCATAATGTCAGGATCATGAATTGCGATCCTTATTTCGTGATCTTGACTTGACTATTTGAGTTTACCGTCGCTTCGACAGTATTTCAGTCATATAGCGACGTCCAGCTTATTACAGGTGGAGGAAGACCCCGAATGCACGGAGGCATTCGGGTGAACAAGCCACCTGGAAGGCTTCCTCACATGAAAATCCGAATGACCCTTCCGGGATTCGAACCCACGCGGTGAGGGGCTGAGTGAGTGTTAAAGTCAGTAACTTTACCCTTCTCGGCCACGGAGGCCCCTTGTGATCTTCACATTGATTCAAGGTGTCCAATCCACACATTGCCTTCAAATTTGAATACATCTTTTACTTATTGATAATCGTAGGGACTTCGGATTTTTCCTGTGAGGAAGCCTTCCAGCAGGCTTGCGGTAGGTCGGTGGTTCTACCCGGGTACATCTGTGTACTCGGGGTCTTCCTCCACCTGTAAGTAGCTGGACGTCGCTATATGATTGAAATACTATCGCAGCGACGGTAAACCCCAATACAATACAACAACAACTTATTGATAATCAAATCTATCTCGTATCAGACAAGCTTTTGTAAGAAATTCTAGCACACATAAATTACGGTGATATATATTTTGGATTTAGCTGGGACTGAACCTGCACAGTTGTGCCATCATATACTACACACACACACACACACACACTGTAGTGGGATATATTTTGGAACGAGCTGGGTTCGAACCCTCAGCGTTACGGTGGAAACATTCATAGTATGAATATGTGTGTAAATTATAATTATTCTTATTTCATGTATGGTTTTAGCATTTACATGAAAAAAAAACTAACAAATATCACACATATACCATAGTGGCATCCATTTTAGCATGAGCCGGCTCGAACCCGCAACGCTACGGTGAAAGTGCCTAGCTATGACACACATTACTGCGAAACGGCTGCCAAAATTATCACGTTATTGAAGTTTTAACGAATTAAAATGACCTATGAAGAATGTGATTTCATGTCACATCAAACTGCGAAGTCGCTCACAATATGAACTACATACAATGTATTATGCTTGTATAGACATACCTTTTGCGATAGTGGTTCCTCCTCGGTTTTTGTAGACTCTCTATGTCTTGATAGTGACACATTTATATGGTTTCTATTTATTGTATACTTGACAAAAATAAAACTATCTATGAAACATGTGCCTGTGCTGCGTGAAAAATGAGATCTTATTTTTCACAGCTGTGACGAATGTGAACCTTTTTTTTTCACACCAGCAGAAAATATGGCTATACACGGCTTTATTTGGTATTTATGTAGGAAGATGTGCTGCTGGTCGCGTCGCGTTTACAGCCATCCTAACCAATAGCCTCACCCACCTTAAACTTGGGGATGTGATTCCGTTCGACTCTGTGCTTCTGAACAACGGAAATGGGTACAACTCTTCTAATGGCATATTTACAGCCCCCTACTCTGGGGTAGGTTTCGTTTGAATATTTCACCAAAATTGGATTTTATCTTCTTTTTTCTATTTATTATTTTCTCTAAGCAGCGCCATTATTTTCATCAGGCGAGTAACCAGGTGGCATCTGCTAGCGACCGTCTCCGTTTGCTGAATGGGCAAGAGCGTCAACGAGGTCACGGGTTCGATCTGCGGCCACAACATACAGATTCCGTATTGTTTAGGATAAGTTGTCTGATGTTAAAATAAAGCGACTTGGTGTGGTATCATTTATATCCGGCGTGATTGTCACAGAGGAAGACCACTATCTGTCTTATGTAGACGATGACTGCGAATGAGTAATATAATGTCGGTGAGACGTTAAAACCAAGCAAGACAGATCGTTTTAATGCCCCCACCCGGGCCAAATGAAAATCACCTGTATGCACTGGTTTATATCCTAAATAGCATGTGTCTGTTTATATCAGGTTCATATATAATGTACATTATCCTGAAAAGGGACAATCGAATCTACTAGTGATCATATTTTTTAATACTTAGTCATACACACGGTGACCGTCCACGGTGGCTTTTGGTTAAGGGCGTGAGGTTTTCGGTTCGATCCCCGACCTCTTTATATCAAAATCGTTAATCGTTACAAACGGTACTGATATATATCTCCCTTGCTTGGCAAACAGTATATACATATCAGAGAGAGCTGACAGTTGAAAAATACTGTTACATTATCTAGCTTAGAAGTTTGTGCAAGGAAAACATTGAATTTTGAAATCATAGACACGTTATAATTGAATGGAATAAAAAAAAATTCAGAACAGATACTATAACGTTCTGCTAAGATACTGTCATGATTAAGATTTTTTGCGGTATTAAAGTTCTTGATATGTAGGTCAACCTTTACGAACTACTTTCTGAATATTTAATTATGAAAACAAACAATAACAATGCGCTCTATCTGGAAACACAAAGACATGTAAAATATCATAAACAAGTCAAAGGTATCCTGAAATATAAATTATGTCGATCATCTCCGATCGAATGTTGTAGAATTCGATGGAATACATTGGCTATTGAGACGAGGCCCGGTCTAAAAGTGTACTGACTTGAATACAATATTAAAAGTAGTTATTTTCAATTTATAATACAATGTATCTTATGAACACCAATGTAATGTCGACCATTTATGTTAACTGTATTCAAGCTGCGCAATATTATTGTTGCAAAGTTTTAAGATACATATGTGTTGATTTAAAAATCATTCACGGGTCCGTACATATAGCCACAAAATGTAATATTCAACTGTAAATATAAACTTGAATGAAATATCAGATCATTTTATCATACGTGTTATGACTATAAAGTATGGTTTACATACAACACTTTCTGAAACAGTTACTTATACGAGAAAGATGCGAATAACTCACGATATTATACAGAGACAATTTGGCCTATTTCGTGGGGAGCATGTATATTGAAATTTGAGTTATCAGGTCCCGGAGACCGGGACTGCATTCTGATTCTCAGAATGCAGCTCAATGAGGGTAGTTGCAGGACTGGTTGTCAGACAAATGTGACTGGGTGTGGTATTATGCCACATGTCTACGGCGTGATACTACAGTATGGCAGCATTACATATACATATCAATCTTAGCAAGTTGACAAAGTCTTCAGATAACTGGAATACTGTCGGTGGGATGTTAAACCCAATACACAAACATTTCTTTACATATATAAATACAATTTTTATTTTGCAAACGGCTCTATATTCCAGGTGTATTTATTCAGCCTGCATTTTTCTATGAAAACTGCTGGACAGACGTGGCTCGAGCTAGTTCACAATGGGATCCAAGTTGTCTCCGCTGTCGCCGATGTAAATACTCATTTTGAAGATCACCAGGGTGGAAATACGGCTGTGATCACTGTAACTGCCGGGGACAACATTCTAGTGAGGACTTTCCACCAGGATGACGCTCATCTCCAGGGCAACCATGCGTTTACGTCATTCACGGGGGTTCTTTTGTACTAAATAACGTAACGACCGGAAGTATATTGTATATTTCAATCATGGTACTTGAATTCGAGAAGTTTGATTTCAATTGCCTATATTTGGAGAAATAAATCGATGACGGAAATAAAGTTGTTCAGGAGTATCCATAACGACAGCAATATGTAAAATTTAAAAAAAAATAACTAAGAGCTGGTCAAAACAAATTATTTCACACAGAAAGTATACAACGGCAACAGAAAGAAAAAAGCGACACCTCTCATCCAGATTTCTTTTCTTTTTTATTTATTCATTTTTTATTTCTTGACAATTATTTTTCGACCAATATTGTTCAACTAATTAAAGGCGTTGCAAGCTATGCTAGTGCAATGTATATATATCGTGAAATTAAAAAAGAAATGCTTGTCTAAAACTGCTGGTAAGTGTTGAAATTATTTTGGCACAATTATGCCTTTGGTAGCCCTATACTAGGGTTGTTTTAATATCATTTGGATAGTAAAAAAATATGACACACTCCCAAATCACCGAGTCAGTTTTTCTAACATATAATGAGCATTAAGTACAAATTATCCATCCATAACAAAACTACATGTTATACTTGCTGGATTTTTTTTCTCGATCATATGATTTATTCTCGTGTCTCGTGCACAACACCTGTACTATATTTAGAGCGTTCTTTATTCTTGGATTAATATGTACTAACATAAATTTTTTTTTAAAATTAAATGTCAAATTGACGTTCAAAAATGTGTGTTTCAGTTATTCAGTCAAAATATATAAAACTCTGTGCAGTAATGGGAAGTTTGCTCGTTGCCTTAATGGTTGTACCATAGGTTACAACACGAAACATAACAATATGTAGGACACTATTGCATTACTTTTACTGTTGAAAATAAATACCATTTTTATAATGCCCATCATTGTACATGTATAGTAGTGATATTAGAATGAAAGTATATTTTTGTTTGCAAATTAAAATGATAAAATCGTTTTACGATTTATAAGTTGTCAAAATATTTGTGTTTTGCTTCCGAAGAAGAAAACTAATTTCACGGTGTATACATATATAACGCTACTCTTTATTTTTTTATTATGATTAAAATAATAACAGTTAGGCAAATCCTCACGCACAAAACATTAAATTAGCATATTTAAAAACTAAAATATGTGTTTTAAATAACTTACACCTCTATGTTTATTACGCGTTCCTTAAATATTTTTTCAGTGACTTGAATTATTTTTATTATATTCATTGTCTATCTGTGTGTTTATTGTTGTTTAATGCCATAAATGTAATAAGTATATTCAATTGGCATATCAAATTTCGAGAAAGCCCCTCACCGCGTGGAATCGAATCCCGGCAGGGTAATTCGGATTTTCATGTGAGGAAGCCTTCCAGCTGGCTTACGGTAGGTCGGTGGTTCTACCCAGATGCATTCGGGGGTCTTCCTCCACCTGTATTTAGCTGGACGTCGCTATATGACTGAAATACTGTTGAAGCGACGGTAAACCCAAATAGTCAAGTCAAGTCTAGTCAAGTCAAGTCTAGTCAAGTCTCAAAGAAAAATGGATTATTTGTTTATGCTTAAGGTAATACCCAAAGTAGTATATTGTTTCCATACATCTTATATCTCTAGCGTAGATATTAACCTTCTACACCACAGAGACTTATTTTGATACATAGGCAAACAGAGGAAACCCGGAGCTGTCTGATCAGGGTCTCCTCTGTTCTGTCTGATCAGGGTCTCCTCTGTTCTGTCTGATCAGGGTCTCCTCTGTTTGTCCATGCAATATTGTACCTCAGATTTTACACAGTCTGTATGACAAAAGTTATTGTGTTCAGTCAATGTCTTTCGTCCGTCAGCATTTGTTTTGTGTGCACACTCTAGCATCTTCATTTATTCAGCAATCTTCTTCAAACTTAATAACAATGTTAATAGTCATGATTTCTCGGCAAAGTTCGACTACGGTTTATATATGCCCAATAGATATGGAGTTATAGTTATCTCCCGGAAAAGTTCGATTTTAGCTGATATCTGCCCATAAGCTCTGCAGTTATGGCCCTTGAATGATAAAAAAGCCATATTTCACTATGTGCACACTCTACCTCTTCATATATTAAGCAATCTTCTTCAAACTTCTTGACGATATTTATAGCCATAATCTCTCGGCTAAATTCGATTATAGCTGATATTGGCCTATTAAGTCAGCACTTATGGCATTGTATTGACTTACTCAGCAATTACTTGAACGATTTTCTTGAAGAAACCACAAGGGCTAGAGTTAAGATATTTGGTGTGTGACACATGGCTTTTGGACCTCCTTAAAGTTTGAAAAATACTTGAAACAACAAGGCCTAGAGCTTAGATAGTGTGTGTGTGTGTGTGTGTGTGTGTGTTATTGTCTAGTGGTCCTTTACCAATTTTGGTCAAATCGTATGGCTTTGAGGTCAAAATTGGACACGCCTAGTGCTCATTTTTTTTACATATGCTTATATTTGGAGATATAACCTTCAATTTTGTAACACAGACCTGTAAAATTTTGTTTGTGAATTTTAACTTTGACCATAGATGACCTTGATCATGACCCAGTAACCAGCTTATGATATTTTAAGCTACAGCCTTCAAATTTGGATCACCGGTACAGTTTTATGTGTGGCATTGAACTTTGACTTTGGATGACCTTGACCATAACCTAGTGACCTAATTTTGAATTTTTAAGTTACATCCTAAAAATTTGTCCCAGGTACTGTTTGATGTCTTAATTTGAAATGATCGTGCTGAATTAGTGGAGAATGTATTCAGTATGACTAAGCTACATTATAGCAACTTGAACAAGGCAAGCGACTTCAGGGCCATGATGGCCCTCTTGTTTCATATACCATTTCAAGTTAGAAATTGCAAAATACATTAAAGGTAATTGGCATGTAGCATATGATACATTTTCCACATTAGATATATATAAGCATTCCAAAAAAAAAAAAAAAAAAGTTGACCGACCCATCTTTTTCCTAACATGTAACCAGAAACAATACTTTTTTTACGCCTGACATGAAGCTCATCAAATGCCACCAATATTCACTCAAGCATAATTGAGTTATGGCTCTTTGTCACTTTTATACGGAACATTTCTGTCTGGAGCCATATTTTGGAACTGGTTGGTTAGAATTAAAAATATATCATTATCATTAATAAGGAATTGACCACTCAGTTACCAAACCAGTGTTATACCCAGACCATCTGATTTAATCGTCTCCATATGATAAAACACTACAGTATATATTCAACATATTAGCTAATTATTAGTCACCTACTGGTCCACCAAAACTGGAACCTGCAATAGTTAAAAAAGTTTGTACTTATTTTCATGAAACTTAAAACAAGGATAGATGGCAATATGGAGATTAAATGTACATCATTTTAGCTCACCTGAGCAAACATGCTCAAGGAGTCTTTTGTGGTTGCCCTTCGTCCGTCGTGCGTCGTCAACAATTTGGCTTGTTAACACTCTAGAGGCCATATTTTTCGGCCAATTTTCATGAAACTTGTTTGTCTCAATAAAATCTTGGACAAGTTCTAAATTGGGTCATATGGGGTAAAAAAGTAGGTCACGAGGTCAAATCAGATAAAATCCTTGTTAACACTCTTGGGGCCAGATTTTTTACCCAATCTTCATGAAACTTAGTCAGAATTTTTTTCCATAAAATCTTGGACAAGTTCGAATTTGGGTCATGTGGGGTCAAAAAGTAAGTCATGAGGTTTTATCTTAGAAAAACTTTGTTAACGCTCTAGAGGTCACATTTTTGGATCAATCTTCATGAAACTTGGTCAGAATATTTGTTTCCATAAAATCTTGGACAAGTTCGAATTTGGGTCATGTGGGTCAAAAAGTAGGTCATGAGGTCTTATCTTAGAAAAACCTTGTTTACACTCTAGAGGCCACATTTTTGGCCATACCTTCAAGAAACTTGGTCGGAATGTCTGTTTCCATAATATCTTGGACAAGTTCGAAGTTGGGTCATGTGGGGTCAAAAAGTAGGTCCATATGAAAAATCCAACATATGTTGCTTATTTATCATCAGGTGAGCGATTCAGGGCCATCATGGCCCTCTTGTGTTTAAACCATGGCCGTGAGCTTTAAATTGGTCCAACCTGAGGGAACTTTCAAAACTTCCGGGACAAAGGGAGGTAATGATATAATATATTTCCCACTAAGTAACTGTCGTCTACACATATTATGTAAGATCAACATTTATATTTATTGAAATTGATGGATATCATGTCTGATTAATTGGTGAAATATCGTTATTTTGTAAATATACACATAACAGAAAGGACTACTCATTCATCATTTGATACTTACGCGTTGAATCTTTCTGTAATTTCAGCCCATTTCTTTTCCTTCAACTTTGTTGACCCAGAGGTACAACCCTTGAAACGGCTGAACAAAACATCAGCACTATCGATAACCATCGATAGTACTGACATTTTGTCCAGCTCGGTCCAGTTTTCTTTTCTTTTCTTTTCTTGAGAATGAGAGGATCCATCAAATCACCTAGATGCAGACGACTTGTGACAGCTGTACGTCAAAAATTCCCGTACTTTTACGCAAATTGATCTCCGAGGTTAAAGAGCGCCGATTCGGGCCGCTTACAACAGGCAAAATTGAGTACGAAATTTTGCTCAGCTGAGTACGCGATAAAACGACGTTTAGAACACGGCTTATCTTTACAGCTCAGTTGAGCATGAAACTTAGATTTGAGTCTGAGTTTGAGTTTGAGTATGAGTACGTTTTTCAATACGTTCGAGAACACGGGGCCTGGTTTATATAGACTTACACAGGGAAAAACTTATAAAAATCTTCTTGTCAGAAACAACAAGGCCTGGAGCTTAGATATTTGGTGTGTCATTTCCAGTGAAGCTTCACTGAGTTTGTTCAAATTATTGCTCTTTGGTCAAAATAGACCATACCCAATGTTCACTTTTTATGCCCCCACATCAAAAGATTGGGACGGGGGGGGGGGGCATATTGTTTTTGGTCTATCCGTTTGTCTGTCTGTCACAAAATTTTAACCTTGACCATGACACGGAAGTCTTTCAACCTACAGCCGTCAAACGTCACAGGTGCATGCACCTTGATTCAAGTGACATTGATCCCTAGGGTTATATTATTATATATAGAGTATGTTGTACAGACAAGGAAGGCAAATGGTCCTCTTGTTTGAGGCAATTATTTACCATAAATATGTTGAAAGGTTGTTCTGGCCCATAGATAATTTATCCGACACTGCAGACCTGAAGGTTATAGATTTACGCCCTAATGGCAGCAAGGATTTTTCATGACCTTTCAATGCGCAAAGTACTGGTTCAACCCAGGAACCATAGAGAGGGATTAGTATAATCTTAGTGAAGACTTCTTTTCCATTAAATGCAAAATAAATAAGTTTAAACTAAATATGTTGTTGAAGGGCTCATAATGACTTTATTTTATGACATATAACTGAGGCAGTAAAGGTTTTGAAAAAAAAAAATGATTTTTTATTTTCTCAAATCGCCATATGAAATCAGATGATGTCTGCTACAAATAAAAAAAAGAATGCACAGTTGTACACGCTCTACAAGCCATCATTTTTTACAGATTTTCTTAATATTTACAGAATGTGTAATTGACGTTTGTGTTAATTTTACAGAATGTGTAATTGACGTTTGTGTTAATTTTACAGAATCAATGTGTAATTGACGTTTGTGTAAATTACATTCTTATTGTACATCTCAATCTTTTTTCCAGATTCAAAAAGACCAAGGTTCTATGGTTAAACTAAGATTTGAACTTGAAACCTGAATATGAATTTAAGTACTATGAAGCTTCCAGATGAGCTAGAAATTAAAAGTTTGGATAGAATATGTGCCTTAACGATTTTTTTAGTTCTTAGAAGACTGAATCCCGTCATGATGGGTTAAGCAATTTGAGCAACTTATCAGCATCGCACACATTTTTGGCTGCACTTATAATAAAGACATAGTTTCCCCACCTTGTTACTACGCAGGGATTTAATTACAAATTTTGTTTTCTGTTTTATCATTAAATGGTGTTGATTTTTATACACCTGAAGAGTTGTATTATGTTGTACTCCAGATTGTCCTACGTCCGTCCATTAACAGTTTTTTTGGTGTGTGTTTTTTTTTTTAAACTGATTTATTTTACGTCGATTGGGAAACAAGTTCTTACAACTCAAGTTCTTACTAATCCCTCTCGACGGTTCCTGGGTTGGACCAGTACTTTGCACCCGGGAAGGTCATGAATAATTCTTGCCTCCAACGGGGTTCGAACCCACAACCTTCGGATCCGTAATCGGATACGTTACCACTGGACCACGGCGCCCTCATGAGGGCGCCGTGGTCCATTAACAGGACTCGCGATCACAACTCCTCTTACACTATTGGGGAATAGGTTCAAACTTACACATAATACTTACCTGTAGTTGATTTGAGCTCGAATGAAAATTTCAACAATGTCTTGATCGTTTATATACGGTAAATGATTAACCAGGTTTTCCAGGTGGCGGATGTCACCTCCCTTTGTCTGGACCCAAACTTTGTTGAGCATCAAACTATTTTAAAACAACTTATATTTACAATGATTTGGCATGATGAGAAAACATGTGACACATGACATAGTCTGTAGCTCAAAAGTATAGGTTAGAAGTTGAAGTCAAATGTCAAAATAGTGTAAATTACTTAGAGAAAACCTGTTTGTTTGTTTGTTTGTTTTGTGTGTGTTTTTTTTATTTCCACCTCTTTTGTATCTGCTTTATAAAGATCCCCTGTTGTGATTTGAATAATACTTTGTATATTTGGATTCATTTATTCAGAGATTTGAATTACCTAGACTATCAACTGTAGCTTCGTGATTTATTGATATAATTCATAAGTACACAAATATTAAAAAGCAACAAAAGAAAATGAGAAAAACATACATGACTTGTCATTTTTTTTTAAATTCATTTTACTTCAAAAGAAATGAGTGATGATGATTCCTCAACAAAGGTCTTACCACTACACCAAAATGACATGTTTATACAACGTGTTCGAGTATGATTAGGGAGAAAATGATCTTTTATGTGTTAAATGTGTTAGACGTCAACCTGAGCTACAATTCTGAAATTCATTCATCAGCCAAGTTTCTTCAAGTTCTTTACTGCCTTTTATTATTTTTTATGTTGCGTTATTTACAGCATCATTTCGCCAATGGTCGCCTTTAATTAATGTACATAGTACATACACTAAAGTAGTAGCGTTCGTAAAATAGCATCATCCGTAGCTGTTCAACAGAAGCAAGAAACATTCTCCTGTCACTATCACTCCTGTCGGTGTTTCTTATTTTTATGAACGACAATGATGAACACTAATGAAGCGGAAAACTGTTCCGTATGCCTAGGTCCTAATTTGTCATAAATATGGTATTCCCTATCATTTTGGGGAACATTATTAATGATGTACTTTAAAAAGAATTTACGAACTCTATATGTAGGTTTAGCTTCTCTCGAAGGTTAGGAAACACTGTATGTAAGTTTGCATAACATTATATATAAGTTTTTTTTTTTATTCCAAAATTAGTTGAATTTATCGCAAGTGACGCGAACAAGCTCAAAAAAAATCTTGAAACAACAAGGCCTAGAGCTTAGATATTTGGGGTTTTTTTTACTAGTATTGTAAAGTGGTCCTTTAAGCCCCAGTGCGTTTTAGCTGGGAAAAATATATTATTCAAAATTTCTAATTAGCAAAGCCTCAAATGATGTCTGATTAACCTCTTAATGTTTAATTAAGCCCACATAATGAAATATTCGCCCGGAAGTCTTAGTTGTTCAGACAGGGCAAAATAGTGAGAAAGATGGGCGGAGCTTGTTCTGAAACACACTGTTCAGTAAAACCACGGATGTCTCGGTGTACATGGGGTGTTTCAGAAGTTCATGGACTTTTTCTATAGACTGAATAAATATTGATACACGGTAGTAGAGGAGATAGGAAGAAAATCCATGAACTTCTGAAAAATCCCTTGTATAATAATTTTATGCTGTCATTGTTCTGAGCTAAATATAGAACGACACAGTCACAATTTGCATTTTTTCTGATAGAATCTTTCCTGTAAATCAGGCATTTCCCAAGGTCTTTCAGTGATGAAATTAAAACTGAATTATATATATTGTAAGTGCATTCGGATTTAGGTCTAACATCTATAAGATACTGGGACTTTAACCTAGTCTGTTCAAATCATATGCCCTGGGGTCAAATTTGGCTATGCGCAATGTTCACTTGTTTTATCGGGAGCTATAACTTCAATTTTGGAACACAGTTACAATTTTATTCGTAAAATTTAACTTTGACCATGGATAATCTTGATCATGACCCAGTGACCTACTTTTGATATTTTCAGCTACAGCCTTCAAGTCTGGACCAATGGTAGATTTTAGTGTGTGAGATTAAACATTGACCTTGGATGACCTTGACCATGATCCAGTGACCTACTTCTGTATTATTAAGCCTAAAGGTACTGTTTGATATAGTTTATATACTGTTTGTATATAAAGTAATGTTTCTCAGGTGAGTGACTTCAGGGCCATTATGGCTCTCTTGTATGCAATATATTTTTAAAATTTTGAACGAAATACAAGCATTTCATTGGTCGATTAAGTAGGACAAACTGTAATTACTGGTGTCTATAGCCACTTGGCCACGGAGACCTTACTAAAAAATATAAAAAGAAGACAGAACAGTTTAATGATGAAGCAGACTGTTTTATTGAAACTTAGCATAAGTGTGTTTATGATTAATACATTTAAACATCATTTGAATATTAACATTATTTAATAAATTACTTATTAAGACAGAAGGACATAAATGTAATTCAATTCACAGTTATAATTATTAATTATACAAAATATTAGTCATTTTGTATTACAGTGTACACCGGCGCATTGCTCATCAATGCGTTCGGTATACCGGGTATTCCATATTTTTGAACAAATATAAATAATACATAATGTATTTTCATTCTTTTCTTTATTTTAATTCCTAAAAAAGTACATAAAGCTACACAGTTTACTTGTGAGTGAAGGAGCGGTAGGTCATAAGTGATGCGTATTTAAATTTATATTGTTTTATTTCTTTCATACCAATGGAAGTATTTTTTACGAGTGGTTAAAATATGAAAATGATATTTTCACTCATGGGCCAGTCACTCGTGATATTCATCTGCATGATCATGGGTGAAATAAAATGCGATATTTCAATGAAATCGTGGTAGAATAGCAAACCAATATAAAACCGAATTTTGCACTAAAATAAAAATATTCAAAATCGAATTTGAAGATTAACCCGTATTTTGGCAAGATAAACTAAAGAAGTGTTGCAGTTGTATTAATATTCAGTTTCATCTTGAATATTTTTATCTTAATTTATTTTTCTGTTGTTTAAATATAGAAATGTTGATAAACAAATTGATTATGAAAATAAAATAAAAACCCCTGTGGATTTATCGCTTTGTTATCATGAGTATTTTCTGACGTGTATTCGTTTCAATAAGTTTTAAAACCAAAATAACACATGTGAACAAAAACAAACAAAATATAAATAAAATCAGAAAGATCAATCAACTCAAAGTCCTCCATTCGCGTATATATGTGTGAAGGTCATATTTCACCTGGCCTTTTTGGCGCACACATTATTTTTCACCTCATGTCCGCAGCAACAGTTGTTCATTTGTGAGTAATATACAATCTTTGAACTGAAAGATATAAATGAAAAAATAGACAAAATTTAGATTAATTTGAACACTTAAAATTGTTTATGTTGATTTCTTTAAGTATTTCTACCCTCAAGAATATCGACACCTTTCGCTAACACCTTTCACTGTCCTAAATGACCGACTCTGCGGCAGATGCCAAAGAAACCAGACATTCCGATTGGCTAACGTAAATTAACGTAAACATCCGAGTAAATTGTACAATGGATATGATATAGAGCGTCCATTTGCAAGGTATACTATGCTTCGTAGTACTGATAAACAAAAACAGGCAATGTTGATTTGCATAATTACCACAACCTTTTACATCGTTGTGTATCACTCCGCGCTCAGTAGCGTATGTTGTACATCAAAAGTAAGGTCATGACCTCCTTAGGTATGCAATAAATGAATGGAACTTCACTCCATATCTTTTTGAAACAAATCAAAGCACTCACTTCACTGAGAGACTGCCGGCGGGATAATCATGAAACAATGATCGAATTCAGCTGACTTATCACTCGTAACTAGAGTTGCAGGAAAAAGTGTGGAGTTTTTGGCGTCAAATGACTAATGTCTCTATCGAGCTCAACTCTGCTTAAACGCTGGAATTAGAATTATGGCTATTTCATCCTGTAAATCCTGCCAACAGTATTCCAGTCTATTGTGCTCTTGTTAACGGCGGCTTGTCGCTGTTTTTCGTAGCCACAAACGCTGAACAGGCCTTGCTGACCTTACTGATTTGCGTATTTGACACGACAAGTTTAACTGTACCTCTCCGCACTTAGTGAGGATCTATGCATTGCGATTCTGCACTAACGAATACGAGTAGAATATGCTACAGAGACGTATAATCATAACCGTATCCGCTTTTTATGTGTTCTTGTTTGTTTACATGTTTTCTTTTACCATCATTTTACTCTGTAAACATCCATCTTAAGCGTGAACAATATATCCGTTACATTTAGAAATCAGAACAGCAACCCAAAAGATATACTCTCGTGCTACTCCTGTAAAAAGAAAAAAAAGTAGCGCTTCGCATGTTTGTAATTAGTCTAAAGTAGTTCATGCGTAATTTTGTATGATCGCGAGTTAGGTTTCTCCAAGAGCATTTCTTAACTTTGAAATAGATAGGCAAGCATTCAAACAATTTCAACAATCAAGTACCTTGTCAATTTCTACACTTAAGTAACAGCAGGTAGAATACATACATCAGGTCCTAGTGAATGACCTTCTGCGGATTATTACGAAACAAGCAGAAGGCTGATTCGATTGTCTTTCTAAGCGACTATAGTTGCAGGAAAATGTGTGTGTGTGTGTTTTGCGTCATGTGGCTTTTGCTTCTATTGTTTCAATAATTAAGAATTATAGCTTTTTCCTGTTAATCCAACCGCCGTTTCTCAGCGCTTTGAGTGCTTTGATGTGTTGTTGTTCTCTTTGATAAGGTTACCCAGTGCCTTTTAGCTTTAGAGGATTCAACAACAAAGTACAGCGATTTCTAAATTGTTATCACGTTATTCGCCCTAATCGTGAATCGAACCAACAAGCCAGTCTTACTGTGGTATCGGTGCTATATCATGATGAATGTGATATCGACGTCAGAAGACCATTTAAACTACGCTGCACGCCTGTCAGTGTGTCTGTTTCAATTGTCGTTACTTAAAAAAGGTCAATGAAAGCTCACAGTTTTTGTGTAATGTTCACTAAAAGTGTAGTGATTATGGAGTTATATATCTATAACGAACATATGACTTATTTTTTTGTATTAGTGTAGTTGTCCACGAACTCTTTGGACACCCCTCGTACATGTGTAAAACATCTGTGTTTATTTGCTGTTCAGCTTAAATTATAATTATTATTGTTTACCTATAGCAGCTGCTACTGCCACTTAACCAACCACAAGATCCGGTAACAAAGGTTGTTTTTGCGCATGTCTGGACATAACTTCCGGTACAAGGCGTTGCACCACACTCTTGTCTCTCTTCAGACTCGCCACTGCATTAAATAAAATTAAGATATTGGCATGATTGCTATTCATAATTGAACATTTAAGTGTACTCTTTAGCCCCCAAACTATGTTAAGGCTTTACGATAAAATTCAATTACATGGATGTAATTATTTGTGACAGACATGTATATGTTTACCTAAAATAAAATCAAAACTGTCTTTAATGACACAAGCGAGACAACCAACCTGCATTTCTTTTGTAGACAGGTGCGTGTTCTCGTCTGCAAGCCACATCCACCACATGAGGTTGAGCACGCGCTCCACGCGCTCCAATCTGACCAATCAACAAGGCTCTTATCGTTTTCAACATTGACTGCTGTACTGTTATCTGTCGCCATACCATCGAATGACGTCGTTTCCGTCGTTGCTGGCGTTGAAATTTGTGTATCGTTCTCTATATGAAGAATATGGGAAAATCGTTGATTTTGTAGTAAATGATAGAAGTAAACCCGAGTATAAGATCGTCTTTTATTTCACCAGTGGAAATAGTGTAAACAGTAAGAGTGGATATCAGAAGTAAGCCCTACCTTTTCGTTCTATGGTTAGAGTATTGATTAAATTTCATAAGGTTTTTGGACTCAAATGCATGTATTAAGAATTATAAAACGATAGAATATACCGAAAGACCTATAATATACATGTTAAGTCGAATAATGGTATCAAAGTTTCTTCATTATGATTTTTTTTATTTCTGTGCTCTAAATATTTTAGTGTAAAATTATTTTCAGGAATATCTCTTAATGAAGCTGTCTTCATGTAACAGAAATTCGGCTTATTAGCTCCAAAGAAGGTCATACATTTACAGTCTTTAAGACCTTCCCGGGCGTTCAGTACTGGTACAACCCAGGTACCGTCGAGAGATATTACTGCAAGTTGTATTAACTAGATTCCCAATCAACGTGAAGGAAATGGGTTAAATTAAATAACATGTAATGAATGATATAATTAAAACTGGTGTTACTTGAGCAAGTATTATTATCAGACGACAAGGTGTAGTCAAGACAACAATATGGCTCCTCCTTGTAGCACTGAGTCGCTCTGTGAACAGCCGTTTCACTAAAAAATATAACATTATATAATAATGTATAATATATACATATATATATATAATATATATAATTTGACTACTTCTTATATCTAGATATCACTACGCTATACTTAAGGCAGTCCGTACATCATCATCGATCATGGTCCATCACGTTATCATGGGAATACTACAGCAAATGCAAGCCTTTATAGACTTTGGGCAAAAGAGCCTATAACTCCAAGTCGATTGATGCTTGAATCTGTGCTGAAGTGTTTTAAGCATTTGAAGAACCATGATTATAATTTAATGATAGGCTGATACCTTTAATTCTTCAAAGACATAGAAAGCATTCCAGCATTCCTGTTTCACTGCATATTCATGTACAGGACTAAATTGACGTA
>CM037780.1:32038195-32088195 GCA_021229015.1 Solen grandis | reverse complement strand
ACAATATTGTCGTATTTCTTTTGTTTATCAAAGTAAATTTAATAAACGGGGGTCAAATTTTCGCGCAATGCCTATAACCCCGTTTTAACGTTGCGTTAACATGGTCATTACAAGAAATTAAAGATGAACGTACCATTTGTTTCAACAGACTGTTAACAATTAGCACTCCGCCATTCTTACTCTCTCTCTCTATTTCCATAGCCTACAATGAACAATCGTTTATTATTGTAATGTAAGTTTGATATTTGGCAAAAACTAAGTTACCCCGCATATCTGCAACTCGTCAAGCCAACTTCCACTTGAGACACACACAACTTCAGTGCCTTCAGCGCTTTGATTAGTGAATGCAGAGTGATACAGTAAAATCGGCTTCGGCAATCAATGATAATTGACTTTGGGATCCAGCCTACTTAGCCGACAGTCTGAAAAGTGTAATTATGTTCAAAGTCATGCCGTGATTTAGATGCATTTGATCTATTGTACACTGTATTTAAATTTCTATTGTTATCATACACAAAAGCAGAACTTGAGATAAAGCATGTGTATACACAACTAAAAAAATTCTCGCCAGAATTCAAATAGTAATGCAAATTTACACTGGTGAATTCAATTAAAGTTTTTTTTTTAGGTCAGAACAGAGTTTGTTTTTTTTTTTGTTTTTTTTTTTTGGGGGGGGGGGGTTTACATAGGGCCATTGTAAATCAGAGCCGCGCATTTTTAGTGCCATTTTTCCTTGGTTCCCCGACAGATGTTAAACAGGTTTAATAACATTCTATCCAGGACCTGAAGGTATATAACAATCTTTCAGAAACATAATACTAGGAGGAACATATTGACTTTCCCGAACTTTTGGGAAAACGAGACTGTTACGTGTAGTTATTTTTGTCAAAATTTGATCCAGGAGATATCACTGGATGAACGCTTTACAAATTATAAAATTTCATTTGATTGTAGCTTTGTTTGCTTATCTAGCACGTCTCTTTTGAAGTATTTCAGCCATTTAAAACATGTGGAAAGTGATATTTTACTGTGATAATAAGCCATAGACAGGTGACACAGTACGAATACCCAGTAAGATTGTCCTGACACTAGGTCAACCACTGTGGGTTTGACATGGATGTGTCCCTGACGGAGATCGTTCCAAGAACCGACTCCAGGATACAGGACTGGCGCTCTACCGAATATGCTATCAAGGCTTCCATTTCGTCGACTTACACACTTCACAAATGCGTCTTGCTTTTCTGATAGTATATATTTTATTTGAGAGAAACGGGCGTTGAATGAATCTTTGACACTTTGATTTAGATGTACATGTATCTTAAGCAAGGAATTATTTCCTTTAACTCGGTCCCAATGGTTTTGCTGTTCTTCTCTATAAAAAATTGTGATAGTTTGTTGGATTTAACGTCCAACCTGGAGTATTTCAGTGATTTGGATAATATATCGACATCAGACGGATACACAACAGTATCACGGTTTAGACGTAATATATGTACCATATCCTATAACAATATCCTGAAACCGGGCCAGCATGTCCTGTACTGTAATTATCCTGCAGATATGCTGAACGCCAAGCAAGGAACTACCAGTAACCTTTTAATGAGTTTAGTATGTCGTGGCCGGGGATAGAACCCATGACCTCCTACTCTTCCCACTCCCGAGGGGGGATGTTCTTATAACTCGTCCACCGGATATGATGATTAAATAAGCAAAGCTCTAGTTAACCGTATCAATCAGTGACTTGAGAAAGATTTAAATTTTATCATAGTATCATAGTATCGTATAACGTTGACTTATTTGTTCAAGCTATACACAGTAAAGTGAGGTTTTGATTGATGTTGCGAACACAAGGAAACCAAGCTTTCTTGCGTCCATGTTACATTTCAATCATTTATTATTGTTTACCTGGAAATGTTGCTAATTACCTTCATGTTTAGACTGAAACTTTGGTTAGAAAATAAAGCTTTCATATTTTTATTTATTTAAATATTATCATATTCTGTTTACCTTAATTACTTACGTATTAATGTTTTTCGTGATTCAATCATCTATTTTATAATTACTTTTTTATTTATGGTAACAATAGTTAGATTTTTTCTCACTTTTTTTTTCTTTATTTTAATAGCATTTAATTAATAATTTCTTTACTACCCTTAAATTTTAGATTGCGTTCGGTCTGTCAACTTAGTTTATGCTCTAATTGTCCCCTTGGTGGCACAAAATACTTTATTAGAACACTGCAATTTTACAAAGCTGTTAATCTTCAAAACGATTAAAAATTTTGACACAAAATGTGAAAATTAAATGATAAAGACCGCTATTTAAGTCTTAATTACTAATTAGATCTGGTAATTACCATCTAAACAAATACTTTATTATTTTAAATGAAAACTCCTGCATGTATAGATGCCATTTATTATCATTTTCAATTCAATTCAATTCAATTCATTCCTTTATTTCACTCATTCCATTTTACAGTAATGGATAAGAGAGGTTATAATAAGTACAACATATAAAGAGGCTCTAGAAGAAATAGAAGTAGTAACACAATAATTGAGATGATTTCACTAATACATTTTGTAAATATATATTCTAATATATAAATAATTCAGTTGAACAGATGGAGAGTCATTGTTTCACAATTGCCATTTAAAGAAAACAACAACAACAAAACATCAATTTAAACATGTTGTCAGAATATCTTCCAATTAATCATTAGAGTATAATATTACCTTATCTTAGTCAAAATTGATTGTACAAATTTAAATAAATTTATGTTTTGTCTTTTGTTTTTTGAATTATTAGTTTCTCTAATTTAAAAATATTTGGGTTTCTATAAAAATAGGGCTTTAGATATTTCTTTCTGTCATCTGTTAAATTATTGCATTCAAAGAGATAATGGAATTCGTCCCCTAATTTATTGACGCAATGTGGACAAAATCTTTCATTTAGTGCGATTCGATTCCATTTACCTATTTCTACCTGCATTCTATGATTACGAGTTCTAAATCGGATTAAACATTTTAAATATCTTGAAGGAGTTTTTATTAAATAATCTTCAAAACCAAATTTTGTCTTGAATATTTTATAAAATGTATTATTGCTTGAGCTGTTTACAAGACTATACCATTCGTTAACAAATAAATCTTTTAATTTTTGCCTTACAGTTAGTTTCAGCCATTTCGGGTTAATAGTCGATTGATTACTCCAAATATTATTCAACCCACATTTAATTAAAATTGATTTAACTGAGTAAATCCATGGATATTTTTTCTTAAGAGATTGGTCTTGTAGGTGTTTTGATTCATGTACGATACTGTTATAAATTTTGGCTGATAGTTTTAAAGGGGTGTTTTCAGGTGATAAATGTAACTTTGACCAATAAGCTATTACCCTAGTTTCAACATCGACTGAAAGGGGAAGTGTTCCTGTTTCTCCATAAATAATGTAATTTGGAGTAGTCATGAAGCATGTGATCATAATTAAAAAAAGACTGTTGGCGAAAAATAATCTGCTAAAATTGTCGAGTATTTACAATTCAAAGAAATATTTAATTATTCTACCATAGAAATTAATTCGGTATGTCTAAGAATTGGAACTGAAAATACCAATAAAACCTTACTGCAATGTTTAAGGATGTCAATTTGCTTAGTTAAAATTCACTTAAAAACAATGGGTATTAAAGCAAGAAAGCGGTTTTCCTGAATGTCAGAATAAATCAAATCGAGTTGAAACATTTCTACATTGGCATTCTGCTTTGTGGTAAGCGGGAATTAGAATGTACCGACAGAGAAGGTTTTGTAAAATTGTTTCAAAATGTATGTGAAGGTGGCAACCCAGACGCCTCTGATTTTCAAGTTCATATCCTCATTATCAGGAAAGGTTATTCTATATTTGGGAGTGTTCAAATTTATTATATAAGCTCACTTCTCTTTTTATCTGTTTGTTTGGGTTTATCGGCTCACTGACAGCATTTTAGTAATTTGAAGGCTTTGTCTACTTGAGACAAATACAGTTCTGCCACACTGCTGTATCACAACGTAGACAGGATGCATGATATTAGACTCTGTCACCGGGCGACCAGTCCTGGATAACAATGTTTATATCTTTTTTTTAAATGACTAAACTATAGACAAAAATATCATGCAATGTGTCTATGAATGTAGAAATAATTAACTTTTAGAACGGCGTTTAGAATCAATAATCAGTAAGTGAAGCAAGTCCCTAAAATTTTACTTTGAAACATGAATATAAAATGGCTCAAGAAAATATAAAAATAAAAAATAAGCATTTTTTTCCTTCCATTTCTGCTATGTGTAATTGATTTACTCGGATTCGAACCAGTAACCCTCAGCTGCAAAGAGGTTTGCAGCGCAGTGGAGTTAAAAATTTTACTTGACTTGACCTGACTATTTGAGTTTAACGTCGCTTCGATAGTATTTCAGTCATATAGCGACGTCCAGCTAATTACAGGTGGGGGAAGACCTCGAATGCACGGAGGCATCCGGGTAGAACCGCCGACCTACCGCAAGCCAGCTGAAAGCTTTCTCACATGGAAATTCGAATGACCCACCGGGATTCGACCCCACGCAGTGATGGGCTGAGTGAATGTTAAAGTCAGCGACTTTACCCTCTCGGCCACGGAGGTCTTCCTTCAGTTAGCAACTTGGTACTTGTTTGTGTTACATCATATCCTAGGGATCTTTTTTGTCAAGTTATTTCAAAACACCGCCATTCACACAACAAAGTTACTGTCGGGTCAACCTAGTGCTGCACCTTGACCTTCAAGCTAGCAACATTGGTCATGTTTCCAACACATTGGTTCGTCCTAAGAATCACTCGTGCCAAGTTATTTAAAAACTTTAGGACAAAACCAGGACAAAATTTTATGGTCCACGCAGTCCTTACAACCCGTTTCTTGTAAGGACCACATTGTCTTTTTCTAAGGATCACTCGTGCCTAGTTATTTCAAAACACCACCATAGATAACAAAGCTACAGCTGGGACAAGATTTTAAGATCAGCTGAGTACTGTGACCTTGACCTTCAAGCTAGCGACCCCTGGTTATTGTTGGCGACACATCGTCTTGTCCTAAGGATCTCTTGTGCCAAGTTATTTTAAAAAGCGACCATAAATAACAAAGTTTCAGTCGGGACACGATTTCTTGCACACACACACACACACACACACGCACACACACACACATGGACAGGTGTTACACTATATGCCCGTCGCAATTTCATGGTACTAAATATTTGAAACTATCTGCAGCTGACATTCAACGAATTACGACAACAAAACAAAAGCCTACAAACTACTTAATTTTAGCGTTTCCAGGTCTTTTGATCTAATTTGATATCTAATTCTTGTTGAAAACTACTTCAGTGAGAAGCTTGATCTGTGTCACTTAGAAGGAAAAGAAGGGCGCCTGGCTACTGAATCAAGTAAAGCTTCTAGGTGGCGCTTCGGTCGAAAATTTACACGACATGTGCATTATCCTGTTATTGGGCTTAATCTTACTTAATATCTCCCAGCACCCTAAACATGACAATTCATACCGTCCTCGATAGTCGAAAACGGGAGGTCGTGGATTCGATACCCGAAAGCGACATACGAATGCAATTACGAATGGTACTGGTAGCTACCTGCTTCACGCTATATATATATATATATATATATATATATATATATATATATATATGGCATTTCCTGGACTGGATTTCGGCGTGGAACTGCAGTGTGGAAGCATTATAGATGTCAACATTACAGAACTACTTTTGGTGGGATGTTACACAACTGAATAACGGATTTATATTTCACAAACACACACATACATACAAACATATGGAATATAGAAGTTAAAAGCATGAAAGGAATATAAATCCATAGGAAAATAATACCTATACAATAATCCATACATAATGTCTACGATGAGAAAGTACACTTTCTGAGCTCAATCCAACAGCCCCTATCTGTTGATAATAATTATCTCCGGAGTTCTGTATTCAGGCCGTCTCCAATAAGACATCTGTGATTTGAATGCATTAAGTTATGACAATTGGTGTTGTGATTTGCTTTGTTCCGGACTGCCAGACGAGTGTTATTGTCTTGGATAAGAAATGACAATGCCATTAAAAAGGACAAGTCACAATGTGATTATCGTCGAATCTAATCTGTAGCGAAGAAAACTCAATTTCATGCCTTCTTCCTCAGTTAAAGTGAGAAAATGTCGACCACGTTTGCAGATTCCAAGCGAGATACATCTTGATGTGTCGTCCCGTACAGACTGTTAAAATAAGAGGGGAAAACTGGAAGCAAATGTTGCTGTTGATGTGGACAAATCACGTGCTTTGTGACGTCATTTTACGTTTCTTTTGCCTCGATTCGGAGGAGAAAATTGCATTAGGTATTTTATTTATCCATTGATTATAATGGGATATAGCGCATGCTAAAATGAAAATTATGTTCTACAAATAGGTCCTAAGGATTATTTCCTCTGATGTACAGTACTTCCAGACATTCGGGAAACAATATTTTGATGCGCTTTTAGAAACAACGAACGCTAAAGGGATATGATTGAACCTTTTAAGGCATCCTTCAAACAAGTGTGACTGAATTCCCTGTAGCCCTGCATAGAAAGTGGCTACATTTTATATAGCATCCACCGCGCTGCCTTACATGTAGGAACAATTAAGAAATTACTTTTATCAGTATTCTCTAACCTGATGAGTAAACTTTAAATGATGCACATCTCTATGCAGCACCAACTAGAGAATGATTAACTGTAAAAGGCTCCCTCTATGCAGCCCACGTAGAGAAAGATTAACTGTAAAAGCCTCCCTCTATGCAGCACCAACTAGTTTCAATTTAAATGGGCTACTTCCATTCAGACACCTCCATAACCCCTAGCTAGAGAAAAAAATCTTATTGGCATCTTACGTCGAGCCCAAACCAGAGCATTGATAAACATATAATGGCATCACACAGTGCGTGCAGTCAAACCGTAAGTAGTATTGAACCTTAATGACATCACCCATGCAACCCCGCATACAGAATGATTAAACCTTTAAATGTGTCTTATTACTTTTATTGGCGTTCTGACACGTAGTAAAACACTGTAAAGAGAAAATAAAATAACAATTACAACTCTGTTGTACATAAGCTAGAATTCCAAATTCAATTCCCTGTAAATAAGATAAAGAGCAATAATCTTTGAAATAAGTTTCTAGAGAGCTCACATATAACTACATGCATATAGATATATAGATATAGCTACTATAACCCAGATCAGACAGCAAATGTTCTACAAAATACACTTATTATCTGTTAAATCTTGATACAAACAAAGGTGTATACATGGAAAGTACTATGAATAGACCTAATTTAAACCAGCCATGAACATACCTATAATCAGCGACCTGGTCCCTGCCATATCTTTATAATATAATATTACTTAAAGAAACAGCTTTGTTTCAGTTGAAGTGATTTTACATTAGTACTAGCTAATTATTCAGAAAAAAAATGTATATTGGCATTCATCTACACAAACATAGATATGCCAAACTGCATTAAACTAATGAAAAAACTTCATACATATTCTGCTCTTACATGAAAATTTGACAAGGCTTGTTGAATTGTCCATAATGAGGAACAGTTGATTAAGTTATTAAAATGCACTAGATAATTAGATCTAAAAGACGTCCTAAGATACGGCATAATACTTATTTCCAATAATATAACAATTAAAGGCAATAAACACATTTTAGCACCTAATTTCTAAAACTAATAAAGGCTTTACAATGTTTCTTTAACCGAAAGAAAATATGAAAATACTCTCATAAATAAATCGTATGACACATTATACAAATACGAGCATAAAATATCAAATCATAGCAGCCGCTCACTTACACTGCGGACTGTCTGACGAGAGTATAATATGATTTTTGTACATTTTCTCTTGAAAATGTTGCATCTTCATGCATCTCACTAGCGTTCATTAAGCAAGTCCATGAAATTGCGAAAAAAAACAACTCGATTCGGCCTATTCACATTCGGCACTGGGCCGATCTTTTGAATTAATTCATTTAAACCCAAATCACATACAATATATCATCTTTACATTTTAGTGTTCAGTTACAATGGCATCTTCTATATGTTCAAATCTACAGAATGAATAATCTTCATATGGCATCCTCCATGCAGTCCAATGTGGAAAATGATTATATTTAAATGGCAGCGTCAACTAGAGATTGATATATTTTATTTGCTACTTCCATGCTGCCTCAGCTAAAGAATGATTAAATATTTATTAACGTCCAACATTAAGCCTCATCTAGGGAATGATCAACATTTATTGGAATCCTCCGTGCAGCCCCACCTAGATAATTGTTCAATTTCAATGACATCCTCCGTGCAACCCCACCTAGAGAATAGTGATCATTCTTAATTACACCCTCTGTGTAGCCCCACCCAGAGGATTGTTTAATTTTTAATGGCAACTCAACCTAGAGATTTGTAAATCGTTTATTTGCAAACTCCGTATAGCACCACATTGAAAATGATTTAACTATTAATAGCGTCCTGTGTGCAACTCCATATTGAGAATAATTAAGCTTTTAATGGCATCCTCCGCACAGACCCACCTGGAGAACGATCAAGATTTTAATGGCATCCTCCGTACAGCCCCATCTAGACTTTTAATGGTATCCTCCGTATTAGCACCTCAACCGGCCGAATAACTTATTGGTCTGAAATAAGGACTTGACCTTTTTTTTATATCAAGTTGACTTGGTAAAACATATGTGTCTTTCAAACTATCCGAATCAACTTTTTGCCCTCAACTTGATTCTAAAAATGTTTTAAGCAAATACGGGTGTAACATAATTACGAAAGATTTTGGTTCATAGGCAAATCATTTTGACATTTTGAATTTGAATCTCTGTATTATTAATAACTTAAAATAAAACACATCCGATGAAAAATGTTAAAAAAAAACTCTCAATATGTTTCGTCTCCTTCGCCAATATTTGAGTATCTGTTCTTCACAATCACAGAGCATTCTCTAAGTGCCGATATTTTGTGAACTTAAGGAAAAAAATGATCTCGTGTATCTAGCGAGTTCCTCGTTTTTCAGAGTATCCGCCTGTCTAACTGCCCTTTAATTGCTTGTACTAGTTTGCTCTGTCCATCAAGGATATAAATTCTTCATGTTTTGTGGCATGGTCTGGGACGTGCGTACCACGGGAACACCCTTTGATTGGCGGGAATTCGGTTAACTCATGAAGTATATAGGCTGGTCGATGAGAGAATAGCTGGGGTGTAAATGGTTCTGCCATATCTGATTATCAGTCAACTCGGTTGTCATCAAGCGATGTGTTCAAACGTACCTCTGTCATAATGCTCAAATAACAGTCAAACAAAATGAAGAAAAAACATTTGCAAAGAGTGTTCTTCAGAAAAAGTAGTAAATGTAACAAAAAAAACAAGGAACAGTACTTGTGTGTACAAATATGCCAAGAACACTTATTTCGTACATGTATAAGGTTTTGTAGCTACTCGTAAAAACGAATTTTGTCACAGTCTACATGAAAATAATATAGTTCAATAGAGTGTCCGCTTGATCCCCCATCTACACATTGCAATATAGCTTCATGATATGTTTACTTGCCTGGCGTTCAGTCGAATCGGTTATTTTGTTTCCTGTGATGCACTCGAGATAGAGGATAATAATAGGAATATATATATAGCAAGTCCAACATAGTGACATATCTGATGCCGAAAACCTTTTTTTCCCCCAGTCTTAGAACGATTTAGCTTTAGAAACGAACAACATGTACAAATAAAGCTCGGTCAATTGCAAAAATACTAAAATCCCAAAATGGATTTTGTAAAATGCTACGGAGAAATTGATTTTAATGAGCATGTCAAAGTAAATTAGGAATAAGTTTGTAAGTTTGTGCGTCATTCATTGAAACATGAATATTGTCGCCTTTTTTTTTTCTTTTTTCATTTTTTATGTAGAGAAAGTATATGTTTTAATGATTACATCTAAGCTTCAACCCCGTGTTTAAATACACAGCAAAACACAGATAGAGATTTTACTTTAAAAGAAATAGATAAAATAATTTTGACAATTAAATGCGTCTAAACACGGAATTAAAACCGATTCATCATCAATATCTTACAATAGGCTGTTTCATTTCAGAATTATGGTAAAATGCTTTATTCAACATCTGCCATTCATGATGTAATATTTTAGACAATTTATATACGATGCATAGCTAGAACTCAAATACTTACTGAATGCTATTTCGTGTTCTTAAAACATAAAACAATATACGTTTTCAATAGAAATCATAATTTAATCAGTTATACAGGATGAAAAAAAAAACTAAAAAAAAAATACACGTTTCTAAAACCACCGGATCTTCGTACGTACAAATATTCGACATGAAATAGAATTTTCAATATAATTGATGTTTGTTTACATTCCTCCCTTAATTTGCCTGTCAGTTTTCTGTTTTTTTCATAAAAATTTTTTTTTTTTTTTTTTTTTTTTTTGATGTTTGCAAAATTTCCCCAATGAATGCATCCAGTGTATTTCGATATAGAAACTAGAAAAAGAAACGTTTATGATTTTTCATCGCCGTACATGTAAAATACAATTTCGATGATTTTCATATCTCTTGAAAACAATCTGTTTACATCCCAGAAATATGTGACCTTTTTACACTTGGTATCAGTGCGGTAAAAAACTAATCATCCTTCCAAATATTGAATAATTTTGAAGACCAGATACTTCACGAAATGATATGATACGTACGTGTTTAGTAGTGGTTTTTCGTCAACTTTAAGCATGCCCTAACAGGTTTTGACGTGAATACATGCTTTGTTACTGGAAGGAACGGATGTTGTCCGTGATATTCTTACGATTTACTGTTTCAAGTCTTTATCTCAGTCATAGATAAGTTTGAGATGCGAGCGACAACTGACAACCCTGAAATAAAATATAGGACAAGGCGTAACTGTATCTGAGACAGTCCATTTCTAAACAGAGATAATCAGTCGACCTAGTTCTTTAAGTATACAATTTTACGGATCTTGAACGCATTTTTTATTTTTTATTTATTTTTTCTTAAAAATAATAGAATGAATAGTATTCTAATCGATCCATTAGAAAAATAAGATTAAATGTCTTCAAAATGAATCACAAAGAATGTTCAACATTTTCAAAAGATACTTTCACTTTCGTCCCTCGTCCATTTTAATAAGATGGTCGTTTTTACAAAATCGCATGAAGTACATGTATGTTAAATTACGATTTTTTAAGCTGTTCGGTAGTTTATTCATATTTGAGCTCATGACATCTATGACGTATTTATTCATAATAATAATGATAATAATAAAAGATAAAACAAACGTGGTAAAATGGTACTGGTAGGTGACATTGCTTATCGCTCGGCATATTAGTGTAATTCCAGGACTGTTTGGCACAGTATCAGGATAATGTGACTGGGTATGGTATAAACAATTTGAGATAAGGTGAGGTATCATGCCACATGTCTACCACGTGATACTGCAATGTTGCACCTCTACATCTGTCTCACTGTTTCAAATAGACCTAGTCTCTAAATTACTGAAATACTGTCGGCGGGATGTTTAAGTCAATATACAAAAAATAACAATATCTTTATAGACGGTAACTCTGTAAAACAGTTTTGACATGAAATAAAATACTATATTATTAATCTTAAAATTTCTTTACCAATTTATTCTTATAAGAACAAATATTGAGCAAGGGCCGTTCAAAATGTCATGCGTACAGGATGGCCTCTTATCTCCTACAATGATATTCCGATCAGACATCTTAAATCCTTGTTTTTGGGTTCGGCAAGGGTTAGCCCACTTAAGAAGTGAGCTAGCACATGCATACCTCTTTTATATTGTTTTCATCTTTTCAATCACACACACACACACACACACACACACACACACACACATATATATATATATATATATATATATATATATATATATAGCTCACTTATTAAGTAGACTAACCCTTGCCGAACCCAATGACAAGCATTTAAGATGCTGTCTGAAAGATTTAAGATTTCAAGATTTAAGATTTTTATTTCAATAAACCAGAAGGTCAATAGACATATGTTTTTTAATTTTAAATTACTTAAAAATACAGTTTAATACACAACATTTGTATACATGCAAATATTCATTTTGATTTTATATTAGATTACATAGATAATAGATTTCACACAACTGTATTAATTAGCATCTACCATCCTTATTAAAAGGTAAAATAAGTAAAAGGTATACAAATACAACATTCTGTGTTAATCGGTTCATTTGCCTTCCCTTGTCGAAACGAAACACAAGGAAAGTCATGAACATACATAAATAAACACATCATTACTGAACATTTCATATAATCAAATTATACAGTTAGCATCATCAATATATTTATCATTACTATTATAATAAAGCCACGATAGCAAATATCCAATGACCTAAAATATATACTAGTAATTATTACTATTGTGCGTGTGAAAATAATGATCACCGGGTAAATCATGGATTACACGAATTTTGAAAACACGTGCTAAATATTGACCTGAACAACATATATGGAACAATTTCCGGGGTTTTTTAATGATACATAACGGCCTGAATAAAGAAATAAGTCGTTGTTCTTTGAGAAAAGAGATGAGGATACTGAAAACAAAGGAGGAGAAAAGAGGGCATTGCAAGAGCAGCAGTTCGATAGGTAAGCTTTAGTTGACTTTTAGGATATCTGTTCGAAGTTGTTGAACTCTAGATTTAAAACTCTGCTTAATTTAATTTAATAGAAGAAAATTAATTTGATTTTTTTTTTGTGTCTAAAACACTGACGAAATACAAACCACAGCTATGTACATGTACAAGAATAGAACATAAAACTTTAATAATATGCAAATAACCCAACACACTATATGTTACTTTAATATAGTGGCTGAATATGTGTACAAATCTATTAACAAAACATTAACTTGACCATTCATATATTAAGACAATCTATGGTAGAGTAGATTATTTTTCAATTCAAAAGCTTTGGTTAAAAATATACCAAGTTTTTTCATAATTTGACAGTTCATACTTTTAAATAATTCAATAATTATACAAAAATAAAGTGAAATTCATCTTCTAACATATTACAAAAAGTACATTTTCTTTCATCAACATCAATTGGTGTAGCAACAGGCCTGTTCCATCTCCCAAATTCAATATGCAATCTATGGGATGAAACGCGTAAGCGAGATAGGTTTATTCTGTATTTACTGTAATTTATTTCATTTAAATATGGTTGAAATCCCTTTTCTTGTAAATTACTATTCCATTTTTGTAAAAATTGATCATGTATTCTTTTTTTTGCTAACAACAAAAATACCTTTTCATTTCCAACTGACTGTGAATACCAGACAATAGCAAGACCCAGAGAGAACAATAAATTTCTTAATTGAGAACACCAGTTTTTACATTCAGGTTTGCTTAGCAAGTCTTGATACAATGCATTATAAATGATTTTTATATACTTCTTTGGATCAGAACCTAAAATCTTTATCCAGAATTTAATAATATTATACACTCTATAGTTTTTTTTTTCAATTGCATTTCCTGGATGAAAGCCCCAAGTTTCACTACTGTAATTTTATATTGGTAAAACAAGCTTGTCAAATAATTCAAGTCTATGTTTAACTTTTATATTGGTGAATTTGTAAAGATTTTTATTCAGTTTGAAGATGGCTTTTAATGACTGACCAGCAAGTGTTTTTTGTGCTTCAGAAAAACTACCACCTAAGGTAAACACTATCCCTAGGTAAACAAATTTCTTGACAATTTCTATCTGTTTTCCTTCATAATAGAAATTAACATTATTTGGTATTCTACCACTTTTTCTAAAAATCATAATCTTGGTTTTGTCTGTATTTACAATTAATTTCCATTTCTTACCATATTCAGACAACATATTTGGGATATTTTGTAATTCTTCACAGCTGTTGGCAAATAAAACAATGTTATCAGCATACAATATAAGAAAAAGTTTAAACATGTAAATATCAATACCTTGTGTACCAGATTCTATAAACAAATGTTCAATGTCATTTACAATCATTGAAAAAAGAAATGGGGAGAGACATCACCTTGACGGACACCAAGTTGACAACCAAATTCATTACTTAATTCATTCATATATTTTACTCTAGATTTAACACCATTATACATAGACCTAATAATATTCAAAATTTTCCCCCTGATTCCTAACTTAATTAATTTCATCCAAAGCTTTGCTAAAATCAATAAAGGCACAATATAACTTTTTATTATTGTTAAACATATGATTTATTATTCCATGCAAAACAAAGATATTATCAGAAGTCCCCATTTTTTTAACTAAAACAAGCTTGAGCTTCAATGTATACCCCATATTTTTCTGCCCAGACACATAACCTATTATTTAGAATCCTGATGAACAATTTACCTAATGTACTTAAAAGAGTTATTCCCCTATAATTATAAAACCTTCTGACCAAGTTTCAGGAAAGTATCCTATTTCAAATATTTTATTAAAAAGAGATTTAAAATATGGTAAGAGTATGTTTTTTCCATGTATAAAAAAACTCATTAAGATGATAATCAGGTCCACTAGATTTGTTAATATTCAGTTGTTTTATAGCTTTTAAAATTTCATCATTAGTGAAGTCAATATTCAATTCTTCAAACATAACTTGAAATTCATTGCTTTCACATCTTTCAATGAAGTTTAAGGCATCCTCATCAGGAGTGAAGAAAGGGTCATTTGGATTATTTACGGCTTTAAAATAAGCTTCAAAGTTTTCCATCGGAATATTTGGACTTCTTATACCATAAGATCCTTTTAGTAAATTCCAATATTGTTTAGCATTTTTAGTTTTTGCAGAAAACAATTTCTGTGTTTCAATCCTATCATAATCATATCTTACTTTACGGATACATTTTTTGTAAATTTTCCTTTTATTTATCATGTTTATTCTGTTGTTTTCACTTTTAATCATTCCAAATTGATCAAGAGCACTATAAAATTCCATGCGTGCAGTATTACATTTATCATAAACCATTTATTTACAGGTTGAGGAGCACAAGTGCAGTTGTCCACGGAACCAGACCTACCAATATTCTGCTTGAATAGAGGGAAACAAAATCATCAATCAGGTAAGAAAAATCTTGAATGCATTTTTCAATGTCAGCATTACATGTTGAAATAGAAACATTGTCTATTAAAGATTCAAGAGTTTTTAATGTGCTATCAACAGATACATTTGCTTGATAACTAGTAAGTTTTTCATTATTCCAAACATATTTGTATTTTATTTTTTCGTTCTGTTCTGATAAATATTGACTTTGTGTCAGACAAACTTTTTCAAAAGCAAGACTAAAATCTATAAAACAATGATCAGATAAAATGTTAGGATCATGTACCTAAAAGTGGTCAATAGTTGTGAAAATGTTTGGAGATGTGAGTACATAATCTTCAACACTAGAACCTTGCTTTCCAACGTAAGTAAATCTACCAATATGTTTATCATCATTCAGTCTTCCATTTAATTTCCTTAGACCTGTTTCTTTACATAAATCTAGTAACATCATTCCATAATTGTTTAACCTACCCATGTCTTGTGAGACACAATCAATACAAACATCTGCAAGATAATCATCTGGTAACAAATCGGACATATACATATTGTCATCAGTTACATAATCGGGTAAATCGGATGTATGAGAGTTAAAATCTCCGCATAATACTAAATTATAACCATCTTCATACTTGGAATCTACGCTAACAATTAAGTCCATCCGTCATAAGTATGTGTATCTACCATTGCTAATCTAGAACTACCCTCAGGTACTATGTAACATAAGCAAATGAATAAATCGTCGTCTGAACCTACGTGGTTGCCGTCAATTTTTATACAAACAATATCGTCATGGCTTTGAAATACTAAAGTTTCATTTGTAATATTTTTTTTATATATATACCATTATCCCCCCTGACGCACGTTTACATGATTTAAGATTTTCATCTCTATGAAGAGCAAAATATTCAAACCCGTCAACAGTCAAATCTGAAAAATCATTTGTCCATATTTCTGTTAAAAGCACAATATCATTATCTTTAAAAATAGATTTTAGTTCTGGTGATGTTAATTTATTTGCTCTTTTGGAACATAAACCTTGAATGTTCAACAGCGCACATTTAAGCGAGACCTTCTGTGTAGTGTCCTAATGACCTACATTTTGACCTTGTCCTGTAACTGACCACTCACCACTGGGATTGGAACGCACGCCTTCCACGTGATGAGCATGGGAGTACTGGTTATTTATAGGATTGGGTAAACCCTGTGTAACATTTGAAGACTTACAGGAGTTTTGTTGTTTTCAGGACACTGACGGGGTTTACTTCTGGATGCGCTGGATGTCCGTCTGTACGGCCGTGCCGATTCTGACCTCTTCTCCGATCGGGCAGTAGCACGGACAACCTTAGGACGACCACGGGATAACAGAACTGTCGCAGATGTCACTTTAGCACTATTGACTGAAACTGACACAGATGAACCCGATGACGCGACCTCCAGTTGTGCGACTGATTGGTGTGTGTGTGTGTGTTAATATACATATACATACATATACATTTTACGATATCTTTTCTTCATACACTAGCAATTTTCTTTCGTTTCCGTATATCTCAGTTATGAAGGTATATCTTTTTTTTCTCCTCTTTTTTTTCTCTCTGTTTCTTTTATTTATATACAATTGTTTTCTTCATTTTAACATTGTGACGATTCCACAGTATAATCATACACTGGTTAGCATTTTAACCGATAATTTACAAGAGAGGGGAATAATTATTCATTTTGATGCTCATGAAATATGATTACTACTTTGAAGATATATAAAAATAAAACAAACACATGAACGATGGGTTAAAAATGAGTGTATAAGAAATAATCGTTTGTGTAATTATCTGCAAACAGATATATTAGCATCAGGCATATCATTCATAAAAATAGAACAGACTTCAAATATATATTCGGTCTAACATTTATTCCTACTAACTACATATATATATTGAAAAACTGTATTCCCAGAAAAGTCAAACGATTGAAACAAAGTTATATGAGCATTTTGAAAATCTTAAAAGAAAAAAAAACGCAGACATTTTAACTTACGTGTAGACATGAAGATAGCCTAACAGTGGAAAACAATGCGATCGCATTCGGAAAAGCTCAGAACGTTTATTTATTAATTGGGCAACAGACAGAATGTACTTCTGGCCTTTTGTGGACTGTGATAGCTTAACATCAACATACGAAACAAACGTCTCAAACTATCCAATAGTCCATAGAATATGAATATTTCTATGTTTCGCCCTTTCTCCCTTGCATACTCCCCTGTTGTCGCTGTCAAAATGTTGTTCAGTCATTCTGTATTGGTTATCTTTTGCCAAGTTGACAAACGGTACAATAAACATATTTACAAGCGATCCTTTTCAATTATGGCAGACGCATTTCCGTAAACTCCCGTGACAAGATTTTGTTTCTTGAATATGCACGTGTCAACGTCTTGTACTAGTATATTTAAGCAGATATCACATTTTTGGTTTAATATTTCAAAAAGTGATTTCAAATTTCCAATATTATTTGAAGGTTGAGTCGAATGCATCTGTAAGTACCTTTGCCAGAAATCCAAAGGAACGTAATCAGCATTACTAAATGAATTGGAAATTAAAGCGACTACGAAACTATAATTATCTTTCAGTCAAACTTTATGAGATCTCATTTGATGAACTGGATGCACGCTTTGTAAATGATGGAATCTCAAAAAGAGGAATTGAACAAGTCTTTTACATTTAGCTGTATATTAAGCAAGCAATTATTTCTAAGTCTTAGTCCAAAAGGTTTTACCGTTCTGGTCTTTGATAACGTTGGTCTTTAGCATCTTAGACATTATATGATGTCTGTTGGATTTTACGTCCCGCCGGCAGCTTTTGCGGCCATTTGAAGACTTCAAAACAGTCCTATAATACTCTGTATATAGGATTAGTGCCAAGAAGAGAGCACAGTACTATGTATACGGCTTTAGAATGTCGCGGATGTAAATCGAACCCACGACATCCCACTCTTACAGGCGGGCGCTCTTATCACTCTTCCGCAGGGGACAGTAACTTAAGTAAATTTATATTGATCAAGGGTTTAAAAATAATAGACTGGGTCCTTGGTTAAACGAACGAGAACTCTGCTCAGATTTAAATATCATTAAACTTTAATGATGACTATTTTGGCAGTGGCCTTTGTCTAAGTTTGAAGACTTTTTTGTCAGACCTTTTTTTATTTGCAGTATTTCGATGTTGTTTCGTGTATTTCATTATAATATTTTGACAATAAAACAGCTTAAACCAAACCTTTTTATGTTCAAGTTCTATATATTGTGGTTTTTACTGTTGTTACTAAGCTGTCTTGCTTCAATGAAGGCATCCAAAGGCACATAAATTTCATTCATTAGGTTATTGCTTACATTGATTTATTGAAAATAACATCCGTATTTACATAATAATTTTGGTCAGAAATATAAGGCATTCAAACTCTTAATTTCTTTTAGTTATTTAATTATATCTTTAAGAGTATTCATAATTTCATCCTGTACTTTACCATTACTATTATTTTCTGAATTTTGTCAACAATGGTCAGAAAAAAAATATTTTCACTTTCTTGTTTTGCTTTTAGATGACTAATTTCACAAATAATGTATTTTCTTATTTCTCCTTAAGTTTTAAATTGCACCCAGTCTATCATCTTATTCTAATTATACTGTAATCTTTCAAAACGACTTGATCTAGATTTCCCCTTGGCACATAACACTGCAATTAGACGAAGCTGTTAATTTCGAAATGATTTTAAAATTGACACAAAATGTGATACTTATCGCATTAAGACCGATTGTAATTTTATTAATTGCATTAGGTAATTGCCATGTAAACAAGTCTTCTTATCCGAGAGCTAGTTTTAAATTACTCTATTGCCATAAATTCTTTATATCTGCTGAAAAGTCACTAACAAAACGCAGGAATCTATATATGTGAGTACTTTATTCGGCGATACTTTTTAATAGTATTATGGTTTATTAACATCTGCTTTGCTGAACCAATAGCTGTTCATTTGCACTTAAGTTATTTAAATACAGCTTTCAATGTCGAACACATAGCTTTGTACTCACACGTCTTGGATATTTGCATGCAGAACTGAATGTCGAACACATAGCTTTGCATTCGCACGATGGTCGAACAATTGGATTTCTAAGCTGAATGTCGAGCCAACTTCCTCAAATGCATCTTTTTTGTGTGCAGACACACCCACCACTGCCCCATACAACCTATTCTTCCATAGCATTAACCTAGGTAATAGGAGTTACAGACCGATAAAACCGGTGTAATCTTGAACAGGTGTTTACTTTCATATTCATTGTTATTTTCCTTCGATAGGAATAGCTAGTAGTTTTAGGATTTCGATGACTATTTTCCATTCGACGTAAGCTTAATACAGTTAATTGCATTTAGGTTCAAATGTTAATTAATTATTTTATGTATTCAATATGACTTTTTTTTTAAATTGTATACTTCGGTTCCAATACCTTTCTAGATTGTAAGTAATATTGCTTTCTTTAAGAATGTTTAATACAGTTTATAATCATTGTTTGAATATGCAATAGCTCAACAAGCAAATGACCCTAATGATAAGCGGTCGATTGCGCAATTGATATATTGCTTTAGTTATATAAACATATTATAATCAAATACATAGATTCCATTAAAAGCTGCATACAAAAACCTCTTTTTTATTACCCATGTGGATTTAATAGATAATACTGGTTAGCAGAAAAAAATCAACTAAAATTGTCAGCTCTGTGCCATTTAAAGAAATATAAGAAACTTGTACGATGCAAATTCATTCGGTTATTGAGGAATCTTGGATCAAATTCACCTGAATTATGCTCTACTGCAGTTGTAAAAAGAATGTTACGTGTTTCTATAATAAAACTGATATAAAAGCAAGGGGTTATTAAAGCAAGGAAACTCAGAATAAATAAGATTGAGTTCAGTTCTACGTTGTCATTTGTGGTATGCGATAATTGGAGCTTCAGAGTAGACTGAATCGACAGAGAAGGTTTGTTTAATCGCTTCAAAATATATAGGAAGGTTGCAATCCAGTCGCCTCTAATTTCATAATTAATATTCTCTTCGTAAGGAAATGTTATTCGATATTGAATGCAATTGAATCTGAATATCATTTCTTTCTATGTTGTTCCAGATATTCTGATGTTCGTAAAAAATATTTAGGTAGTGTATCATGGCCTACTGTTAATAAATTTGTTTTCATGATGTCTACAAAAAGTAAAAAGCTGCTACATAAAATATTAAAATTGATAAAAGAAGCGTTTGATATTCGAAAAAATACCCTTAACAATTTTGCTGTTTCTTAAATGTATAATATTGTTTTGTATATCTTTGTATTTGTGTCTTTGCCATACTTCAAAATATATATTGTAAATGGTCAAAGGCAAATTTGATTTGCTGATTTATGCCAATAAACTTGAAACTTGATATTAAGGATTATTTAAAGAGATTTGTCAGAGTCTATGATTGACCAAATGTGTTATATTAGCACACTTCTTTGTTTGTTTGCTTGTGTTTAACGCCTCAATGAAAGCAATTTTCATTTTGAGGCTTTATCTGCATGAGAAAAAATAGTGCTGCCAAACTGTGAATTACTATTATAGTTCCAGAATATGACATTACAATAATAAAACACATCACGTTTGTTATTATTAATTTTTGATTTTAGTAATATATTGTAAACTGTCTGAAACTAATTCAATAAAATGATCTAAAAAGTTTCTATCTATTCTAGTAGAAATAGTTCCATGATATACATCTTACCTATCAGTCCATATATCCTGATAAAGAGCATTTGTATTTAACACTATTGGGACCGAACGGTACCGTAGCAGTAACATTATATTCAAAATTTACAAAAATGACAGATGAAGTTCCTGACAGTGATACATGTAACTTAGCTATCTTACAACATTATAGCGAAAGCTTGGCGGCTTGACAGCATGAAATCAGGAGCATTACGGGCAAGTAGTCGCTCAATGCAACATTACGTTAGGTGGTTTCTAAAACCCAGAACGGTATTGAATCTACGAGGAACACGTGATGTTGCGAGACATGTCACGGGTACCATAGGAACTTGCTTCGAGGTAACCGTATTATATGTTTAACCTATTCCCCGGAAGTGGGCGTTTACGAAAAGAGTTTTCCAGTGCAATGTGATCAACACCAGTCGGGTTAATTTGTCTGGAAACAAAGTCTTCACCGACATTGAATTGTATTTTCTTTACATATAGAGCGATGTAGGAGAAATATTCGTGATTTATTCTGTTTATTATCCTAAACTTCATGTTTTAAGTATCCTAAACAGTCCAAATGTATATCAGAGAAGAGGAAAAAATAACACTAAAAGTCTTATATAAGGTAGAAATCAATTCAACCAGTCATGTTTTAGAAAATGTTCAAGGACACGACTTAGTACCTTAATAACTAGCTATATTTGTTAAGAAGTAAAATAGTTTGGTATTTCATGAGATTAAAAAGGGTGTCTACAACCTCGTCAACAATGTCGCTAGTTTTGTTTCCTCAATAAAACGCTCGAACAATTCATATCTTGGCAAATATTGTTAATTTATGAAAATATTGCATTAAACACGAATGATTAAATGCGTTTCTACCTAATTTAAGAATTAACGTGGAATTGGAGCCTATATTAATCCTTTTAATTAAACAATAGAAAAATACCAAGTAGCAATAAAAGCTATGGTTGAAGTACTAGTATTAAAAAAACAACAACTGTATTTCGCGTATTACAACATTTGCTCTTAAAAGCTTCTTTTCTCTCTTTAATCATTGTGGAAAAACTGTAAAAATCAATAATAAAATAAAACGTTCTGTTGTACCAAAGACGTTAATAAATTATATTCATATGTTTTTGCTCTTGTTTTATATCAACGCATTTATGTCATTCTTGTCTTTCCGTTTTATATGCAGTCTAATTGTGTATAACACGTGCATTTTGAGCTAAAATGCCCAACAGAACGTTAATAAAATAAACTTCATTAAATAGGATAAAGTATGTCAACGTTTAATAAACAATTTGTCACGTTTATGTTTCAAAGCACTTCTCTAGATTGGCTGGTAAACACAAATTGTCGTAAAAAATAGTAAATGAAAGATGGACTTGATCACTATTTAACTAATGTAAAGCAGATTCGTCAAAAGTGTTTCACCGTTTCCTCTAAACCTCGAATTCAATTTAATTTAACAAAGTGTGACAGTCTGTAACATTACCATTTTTAATTGGAGGTCAGAGGTCATGTTGATTGTGTGGATATGGTGGAAAACGGTCGTCGAAAAAAATAATGTTCTATCTATTTAGAGAGGTTTTTTTAAACAATTTCTTTAGAAATGAGTTTCTAAAGGTTCTAAGTCAGTGTGGAAGGTTGAATCTTGTGGAAATTATGATGCTATAAAATGTTAAATGACTTTATATGAGGCAACATCGAGGGAAGTGACGCGGGAAAATGTGGCATTGTGTGGACTGATGTGACACTGTGTTGGATTCGATTCGATTTAAATTATGAACGTGATAGTGATAGACTAGTGTTGTGGTGTGATATCTAGTTATCGGATTTATTGCAAAGGATAATATAGCCAGGTATATATAAGATATATTTATCTAATGACTGTAACTATCTATATAAAACTACACTGGTATATATAACACACATATACTCTCGTTTTTCTCGTGCTGTCAAATGTTCTCGAGATTGTGTTATTTATATCCTGGTACACACTTTAAATTGCAACCCAGGTTTAAAGTGGTAATGGCTATTGAATATTAGTTCCGGTATTAAAACATTTACATAAAACTGCAAAACAACATTGGGGCCAGTTGTGGTTTATATGAAATACTGGAAATACTGATATTGTTAGTTAAACACCGTCTATATAAAAAAAAATCCCTGGCACGGGAGGTAAAACGAAAACAATGATAGAAACAAAAATGAGAGTGAAATGGAAAGTGACAAAAATACGGAAATATCTGACGTGGCAGTTCCATCCACCCCGAAAAGAAGAACAGGGCGCTCACAAGAGAGGTCAGAATGTAGCGCAACACCACAGACAAAAATTGACAATATATTTAAGCGCTCAGATTCGCCAAGCTCCAGTGAAATTGCTAAAGTGCTATTTTCCCTGCAGAAAAAAACTAGATAAGGTTGCATCACAAGAATATATAGAGAACAAATGCAAACATCTGATCACAGAAACATTGTTCTCGGAAAAAATACAAGAAATAAAAAATGATATATCAGAAAAAATTGAACAAAAATTAAGCCAAATTCATAGTGCTATCGAAGAGGTAAAGAAGATTGTTGATAAAATGGAACGAGAGTCATGTGAATTAGAGGGGAGAATTCTCGAGTCTGAGTAAAAAAAAAAAACCTTAAGGAAAAAAAAAAAAAAAAATGAGATATCATCTAAAAATTCTCAGAGCCATGAGATTAACGACCTTGAGCAATATATCAGGCGAAACTCAATCCCAATTTATTGTATTGATGACCCCGAAAGGAAAGAACCAACACAAGTAACTGCTGAGAAAGTGACAAAAGTGCTGAACAACGACCCAGGAATGCAGGTGCAACCTCGCGACATAGACAATGAGCATCGACTTTGTAGATTTTCAACTACAGGAAACAGGCCTGTTATTTGTAAATTCGTGGCTAGGACGCATAAAATCCAGTCTATCAGTCTTCGACGAAAACTGAAGGGTAAGGCAATGGTGATACGAGAAGATCTCACCCTGAAAAATGCAAAACTTCTACAAGAGGTGTCTGCCTCAGAAAAGGTGAAATCTGCGTGGTCAACAGAGGGCAAAATCTTAGCGACTTTAAATAACGGAAAGATTGTTACAATATCTCTCCAAACGGACCTGACTAGAGCTCTTGCGGAGTAAACTGTTACACTCAGTTGCGATTTGAAGTGCTATCCTTTTAGAAAAATTCTTGATTCTATATACATGAACCATACTCATTTCTATTTTAGGGTCAGCATACAGCACAGCGGAAGAGTCAGAAGTCAGCCAAGAAATACTCAGACATATGTGTGTATGTATGTATGTATGTATGGCAAACAAACAAAATATTGATTCTTCCTTTTTGTACTACATAAATTTATATGTTATGTTGTGTAGATATGTTTTTTTTTTCTCTTTAAATCACCTGAAGATTTCGTATTTATGATTCCATGCGAGATATTCATAGTCGTTTGTGGGTATTATTAAATGATACCAGTAAAAAGATATAGCTATATTTAGGATCCAAATAAAATACAAATTCCGTTTAAAAATTATTTAAATGGCTATAGGCAGGATTCCGCATTTTTTTTTTTTTTTTACTTATATATGATGTATACCGGGTTTTTTCTTTTGCTAAATATTACATTACTTTTCTGCTAAAAAACAATAATATAAGAAAATGATAAAAAGTGACAATGAGAGAATATACACTAATAAATAAACGGATATGTTTTTTGTTTTAAAAAAGCAACGAAAGCCTGTATGTGTATGTGTATATGTATATATATATGTTTGTGTGTGTGGGGGGGGGGGGGCTACAACACTAGTTTAAATACTGTCCTTTGAAATAAACACGGGACGGGGTTTCCTAAATAGTCCAAAAATAGATACTACACTTCTATTTTTAGACAGGCTTAACCGGCTACGAAGTAAATTACCTGTAATCAGAACCACGTGCATATTTGTTTATATTGGCTCGAGCCTTTTGTACAGTCTAAGAGTCCTGGTCTGTGGTGAATATTTGCTCTCCTCATAAATTGAACTTATCATTTTTTTCTCTCATTGTGCATTTGTACTTGAAAATTATCCTTTGTTTCTGCATGTATTGGGATTTTATTAGATTGTTCCCCATAATGAGATTTTTTTCTAACTTTATAAATCATGTTCTTGCTCGATTACTCTAGAGTTGATTTACATGGTTTATAAATATAATGAAAAAAATAATAGTGACATAACTCTAGCATAGCAAATTTTGGCTATTGTTTTGAAATATTAATGTAAAACTTTATAGATATGCGCGTGTATGTATATGGAGGTGTATATATACATATGGAGATATCTATTCATGTTTAAAATAAAATTTCAATAAATGTAAAGTAGATATATACCTGAATGTTTTGTGAACCCAAATTAATAAGCACTAGTTACCGGTATATAAGTTTATAATAGCAAATTTGACTTAATAATTTTGTGTCGCCTGCATAGCATTTGTCCGTCGTCGTCGATGGGGGCGGCGGTGGGGCGTATAAAGATATGAACACGAAACTTCATAATTACATGTCATTGAGTGCTGTGATCAAGTACAGTAACTCCAATTTGTGTTAGGGTAGATCAATTTTGTCTACTTAATTATCGTTAATTATGTTCTATTTCATGTGTTTGAATTTGTATGCAAAAATGTTTAGGTATATATACCAGAGTCTCCGATTTTTTTTCCATTGTCATGAGGCCTGATATTAAAATCATTGTGTATTTTAATATAAAATATAATTATATACTTGCAGCTTGTTTCGTTAACGAGCACTGAAAAGGATCAAGAACAATGTTTGTACATGTAATATTAAAAGAAAAAAGATTAATGTATTTATGGCAAGTGCTTATATAAATATATTTTTGAAATAGCTTACTACTCTCAACGCCCCACAGATTTTTTTTGTTCTTTCCAGGATGCTAAGATATCGTAATATTTTTAAGAGAAAGAAAATATGTTTTGCTGTTGATCTTGTATTTTTATATTTCATTTTTTTTATCTCACCTTAACTCCACATTGACTGATAAAACTTGTTTATATGATGAAAGTTATGAGGCTGATTATTGATTTACAAATGTTGTTAATAACAAAAACAAATGTGAATAGTCAAACATGTGTCTTTATTGCTATTATAAAGGTTTCCTTTAAAGTTTCTCACAATTGTATTGATGCCAACACCTCAACAACCACTTATTATATCTTTGTATATTCAAATGACTGATAAATTAACAATATTTTCCATGAATGCCCAATGGTTAAGAGACAAGAACAAAAGAAGAGATGTATTTTATTATCTAAAAAGGAAACAAGGGGATATTTATTTCTTACAAGATACACATTTTTTAGACGAAGATATGAACAACATTTATGTGGAATTTGGTTTTACAGTATATTATAGCAATTTTAATAGTAGTTCTAGAGGAGTGGCAATATTTGTTAATAAACATGTTGATATTACTCTGCACTCAAGATATTGTGATAAGGGGGGTTATTTACTCTTATTAGATTGTTCAATTTTCAGTAAAAGATTAACCCTGGTAAATGTATATGGTCCCAGTCAGGACAGACCAGACTTCTACATTTCACTTCAGAACAAAATTAATGAATTAAATAACCCATGTATTATAGCAGGAGATTTCAACCTAGTCCTTAACTCTAAAATTGATTGTTTTGAATAATCCGAGTATTATAGAACTAGATCTTGTAGATGTTTGGAGAGACGTTAATATATATAAAAGAGAATATACATGGTTTAAACAAAAATAAATATAAAAAAGCACGCCTTGATTTCTTTTTAATATCTAACACTTTCATAGTTGATGTAGTTATTGCTAATATAATATCAGATTATAGAAAAGATCACTCTATTATTAAATTTCTTCTAGAATTTGGAAAATTTAAACATGGCAGGTCATACTGGAAATGAATAATTCGTTACTTAAGGATCCTGAATATGTTAAAAAAATAAAATAGAAAATAGAAGAAACTAAACATCTATATTTACAAGATAATCATTTGCATAAAAGAAATATAGAAAACATACCAAATAAAGAAATAGAGTTTACAATTAATGATCAATTGTTTTTTTAACATTGCTGTTCAGTTTAAGGGAAGAAACAATTGCATATCGTTCTTGGGTTAAAAATAATGAAGTTGAAACAGAAAAAATACTTATCAATGAAACACATCTTTTACAAAAAGAGTTTTACATAAATCACAACCTATTAAATGAAAAACAAGAAGAACTTAAGAAAATCAGAGAAAAGAAAATGGAAGGTATTAAGATAAGGTCATAAATGGCTTGAAGAAGGAGAAAAAATTAATAGTAAATTCTTTTGTAATCTTGAAAACATAAATTGCGTTTCCAAAACCATGATAAGACTAACTAAAACAAATGGAGATATTATTGATATTCAGGACAAAATTATTGAAGAAGATAAGATTTTTTATTAAAAAAAAACTGTACAGTAAAAAAGAAACAATAGATATAAATTTAGACAATATTTTGAATAAAAATAACATAAATAGGCTAACAGAGCAACAAAAATAACTTAAGAAGGTAAACTGACAAGAGATGAATGTCTTCAAAGTTTGAAAAAATGAGTAATAATAAAAGCCCAGGCATGTCAGGATTTACCGTAGAGTTCTTTAAATGTTTCTGGTTTGATATTGGCACATTTCTTGTTAGATCTTAAAATTATGGCTTAGAAAAAGGGGAATTGTCTATCACACAAAAGCAGGGTGTCATTACATGCATACCAAAAGGGTAATAAAGATAAAAGTTTCTTGAAAAACTGGCGTCCTATATCACTACTAAATGTCTCTTATAAAATCGCATCATCAGCAATAGCGAATAGATTAAAAAGAGGGTTATATAATAAATGAAGACCAGACTGGTTTTGTACCAAACAGATACATAGGTGAAAATACACGTTTAATATATGATATAATGTTCTATGCAGAAAAATTTAATATCCCAGGAATGATACTATTAATTGATTTTGAAAAAGCGTTTGACTCAGTGTCTTGGAATTTTATCAATAAGGGTTTAAACTTTTTTAATTTTGGTCCTGTGTTTAAAAAATGGAAAACACTTTTTATTACAACATAGAATCCTGCTGTATTGTTAATGAGCATTGTTCAGAATGGTTCTATTTACACAGAGGCTGTCGCCAAGGCGATCCCATTTCACCTTATATTTTTATATTATGTGCAGAGTTGTTGGCATCACTTATAAGAGATAATAAAGATATCAAAGGCATAATACGTGGTAATGTGGAATATAAAATATCTCAATATGCTGATGATACGTCCCTGATTCTTGATGGCACAGAAAAATCACTTCTAACTGCAATTAAATTAAATTTTTATGCTGATATCTCTGGCCTTTGTGTTAATGTGGATAAACTAAAGCAATTTGGATTGGCAGTATTAAAAACAGTTCTTACAACCCTGTACCTGATATAAATATTAATTTACACTTCTTGGTGTAAACTTTACTACTGATCTTTACAATATAATTAAATTAAACTATGATAGAAAAATTGAAGAAATTAAGGACTTATTTATAAGATGGTCACATAGAATCCTTACACCAATAGGCAAAATTATAGTCATTAAATCCCTTGCACTTTCAAAATTAAACCATCTTATATTAGCTTTACCAAATCCAGACAAACACTATTTTTCCAATTTCTATGGGATGGTAAGCCAGATAAGATGAGAAGGGAAGTTACATATAGAGATTATATTAATGGGGGATTAAGGATGATTAATTTGGATAAATTTACAATTTCTCTTAAAACAACATGGATCAGAAAAATGATATTAAACAATAGCAAATGCATGTATATTGAACAAACATTAAATGAGCGTTTAGTTAATAAATTAAAATTTGGTTCAGAGTATATCAAAAAAAAATAGCACTTATCGACAATCCATTTTGGGAAAGATGTATACTTATTATACTATAATTTTACTTCATCACTAAAATCAACTAACCCAAAAGAGTTAGCAGGAGACTATATCTTACTAATCACAAATATAAATGTCGGAGAAAAGGCTTTTTATAGAAAGAAATTTCTAGAAAATAATATACTTACAATTAATGATCTCCTTACTAAAGATGGTTCTTTTATAACCTTTGATGACTTTGTTGATAAACATGGGCATGTAACTAATTTTTTACAATATGCCAGTATTATTAACTCTATTAAGAGCTATATTTAAAAACTAAAAATTGATTCACCATTATACAGATTAGATGAACCATCTTTACCCTTACCTTTATCAATACTTCTTAAAAATAAAAAAGGGTGTAGAAATATTTATGATAATTTGAACCTTAAAAATATTGTCCCTACATCAGTGGATAAATGGGTCACAACTATTGGTGGAAATACAATTTCTTCAGATATTGTACAAAATTTTAATATTCCTTTTAAATATTGCAAAGATACTTCTCTGCAATAGTTTCAAAGTAGAATCAATAATAGAATTTTAGGTACGAATTATTTGTTGAAAAAAATGGAGATAAAAGAAAGTGAAATGCGTTCCATTTGTCATCAAGAACCTGAGACATTGATTCATCTATTTTACAATGTCCTTTTGTAAAAGAATTTTGGAAATAATTGTGGACACTACTGTCCACAAATTTATTAAATTATTTTAAATTTAATGATATCATGTTTTGAAACAAATATTTCAAATCTGTTATAAATACAGTAATTGTTTTAGGCAAATAATTTATTTTTAAAATAAAAGATACAAATCAGAGACCTAAAAATTTTTTTAAAAGTTTATAAAAAATATTGCTCAACAATAATAACAACAGAGGAAATGAATTTGAAAACAGCTGGAAACCTTTAAGACCTCTGTTAAACTCTTTATTATAAAGACCAAAATATTTATACATTTTATTTTCATGAATAATTTATGACTAGAACAAGATGAGGTTTATCATCAACATCAATATTGACTTTGACCAACAGTTTTCTCTTTTTTTTCCCAAATAATATGCTATATGTACAGGCATATTTCTACAGATTTTTATCTACCTTTCCTTCTTTATTACAAAGTACTACAAGCTTTAGTATTGTATAACTGACTGGTAATTGAATATGAATACTAATATATTTTTATATGTTATATTGTGTTGATTAGGGATGTAATCGATTATTAAGATATCGAAATATCAACGAATAACCATTTTGATTTTAAGTAGATTCCGTTCTGAAATATCGAATACCAAAAATGTTTTTACCAGCCAAATTACTTGAGGTTTCATACCTGCCAAACTTAACCGGAAAATGAGTTCATGGAAATAAACATCTCTCTACCTAGATGGCAGGTGAACAGATATATCAATAGTTTCAATACATCGTTGATTCTTATATTTCGATATATCGATATGGATTTATTTTAATCTGTGACATCCCTAAATGGTAATTCAGAATTGTTTTTGTAAGCATTATGTATGTTATGTATATATTAGTAAAATTAAAAATTAAAAAAAAAACATTTTTCATTTACATTATCATGATGTCACTGTTTGAAGTTTATGTGCAATTATTGTTAACACACTTGTTTACAAGTCGATTAGCGATCTGTTCCCCTCCATCAATAACTATAAACCACCATTTAAAAATATCCACAGTAATACTGAATTACAATTAAACATTTAATCATACTTTTAAAAACCCTGTTAAAAAATCAAGTTTAAAACACTAAAATGGTTTATTTAGATCGCGCTTTTAAGTGAAATTTCGATTGGGAAGTAATTGGAGAGAAGAACTAATGGCCGAGTGTTTGAAGTCATTTTTCATTTATTACAATGTAACTTAGATATCCAGTGACAGATTTCAAATTTCATCAAAATACCATCGTCATCCTTGGTTAGGTATTTGACAGCAAACGTTGACGTAGTTTTGGATAAAGAGGTGTTAACAAATGTATTTGTGCGTATAAAATCATTGTTAGTTAGAGAGTAAGTCAATATTTGATTAAAGTGAAATGTTGAACTAAAACAGTTTGAACAATTTGCAAATCTCTGGACGCCCTGAACGTGACTGGTACATGTATATACATGTATATTTGCAATGCATGTAGAAACAAGAACTGTCACAGTAGGTGGCAAATGCCCCCAAAGAGTTGCTTTGACACAGAAATGTTTTGTCGTTTAAGCAGTTTAGCACATTTTTGATGTAAGTAGACTTGAATGCTCCTTGGAAAACCGTGTAAACGCGTGTCCCCTACCCAATAGTTCTATCAACAAAGGGGAGTAACTCAAAATATATTGAAGTTAAGAGTTATGGGTTTTGTAATCTGCACTTTCTCTCATATGTTCTGTCTGTATGGTGAAGTTACATGCCAGTGGGTGCAAATATACATCCATCTAGGACAGAGTTAGTATCCGGAAACCAAAAAATACCTTCATTTTATGACATTTGATAGTTTCCTGACATTGACCTTTGATTTACAAACTGGGTCGTTCGCGTGACACTCCGTCTTCTCCAGGAAATCAATGATACCAAGTTACAGAAATATCCATTTATCAAGGACAGAATTAATGTTTGGAAACTGAAAAATACCCCATTTTATGACCTTTGATCTGAGATTGTGACATTGACCTCTGGATCTTTCGCGCAATACTTTGTCTTTCGAGGATATCATTGTTGTAAAATTATATCAAAATGCGTGCATGCAAAACAAAGTTATTATCCGGAAACGAAAAAACTGTACGCACGCACGCACACACAAACACGGACGGACGCTACCTTTAGGGCATAAAAAAACAAGGCACCAAAAATGTAAAACTAATTTAAAAATAGAACTTAGTATTATGGACATTCTTTAGTATTGCAAGCTGCTGTGTGAAGCAGATGTATACACAAGGAGCTGTTTGTCTTGTTGGTCAATTAAGAGATTAGATTTTCTTTTGAGATACACGCTGCAAATAAATAACCAAATCAATTTTCAACCAGGTATCGTTACCCCCTTTCAAATTTACTTCTATTAACCCTTTATTCTGAATCAATCTGTAGCTGACATTCAATTAATCAAGACAACAAAGCAAAAGCCAAAAAACGTATATTTCATCGCTTTCCGGGTCTTATGGTCGAAAGTACACATCATCCTCTAAATGGGTCCTCCACCTCGACAGCACTTCAAATCATGAAACTTGTGTCATGCTACTGAATCAAGTAAAGACTTAAGGTTGCGGTACGGCCAATATTTCACACTGCAGGAACATTATCCTAGTACTATCTTTAAATGTTGCTGATTTCTCTCATGACAATTTTAACCGTCTCCGATAGTCGAAAACGGTCATGGATTCGATACCCTAGTTATAAATTCTAAGCATATGTATACAGGGCATTTTCTGAATTCATGAGAAAGTACAAGTTTTAGCTCATAAAACAAAACGATAACATAATAAAAAGGTACAATTTTTGAGCACATAATACCATATAGAAATTTCTTTGACCACATGAGAAAGAACATTCTTTGGTGCACAATCTATATAGCCCCTATCTGTTGATACACTTCTCTCTCTCCCTGGTGTTCACGCCGTGTCCAATACGGCATCTGTGATTTGGATACATTAAGTTATGACAATTGATGTTGCGATTTGCTTTGTTCCGGGCAGTCAGACGATTGTTATTGTACTTGATAAGAAATGACAATGCCATTAAAAAAGGACAAGTCACAATGTGATTATCATCGTATGTCATCTGTAGCGAAGAAAAATCAATTGTATGCCTTCTTCTTCGGTAAACGTGAGAAAACGTCGACCACGACTCCAGATTGCAGGCGAGATACATCGTGATGTGTCGTCCCGTACAGTGTTAAGATAGACGTCCTTAGCTTGCATACCAGTCAGTAGGCATGTCTAGCTACTATGAGCATACATAAGTTTCTGTTTTGTTTTATAGTGTTGTATTTTTCATCACGTAGCCACGTGTGTCTTGGGGGACGGGGGCATGTTCATATTAATTAAGGAGAAGGAAATACGAAGGGACAACTTTGGATTAATAATTAATTCAATTTAATCAAACTACTTCTCATCTCTTCTCTTTGTCAGAACATTCGACACTTAATAAACGCTTCATGTATGAACTTCGATATTTCGAGTCTTTTTCCACAGGCTGATACTCTCTTTTTACCCGGATTTTCTTTTATGATAAAAGATGGACATAAAATACGCAACAATCTTTTGCTATAATATTCATCATTTCCTAAGAAATCTAAAATTGTTTGACAAACATAAATTACCATACCTATCTTCGACATCTCATACTGCTTGTGGGGATAAGAGTAATAACAGAAATAATTGTCCAATCTTCTAATTGAATAGCATCAATTTTGTCTGTCTTTTGCCGTTAGCTTTTCAACAATGATAGGAAGATCGTTCGTCTCGGAGTCAGACAAAGCTACGTTCTCAACGATTTCTGTCTCCTTTACCATTTATGAGTATCTGTTCTTCACAATATTACAGAGTATTTTCGACATTCATGTGATGTAATCGTGTATATAAGTGTCTTGGGGGACGGGGGCATGTTCATCTTAATATATATATATATTGGTTTTCAAAAGCAAGTCGAACAAGGTGACATAACTGATGCCGAACACCTAACATTTTTGGGCATAGGACGATCGTACACTGAAAACGTACAACACATACAAGCAAATCCCGCTCAATGGCAAAAGTACTAAAATGACGAGCTAGATTTTCTAGGTTGTGACCAAGAAATTTTTACTAAGCATGTAAAAGTGAATAAGTAATAAACTAGACGGAATGCGTATGTCCTTCATCAAAACGTGAATATTGTCGCCCTTTCATTTTTTTTTCAGGTTTATCATATAGAGATATTATGACTTGATTATTTGAGTTTACAGTCGCTTCGACAGTATTTCAGTCACATAGCGACGTCAGGCTAATTACAGGTGCAGGAAGACCCCGAATGCACGGAGGCATCCGGGTAGAAACACCGACCTACCGCAAGCCAGCTGGAAGGCTTCCTCACATGAAAATCCGAATTACCCTGCCGGGATTCGAACCCACGCGGTGAGGGGCTGGGTGAGTGTTAAAGTCAGCGACTTTTACCCTCTCGGCCACGGAGGCCCCTATAGAGATATTATATAATGATCTCATCTGAACTCCAAACCCACGGTTAAATATACACCAAAACACAGATAGAGATTTCCATATTTATGGAAATAGGTCAATTAAATTTTTACAATTGAATATTCTGAACAGAGAATTAAAACCGATTCACCGTCAATATTTAAAAATGGGTTGTTTCAGTTCAGATTAATGATAAAATTCTTTATTCAATAATTGCCATGTCATGATGTGATATTTTTATACATTTTATATAAGATGTATAGCTACCCCTTAAAACTTATTGTATACCGCTTATTTTTCTTAAAACATGAAAATATTTACGTTTTCAATAGAGACCTTGATTTAATCAGGTAAACAGTCTGAAAAAAAATCATTAACTTTCTAAAACCACCGGATATAAAAGCTCGGCACTTCGTGCCTACAAAAATGAAAATAGCGTACTCTATCAACATTAATGCCTGTTTACATTTCTCCATTAATCTGCCTATTTCAAGTCATTATGGCGATGGGGGTATCAAAACAAAAGTAGTACTCAGCAGTTGTAGATCAATTCATTTATTGTTGCCAGCAAAAACTGTCGAATGAATGCATTTGATGTAATTCGATATAAAAACATGAAATAGAAACGTTTTAAATGATATTTCATAGTACATGTTAATTATCATAATCATTTTTTTTTTCATTTTTTCGATAATTTTCATATATGTCTACGTCCCGGAAATATGAAGTCTATTTCCCGCAGTTGATATCAGTGATGTTAAAAACTAATTGTATTTCCAAATATTGAATAATCTTGATGGCCAGATACTTCAAGAAACGAAATGATATGTACGTGTTTAAAAGTAGTTTTTCGTCAACTTTAAGCATGCTCTAACGGGTTTTGACGTCAATACATGCTTTGTTACTTGAAGGAACGGATGTTGTCAGTGATTTTCTTAAAATTTTCTGTTTCAAGTGTTTATTTCAGTCAGTATAGAATTTGGTGATGCGAGCGATACGTCACAACCCTGATGGCAAGTGAAATTTCAAGACAACTCGAATGTATTTAAGTGAATATGTATTTCTGCACAGATAAAATCATTCGGCATCTTTTTTTTTCAAGTATGTAATTTTCAGGATCATGCACGCTTTTCTCTCTCTCTCTCTCTCTCTCTCTCTCTCTTCTCGAGACACAGAATAAACAGTGATTGTTCAAGATTGCTACCGCCAGACCCGACAAACTGGACTTACCCGGATGTTCTACCGGGAATGTAGGATAAAGCCGATCTTGTCAGGAAGGAAGTAATTATCCAATGTTTTCTTTTTTGTCAGTTCCTTCATGTAAGAGATTAACTCGCCTGAAAAATAATGATAACGGCGTATGTGAAGGTACCAACATACTAACAGTAAGCACACCTGGCAATCAGTGGCACCCGTTCTCTCACAGGTTAATGCTTCCACGTGCCTCACGTGGAGTTTCACTCTTTGATATACAGCTTAAAAGTAAACAAATAAAGTAGCAGTACAGCATGTGCTGTAAACTGATGTGGTATGTAAAAACAAAAAAAAAAGGAAAGACGCATGCGCGGATCCAGCCATTTTCCTCGAGGTGTGTGTAGGGGACGGGGGCTCGAAATCGTTGGAAATTACCGTACGTTGATCGCGGGATGGGTTCGTGCCTTCTTCCATACTTTCCTCTTCTTTTTAGATTTTAAGACACCCCCCCCCCCCCACACACACACCTTTCCGGATCCGCGCATGACAGTTATATTGTAAAAAGGTGGGTTTGGTCACACAATAAAGAGTGATTAAAGTAATATTACAACTTATCGCCGGACTTAAAAATGTTATACTATAGAGTCATTAATTTTAACGGGGGGGGGGGGGGGCTTTAACGGCATTTAATGTTTTAACAGTTGTTACTGAGAATGTATAATCATCCTCATCGTCTAAAATTGTAGCTTCGAATTTTTTGACACGAGTGAATTGAATTCCATCGATTTTTTTATTATCATATAAGCCAAGTCACATTTATCGGTACATAAATTGGGGTATGGGTGAATTAAAAACCAAATTAAAAAAAAAATGAGCATTCTTATAATTAGGCTGAGGACATTATTATGCATCATGCATATGATGAAAGCGTGCGTTCACAAAAAAACAAAAAAAACAAAAAAACGGACGTCAAAAAGACTTTTTCAGGATTCTGTTCCAAAAATAATCATTTTAGACACACAAGTCGGACCCATACTCCTATGTTGGTAGAACATCACGTGAAAGTGTCAATCAAACCGGAGGCGGTTCCATAATGCAAGGATGTAATGGCGTGCTCTTCGTTTTGCTTGCGACTTACATGTAAAATGTAAAAATTAACGATAACAAATATTGAACGGTACTACAGGGGTTGCGCTAAATAAAGGTTTGCATAAACTTGATATTATTTTTGATGTATCGATATCAATTCACAAATATATCAACGTCTAGTTGGTAGGGGTAAAAAAACGTACAAGATATAAAACGTTTATGGTAAATCAATTAACCGCTTGTTGAACCTATGGAAATACGCGACTACGATAATGGATCGGAGAATGTTAGAGAGACTGGTAGAATGTCATGATTGTCATGATAACAGACAGAGTCGATCCTTCTCTCTCTCTTCATCTCTCTCTCTAAATGAAAATATCTCGTGTTTGTTGCTTGCATGTAACGTACGCAGGTCTAGAACCTAATCATAGCATGAATGAGAATGCTCTCTCCTCTCTCTCTCTTGAGACTCGCCATCTGAATACGGTAGACACGGCTGTACTTTGTTTTCATTCTCACCGTAAAGAAATTATGTGAGAAAATTAAAAAAGCAGTACAGATACTTTCCCCTGTCGACTTTGGATTATACAGATGCCCCTTGAGTAATGTAATTTACTATATTGATATTTTGGTTAATGCAGAAATTGTTTTTTAATTCCACCAAACATACTTATCGCTTAGTTAAGCTTAAAATCTTATGTAAGGGAAAACTTTCATCATTCATGTTTCTCCAATGAATATACCCAATTGAAATATTTCATTCTTTAACAAATAATGTGAGTCCTAAATACAATATGATACCGTAATTTTCGTTGACATCAAATTTGCTAAATTACCTATTGGTAATGTTCTTGAAAACTTGAGGTCTGTTAAAGAGACAAGTTTTCGTGGGGATTGATATTCGTGTAAAACAAAACAAAAATCCACGAAATCGACGAGAATTTATGTCCCACGGAAATTAATGATTTCATAGTAAAACAACCTTGTCATGTATCTAAATATTTAGTAAAACCGGAATGGCGAAATTCGTTTCTACCTAATTTAAGAATTTAAGTATTAATTAAAACTAAGTATTATTGATTGAATTCGAGCCTGCTATAAAAGTGATCAGGAATTTTCTTTGCCTCAAAACAACCTTACATCTTGATCAGCAAGCTTCTCGTGATAAATGATTTTGGTCCCTTGGGTGAGCATCGTTACCGGGGATGTTGTTGGTTCGATCCCTGACAACGACATAGCTGGATCGTTAAAATGGTGTGGTACACTCAAGTTCTATGACTGATTGGTTCCCGTCTCGGGCATCTATTGATATTGTGATGGGAATAAGACTGCTGCTTGCTGCATGACTTTCCCGTTGATATACTATCAAGGGGATATAATACAGATTTTGTATTGCATGATATGCTCTTACATTGTAACAGATCTTGAATATTTTCAATTTTTGTTACTCCGTTTTAAATTATATTTAAAAACTGCGAAAGCGGTTGTAAACTTTTACTCTTAATTTAAATACACACAACACCTCTCGACAAACTGATTGACAAGTACAACGACCTATTTCTTCGGAGAATGAGATAAAAGTCGATCGTAACTGCAGGATTTTTATCAAAACGTTTTTACTTTAAAGTTAGTCCATAAGCCTAGTGATGGAGTCAGTATAAAGTGAATGTTAATTAAAATTATTTACGCTTTTATGTGATGTTATATAGCACAATATTTTGGTTTTATTCCTTAATTATCCAGTTTTCACGAGCATAAGAAGTTGCCGTAAGCAATATAATCCCTCACCTTTATACCACCGTACCGATTACGCACAATAGATGAGAAAGATGTGTTGCGGCCTGGTAGCTCAGTCAATGGAGCATTCACCCTGAAAGCGAAACGCCCGATTCGAGTTTCGATAAGGCTGCACATTTTCTCACCCTGTGACCTTTATATTAAGTATATTTCCGAATACATCAATATTTTCCCTTCGAATGTGAACAATTGTCATTAGTAACTGAATACATGTTTAAGTTTTAAAAAGAAACCGCCCAAAAATACAGTCAACATATTTTAAAAAATGGCTTCATGAGTTCTTGTTAGTATAATGTTAATACACAATTTGGAATAAATCATTCACTTACATCAGAGTGGTTTATCTGAGTAACAATATAAGAGTTTGTTCTTTTAGAATGTGATAAAAAAATCCTTTTGTCTTAACCCCTACCTGTTCTTCTTCAACAATCAGGTATCGGATAATATATCAAGTAAATCAACACTTATTACGATTAATTATTGAAATAATAGATATATACACCACATTATTTATGATTTATGATTAAAAAAAATAGGACAAAAATACATGATAACTTATTATAGTAATATTAATGACTTGTTTCTTAGCTATCGTTTAATAATACTGAACTCTCGTTTTGGCGCGCACCTCTTAGAATTCGCTCCGAGACTATACGGTATTTCGCCGAGTAGCGCATCTCTTGGTTTTAGGTCTTTGTTTAAACGTATAATAGTAAAGTGTTAATATCAATTCATAAGACCTTTAAAAAAAACAATCGGATCCGACATCGTAACCAAAGGAACGAAAACAAAGAGATCAGAAGAAATTGAAAAAAAGGTTATAATTTCTCACATGTCACATACTTCCCTTATGAGATAAATTGCATTTATCACAAATTTGATATCATACATTCCATATAGTGCTTTTTTTTTTAAAAAAGTTTCCCCATTTTGATTAGTCAATAAACATTCCGGTCACGTGTGATCTCCCGTGTGTTTCTGAAGATATCAGCCTTCATTTCAATTCTACACTTTGAAAATAATAAGCATTTTTAAAGTGTGAAAAATTTTCATGTTAAATTACTTCATATCAGGAAATCTTAATTTCATATTTCACTCCGGGACATAACTTCAAATTGGAAAACATTTCATTGCAGATACAAGCAGCCATTAACCGGGAGTTATAGGCTAGTTTTCTCTAAGTCTATAAAGGCTTGCAGTTGTATAAGATTCCCATGATCACTAGATAGACCATGATCACAATGAAATGATGGATGGATTACCTTAACTTAGCATGTCCATGAAAGGTGTTAACTAATATGTCTAAAACGTTTTATGCTGATCTGAAATGTATAATACTTTTTTTCAGTACAACTTGAAATTTTACGAGAGCGGTTTGGGTGATTTATTTTCAAAGAAATGTATGCGTAAAACATGTTTGCTTATTGGGTTTAACGTTATACCAACAGTATTTCAGTCATTTGGAGACTATGTCTACAGCTGGAGACAGATATGCTGCCACGCTCCAGTATCACGCCGTAGACATGTGGCATGATACCACAACCAGTCATACTATCCTGGCACCGGGCCAACCAGTCTTGGAACTATCCTTATATGCTGGAGGGAGCTATACCAGTACCATTTTATACAACTTTGGTATGTTGCGCTCGGTACTAGGACGACTGGCTAAATAATAACTCGTGAGAACCGTTCAGTACACGGCAAACAGTAAGCTGCGCAACAAACCATTCTGTATTTCAATTTTACTTCTAGAACAAAAATGTATGTTTTGTCGTTATAGTTATTTTTATATTTTCAGTTTGATATACATATATAAATATGCTTGTTAATTATATGATCACGTGGTTGATTTGACAATTGTTTTAAAATCGTCATGTAACTTTTTGCAAAAAATTTCGCCATATATACGTGCTACGATGGTCAATTATAAGGATAGACAGCTACGAAAAAAAAAAAATAAATTAATACATGTGTATTATTCTTTTAGGCAATGTTTTATCAGTATCATAAATTAACATTGATTATAATGCATATATTTGCATACAGTAACAAAGCACAGCAAACTAAAAGGTAACGCACACTGCATTGATATTAGACATGTATTGAATTCCTGGGGTAGATTTTGGTAACATTGTTGTGGAGGTTGGGGATTTATATTTTTGATGAAGACCTCAAGATATGTGTCAGAGATACCTTTCTAAAATATGTATATCTTGGAAACAAAAAGCTAAACCAATCAATACGAGAATGTATAAGAAGAAAAATCATTTTAAGCAATCAATGTTCACAGTCATAATATGACTTAATGTATGGAATTATATTTTGACCAATGGGATTGCAGTATTTTTCAAATTTTTGATCGGTTTAACTTGTTAAACCACTAGGTTTAATGGGTAACCTAGTATACGCTCTGCACCTGTGATCAACCTTAGTGCGCATGCGTGTAGAGGTGGACTTGGACAATATCGTCAAAACATAATTCCATACATTAAGTAGGTAAATATGTTTTATCGAGGGTTTAACAAATATAATTGAACACTCGAATGAGCCGAGCTTGAGCGGTTAAATTTGTTAAACCCTACATAAACCTATACGTCATCTCTCCCGACCTCGCCCGCTATAAGTAATAAGTTTGTCAAGTTGCATTTATCAAGAAGACGCAGCATGTGCTCCATCCCCGTTCAGTTCAATTTGTTTTACCGCATTCCCAGTCACAAAATATTCATCCGCCCCAGTAACCATCGAGATGGATGAGTATAAGTTGTTAGATGCAGTACAATGTATTATATTAATTAATTTTACTCTTTTGTTGCGAAGAAAAGAGTTTTCAAGATGGCGTCTAACGTAGATAATATTTATCTTCAATTTGAAGCTAATATCAATTTGCGAGATTTAACAAATAATCAATGTATTTAACTGGCAAATGAACACTAATTTCATAAATCCTTACAGAAACGACAATAAAACATTTTGTATGTCCACATTTAATGAGCGTTTAAATAATATCCATTCCGAATATAAAAATTCCAAACCTTGTCGGCCATATTGTTTACCATGTTACTTTGCGAGGTACCTTTGAAGAGTACCTTACTCTGTCACCAAACTTATTTTGGCAACAAAAATTTTGCAAACAAATGCAGTGAAAAGAACATCGAAACTTTTTAAAACTACTTGTGTATGCAACTTGTCCCCGAGATGAAATTATCCTGTAACTTCCGGTTGTAAACTGTAATGGCGGCTTTTCTAGTCGAAGAAAAAAAATATTCCATGATAAACCTGAATAACGTTAAAGTGATGATGACACAGATGTACTGATGGATCTTACTACATATTAATATATCGTACGTGTCTACAATATACCCGATTATACGTATTTTTGTGTTGTTGTTGTTTTTTTTCAATTATCCATATCCATGCCTTCATCGGGTTATCGTAGAGGTAAATGACGGCGCAATAAGTCATCACCTTTATCAGCGCCAGGTCATTTAGAGACACTCAAAAAAATTAAAAAGTTGTCAATATACAGTGAAAGTGAATTATATGAATCTTTTGAACACTCAGATACTGAGTCAGATTTTTCAGTGACACGGGTGACTTCACTCACTTTACCCCACCCAACAAATTCAATCACGTAAGGCTACCCCACCCCACAAATTTAATATTTAATAATTTCAATTATCCTTTTTATTTTAATTTTCTTTTCACTTTTCACTTGAAATACGTCCATGATATTATAATGCTAGCATTACTTTCTCTAACTTCTCTATGTCACTATTACGTTGGAACACAATAAACTCAGAATATAAAATGTACAAAACGTCTATTACATAATTTATGTGTAATATTCCTTCTCTCGCTATGAATAATAAATACACTACTCAATATCCAGTTTTAATAAATAAACTTAAAAGAATACTCATTTATTACACACATCTCAACTTGTGTACGTGTACATTACACTGCATGAATGTTTTATCTTTCTCAAGTCTTAACCCTTTCCCTCATAGAGAAACCATGAAAAGACCTATGCGAACAACATAAAACCAGATCAGCCTGCGAGTAACTCGCAGGCTGATCAGGTTTTATGCTGTTCGCTGCTCCTCAGTGGTCTGGAAATGAGGATTTTGTAATTAAATTTGGTAAGGTTTAACTGTGGTTTTCTGCAGATCAGGCTTTATGTGGTACTATTGAGTGCGTCATAATGAGTCTATATGAGGGAAAGGTTAAATAGATTATGCTCATGTTTTTCATGCTTTTAATGCTTTAGGTAATGTTAATCGTGTTGTCAAAGGAGGACATGTATAGGTTATCACTCACTGTGAAAAAACATTACAATTCCATCAAGAATTTAATTCATATGATTTGTTTAATTTGATAATTGATTTATTAATTTAAATGTGTTAATCCTTCAGTGGCCCTACATTTCGTTTCGTTAGTGTCAGAATGAGGGGCTTTACTATGAATATATGATTGTGTTCAAATGTATGATCGCACGAATTTTAATGATTACGATGATGATGATGATGATGATGATGATTAAATATTTGTTGATTTGTAAATGTAAGAACGTTTGTGAGTGTGTTGATGGGTGATGATTATAATGGGTTTTTTTAAGATTGTAAAAGTTGATATTTATTCCTCTATTTGTACGCGAAAGTATGTGTAAAACCATGGTACACTATTGATATCCATAATACCTCTCGACAGAGCGACAGACAGAAAAAATAGCTTTAGAGACCAAACAAAAAACGAGATGGATAAAATTTAAACAGTTACGCAATAAAGTAAATAACATGAAGAAGTTTGCCAAGAACAATTTTACAATGATTAGAACCTAAGCTATTCTAATCTGCGTCAATATTTGAAATTAGTGTTAGAATGCTCGTTAAAGAACATTTAGAAAAATCTAATATTATTCCCAACACTTTAAGATGAAAATCATGAGCTAACTGTATCTGAAACATATAAAGCATATTTATTAAACAATTTCTTTTGATTCAATTTCAACTGTAGATAACTCCCACAAATATCTCCCAAATTTCTATACCAAAACGAACCAGATTTCTATACCAAAACGAATCAAATATAAGATTTTTTTTTTTTTTTTTTTTTTTTTGTAACTGAACAGGAGATTGTGGATATTCTGTCCAACTTAAACATAAAGCTAGTCGTCCAGATGATATAAGTCATAAAATGCTCTAAGAAACTTCGTCTTCAATCAGTACACCACTAAGTATTCTATACAATCGTTCATTAAATGAAGGTATACATGTATATCCAAGTAGATGGAAATTAGCTAATGTTATGCCACTTTTCAAGAAAGGAGACAAATCTCTTACTTCTAATTATAGGTCTATATCTCTTACAAGTTGCGGAGGGAAAGTTTTGGAAAGACTGGTCTTTAAACATGTACACAATTATTTACAATGTCATGCTTATAAAATGATTTACAAATATCAATCAGATTTTTACCAGACCATTAACTATATACCAAATAGTAGATATTTACAATCAAATATGTAAAGCTTTCGACGAAAAAAAGTATACTTGTATGGTCTTCTGCGATATTTCAAACGCTTTTGACAGAGTTTGGCATAAAGGTTTATTTTATAAAATAAGACAATATGGAAAAAAACAGGAAAATTGCTACTATATAACTTACAGAAATCAAAGAGTTTTCATTGCTTCATTTTTTAACAGATTCTAAATTCTTAACAGTTGGTGTTCCTCAAGGCTCTGTTCTCGGTCCATTATTTTTTTTCTTCTAATTTACGTAATTGACATAGCGGATTTATTAATTAGTACAACCAAGTTATTTGCTAATTACATCTCACTTTCAGTTTCCTTAGATGACATTTCTTTAAGAGAATTAACTCGTAACTCTGATTATCTTAAAATATCTAACTGGGCTAACAATGGCTACTTAAATGTAATCCTTTTAAAAACTGGTGTTACGTCTTTAATTAATTTCGGTTAAACCATCTTCATTCTTTGATGACACCCCATTACAGTATGTGGAACATCACAAGCATCTATGTATAAATCTAACTCATAATGGAACATGGCATTAACACATAGTCGATATCTCTATATCAGCATCTAAAACTTTAGGATCTATGAAACTATTAAAGATTAATTAAAACGTAATACTTTAAATCAAATTATATCTTTCCTAAGACCCCTGCTCGAATATGCATCAATAATTTGGGATAATTGTTTTTTATGAAAAAAGTCTGTAGAGCGTTACAATACGAAGCAGCTAGAATCGTAACAAGATTAACTCGACCTGTATCAATTCAAAAACTTTTACACGGAATAGGATGGGTGTCTTTATCTGATCGTAGGACAATACAGAAACTAATACTAGTATATGAATATAATAACAACATACTTCCTGAATGTTTACAGGATTTATTTTCCAAATACTGTCGTTTATATGGAAAATGGGGAAGCACTACCGTACCCTCTTCGAGTACAAACTTGAGAACATTTCAAAGACGTTACAGAAATCTACTCTAGATCTTTTTTGCCTTCATCTATTGCTCCATGGAATGAATTTGGGATTTCTATAAGGACATCCCCAATTCTTGCTACTTTTAAAGATAATATTAAGATTAAGTTTAAACCCCTCTTAGTTCACAGCTTTTACCTAACTAGAGATAGATTTTACGCAATCCACCACGCACGAATAAGAACTAATTGAAGTAATTTAGGTTTATTTTCCAACATTCTTAGACCAAATCCAATGTGTTTGTGTGGAAATGGGACTGAAGATGCTGAACATGTAAATTATTCACAAATCAAAGAATTGACTTTTTTTAATAAAATGAGACAATATCATCCCTTAAACACTGAAAAAGTTTTATTTTGAAAAAACATTATCTGAAGAAGACACTAAAACTATTTTTAATGAATGTCAGAACTATATTAAACAAATTAAGCGTTTTATTAACACAAATTAATTATCAGTTTTAACTTCTACTATAAATGTAAGACATATTAACCTCGCTTGAGCCTCTGTTGTTTGGGAATTGGTGGACTGTTGGGAGAACACATGCACATTTTCAATTTTATTCCTTTTAGTTTTTTCTCCTCTTGTGAATTTATTCACGTCATAATAGATTAAAAATCGTGTTGAGGAGGGCTGTAACTATTTTTATTACTTGTAGCCCAACCCTTTTGCATAATTTCATATGCATTTTTTATTCTTTGTCTTCATGGTGTATTATTGTAATGAAGATCAATAAAATATTATTAAACATAAAAATATGAATTTATCCTGATTTGTATGTTTATAAAGGTATAAAATCAATAACTATGAGGTCATAATTGTTCTCTAAAGGCCAATTATATTTCAGAATGATACGATTATTTATGAGGAAGAAAAAGAAAATAGAAAAGAAAAACACTGACATGTTATAGATGAATGCAAACGGTACATAGTGTATAAGCATCTATTGTAAAAGAAGAGTTAAACACATTGAAAATGTTGATCAAATTACGTCATTTAATATCTTGAATAGATGTAAAAATACTCTCATTGTTTACATTTTGCATTAACGTGTATCCCCGGAGACGATTCGTAATCGGAAATAGTTTGAGTCGCAGAATTACAATCTGCAACATTATTAGTTTAGAAATATGCATTCAAGATTCGTTAAAGAAGAAATACGGAAATTTTATGGAAAATGACAGAAAATTGAAGAAGCTATGCGGAATATGTAAATCGGGTATTTTGCAAACAACTGAATGATCTTTAGTGAGGATTCTTTCTTTTCTTTGCATTGTAGTAATGCTGTTGTCCACAAATATGTAAAAGTCCAGACATAATAGTGAATGAATCACGGAAAACGGCGGTCTCAAAATGGCTGCAAAAAACGAACGCTAAACACTTTAGGATATGCGGGTTTTCGCTAGGTAGGGCCGGATTGCCCGAAACACACATTTTTTAGATCTTATCAGTAGTAACAACTTGATCATTTAACAAATTGCCTTCCCACATCAGTCCGTGAGTTAACATAGCTATTGTCTTTGAAATGAAAAAGATTTAAATATGTGTATATGCCAGTAATGTCAGGTACATATGAGTTACTTCCCTCCATTGAATAAAAAAGCATGTGCTATTCATTTTAAACCGGAATATAGTATTATGTATACATTAATATGTAAAGTCAACGTTTCTAAAAGTGGGTTGACACTACATTGCGGCCCGTTTGCGTAACGCAATAAAAAGTTCTACGTCAAAGTGGGTTGACACCATGATGCAATGAATAGTTAACGTCAAAGTTGGGTTGACGCTTTACCATAGTTTAAAGGTTTCATTTTAATGGATGGATTCTTTTATTTTAATGGTTTAGTCCAATTTAAATAGTAAATGAATAATATGCATGATACGGCTCAGGGCCAGAATGTAGTATTATGTATACCTTATTATGTAACTTGCTGACATTGCGTAATCAAGTTTATTTAATTTTTAAAAATATCTAATTGTAAAGTTATGCATTTGAACTAGAATTTATATATATTTTTTAAAAAATTTTGTCTGTCTGTCTTTAGAAATGAAACTAGTAAATAAAAATTGAAAGTACTATTACTTTTTTGTAATTGAGTTTGATGGCGTTGGTGAAGTAGTAACCAGCGGATGATGACTTTCTTGGAGGAGGATCAAAGAATACAATTAACTTAAAGGTAAATTATATGGAGTATTTATTTCACATATTCATTTAGAATTGTCTCATGTTTCGAATATATATTTTTATATGCTCGATTACATTTGACTAGCTTACATACATAACGACATATTTCACCGGATACGTTTATTTCATATTTCGATTATATTTTTTCCAATAATTTGATTACATTTTCTAATATTTTGATAAAATTTCTAATGTTTTGAATACATTTTTACAACATATTCGGATACGTTTGTCAAATATTTTTAAAATCTTTCTTTTTTATTAAAAACTTGTATTTATTTTATAAATTCGAATATATTTGTCTAAAGGCTTGACTATATGTCTTATGGAGTCGAATGCATTTGTCTTATATTTCGAATACAATTCTCTCACAATTTCGAATATAAATGAATTATGCATACACGTCTATATTGGATATGCAGGCACCATTAGTCTCGTGTTTCTCATATATTTCCCAGAAGTTTTGGTCATTTAGATAAAAATCCTGAGAAATACTGAGTGTATTTTTCTTTTAAAGCAGGCAAGGTAATACTGCCAAACATTTTAAGGCGAGACTCAAATCACAGACTCTGGACATTCAATTTCTTCTGCCGGATGGGTCAAAGCTCTCCTGGCGTCATCCCCTTCATTAGTACCCTTTTCATTCACCGCGCCCTCGCCTGTTTCCGGTGGCCGGTAGAAGTACTGTGCGATGAAATAGAAAATGAGAGCAACAATCTTCACCACAACCCACCAAACGAACAATTTGACCCCCATGCTCGTCTTCTGATAGATCCAACAGTTTCCCTGGCTACCAGACAAGTCCTGCCACACTTGGCACGCACTGTCCATGATGGAGCCCAGCATCAGGGGCCCAGGGGTAGTACCTGCAACATTGAGTATTGGGTAAACTTTTGCAAATGCCAAATACTAGATATCCTAGATGTTGTTATGTTATGCTTAATTTACAGGATAATATTGGTAGAAAAAACTGGGTTACAAATGTGCGCGAGCTTTTATTTAAATATGGTTATGGTTATGTCTGGATTTGTCAAGATGTTGGTGATTTGAACATGTTTTGCTCATCGTTCAAGCAGCGAATATGCGATTGTATGAAACAAACCTGGTCTGAGGATATCCGAGCTTCATCTAGATGTGATACATACAGTACATTTAAAACTTTACTTAATGTTGAACGATATTTAACCATTGATCTTCCCTTTTTTGTACGAAAATCATTAGCGCGCTTTAGATGTTCGAATCATAGGTTAAACATTGAACTGGGGAGACGCTATAATATTGAGAGACATGATAGAATATGTTTGTATTGTTTTATTCACAGTAACCGTTTAATTATAGAAAACGAATACCATGCGTTTTTTGTTTGCCCAAAATTTTCAAATATAAGACAGCAATATTTATTTAACTGGTACACTGGGGGATTGGACGTAATGCATTTTGCGAATCTAATGAAAACTGACCACTATATTACTGTAAAGCGAATAGCATTGTATGTCACACAACTTATGAGAAATATTGATAATGTTATGTAGTCTTCATGTATTTCAGCATTGGTAAATTGTTTACGACACAACTAGTTGTTTATTATTATGTTACTAAATTTGTATTTTGGGCCTTGGGCCTTGTATTACGTGAAAATAAACTTGTATCTTGTATCTTGTATCTTGTATTGGGGAATAAAAATGTCCAGTGTATTCTTTGAGCACGACAAATAAATACATCAAGTACTTACAGAAATATGTTTTATATATTCCTCTGCTTGTAACACGATAACAATAAATCTCTTACTATTAGTGGTATAAATTCTTATAAAAAGCAGAAGTAGTAATCGCACCAGAATCAATATCTTCACTTGAAAGCCTGTATCATTTATATGTGAGCTCAATATGATTTCTATTAATACATTTTATGAAGTGTAACTCTATTTATGATTACATAGGGTATTTGCACATGTATATCGTATTTATACGGATTATTCTAAGACATGTTTGTTTGTTTGTTTGTTTGTTTGTTGGGTTTAACGTCCCATCGACAGTATTTCAGTCATTTGGAGACGACCCCTACTTGAGACAGATATAGTGTTGCCACACTGTAGTATCACTCCGTAGATAATGTAGCATGATACCACACCCAGTCACATTATCCTGACGCCGGGCCAACCAATTCTGTAAATACCCGTATATGCTGAGCGCAAAGCATGGAAGCTATAACAGTACCATATTTTACGACATTGGTATGTCGCGACCGAGGATCGAACCCAGGACGCTCTAACCACTCGGCCATTAGGACCGATTCTAAGGTATGCTGCTTGGAATGTGTTAATTTGTGTTGTCGCGGTAAATATTAAGTGTTTTTGTTTGTTTGTTGTTTTTTTTGTGGTTTTTGTGTGTGTGTGTGTTTTTAATATACTATAACTGGTCCCGTGGCAACTCCGTGTATCAGTGTTTGACGGCAGCCAATCAACTGCACCGGATCCTGGAGCCCCAGGGTGACGATGTAGCTACTTACCGAGAAGCCGTAGAAGAAGCCACTGAAACCCGATCGCTAACGATCTCTGGTTGCCCTCCACACATCTGAAATATAACAATTTATCATTGCTTTTCATTCTAACGATCTCTGGTTACTCTCCACACATCTGAAATATAACAATTTATCATTGCTTTTCATTCTAACGATCTCTGGTTACTCTCCACACATCTGAAATATAACAATTTATCATTGCTTTTCATTCTAACGATCTCTGGTTACTCTCCACACATCTGAAATATAACAATTTATCATTGCTTTTCATTCTAACGATCTCTGGTTGCCCTCCACACATCTGAAATATAACAATTTATCATTGCTTTCCATTCTAACGATCTCTGGTTACTCTCCACACATCTGAAATATAACAATTTATCATTGCTTTTCATTCTAACGATCTCTGGTTGCCCTCCACACATCTGAAATATAACAATTTATCATTGCTTTTCATTCTAACGATCTCTGGTTACTCTCCACACATCTGAAATATAACAATTTATCATTGCTTTTCATTCTAACGATCTCTGGTTACTCTCCACACATCT
>CM037780.1:31988095-32038095 GCA_021229015.1 Solen grandis | reverse complement strand
GTTGCAGGAAAGCGGGTGGAGTTTTGGGCGTTATATGACCTTTCTTTTTTGCAGCAGTATTATTCTGTTAATTTAATTGTCTTTTATTTGTAGATTTTTAGCATCAGAAAAATCGGAGTTCGGTGCTTTAAAAAAGATACGGTATTATTATGCCCATGTTATAAATGGGGTAAGTATATAATACTTTTATTTTGCAATATTTTTTTTAATATTATAAATCAGACTGTACCATAGCAGCAACTGTCAATTTAGCTGTTTCATTTCCCAGTTCAGTAACATGTTGTATAAAAAGAATACTTAAAACGGTGGTTACATAGATAACTTCATGTGATGATGGTTATGATTGATTGTGTTGATTGTTGTGATGATGATGATGATGATGATGATGATTGTTGATGATGATGATGATGATGATGATGATGATGATGATGATGATGATGATGATGATGATGTTGATGATGATAATAATGATGATGATTAATGTTGATGATGAGAATTATGTTGATGAATGATGATGATGATGATGATGATGATGATGATGATGATGATGATGATGATGATGATGATGATGATGATGATGATGAATGTGATGATGATGATGATGATGATGATGATGATTATGTTGATAAATGTTGATGAATATTGTTGTTGATGATGATGATGATGATGATGATGATTAATGTTCCTGATGATTCTGCTGATAATGATGATGGCAAGTTTAAATTATTGATCAAACATGATAAAAGGAACATAATGAAAATAAAATTAAACTGATAATAATTCCGCAATATTTACTTAAATATATTTTCTATTTCCAGATTAACATGAGATATGAATCAATTGCTCAAAAAGATTTTAGTATAAAAGTGCGCTTGGCCGGGTATTTTATAGCAAAGGTAAATATCCTACTTAGCATCCTACTGGCGGGTATACATTCGTGAAATGCACGGAACGATCGTGTTTCAGTGGTAGCATCCGAAGGTCATGGGTTCGAACCCTGGAATAGTCATGGCCTTACCAGGCGCAAAGTACTGCTTCACGGATTAGTATAGGACCAGGTGTAAGAACTTATTTCCCAATCGACGTTTAAACTAAATGAATTGAAAACTGTATATTGTACTTTTGTCAGTAATCCATCGAAGAAAATTACTAGAAATCAAAATTCGAAATTTACTTTGCATCATATCGACTGTAAGTTCCTCAGTGTATATCATATCAAAACATCTACATGTACTTTTAAATTAAAACCGATTACCTGACTTTGAATATAGCGGTTGCACACAGTAAAAACAGCAGCAACAACAACAACATCTTGAGTCAGGGATTGAACACATGGTTGCTTATTCTCAAAATGGTCTTTAAACCAAGTCGGTGGTCCAGTGATATTCAGAGTACCCCAGTGTAACGATTTCAAGTACCCCCCCCCCCGCCCCCACCTCTCCTCTCTCACTCCCTAATTTAAGCTAACCCCATGGGAACATGAAAACGTTTCCAGAGTAGAGCATATTGAAAACGGTTTAAGATTCATCCCGCTCAATCAACCTTAGAATATATGAATATAAACACATTTTCAAAAACATAAAATCTTAAATCTGAACGTCGGATTTGAAGTAATATTGATATCTAATATTTCTGTTTACGATTCATTCACTTGATTTTAAACGTGCTAAAATGTTTCAGCCACGTTGACAAAGCCATTAATTGGTTTTCAGAGGGAATGTGATAGTCTTATAATTACGGAATATCTGTGCTTGACGTGTCTAGAATTCTGGGAGAGCATGCACCACTCACGCATAACTTGGAGGTAAAACAAGTTTGCTTAAACACGAGAAGTGCTGATCTGTAAAATGGTGCCTGTGAGCTAATTAGGGTTGTTACTTTGCTAGCAATGATGTGATTTATAACACTTTTACGGTGGCATAAACGGAAGATATTTCTATATCGCGAGCGTTTTGCAATAACTTTTGCGGTTTCTGTTATGTACGTGCGAGTACACCATTGTTTGTACGACGGTTATTGCATGCGCACGCGATATATATATATAACTATTTTCTCAGGTTCCCTTTAATGCCAACGCACAATTCTTCCAATCTTTACAATCTGTATTTCACTGCACTCTCGCCGTTTCAGAGGGCCAAGGATTTACCTTTTATGGACGCCGAGAAAATGGCGAAAGATGCGAAGTACCGAGTGAACAGTAATTACACCCTGACGGCGCTGGATAGCTTCTTAAAAAGACTTCAGTTGGCCCGAGGTTCCGTCCTGCCGCAATATAACCATGCCATGTTGTTCCTGGAGTAAGAACTAATTTCTTAATTGAACTTTTCCTTTCTTCAGTTTGGACTGCGCCATTAGTTGTTTATAGTGATGCTTGCTGAAAATGATTGACTGAATAGGATACAGGGCAGACCATGATCAGGCTGCACAAATGTGCAGGCTGATCTTTGTCTGTACTGGTTACTAAGACAACCAAAATTGCCCACAGCAGACGTGTTTTGGTCCAATAGGTTTTTTTTCTTGTCATGTGTTATATGTGATACATATGATATATATGTTAAAACCTGTAATCTGTAAATGTAATGTACCACTTAAACACATATATCGTAACATTGTGTGTATAATTCATACTATAAAAGCATTAATTTTCGAGTTGTAAAACCTTTTTTTTTTCTGTTTTAGGTATGCGTCAACAAATTTAGGAGGTTCCGTTTTAGGTAAGACATTGTCCATATATCATTATATGTGATATACACTTCCGAATTAACATCGTATGAATATATGAAATAATTATAATGTTTCATAATGCCGCGCATGCATTGTTTATGGCTCATTCTTTCTCAAAATCTGGTAATTTGAGTACATTAAATAGACATTTTATTAAATAAGTGCTTTCAGTCAAAAGTTTATATATCAGCAGTTGAAACAACCAACCATTAGCTTGTTTAAACGGTGTTTTATAGTTTTAAGAACTATAATTCTTAAATGTTTATAGTCTCTCTTATTTCTATAACAGAAAGGTTTGCATGATTTGTATATAGATGTTCTATTCGTTGTATGATGTTGTTAACCATGCAAAGTGAGACTCAAATAAAGAAATATATATGATAACAATTATATAATCATAATGACATGTATGAGTGCTCTTTGAAGTACATGTAGTGCAAAATGACTTATTCATACGTTTCTATGGAAATTAATCTGTTACCATACCGATGTAGGTTATTTTTGTTTACTTCAGATTAATTTACGAAAAGTTCCGATATTTTCCGAAAAGTTCCGATATTTTCCGAAAAGTTCCGATATTTTCCGTATTGCCTACGGAAAGTTTTTTTATATCCTTAAGAAGCAGAATGTACATCGAGTTATGTTATGTAAGCCATGGTTGATTTCAGTAAATCTTCTGTAACATCTTTTCAAGTTAGTAAATGTATTTGTTAAAGATTGTTAACGTCAGTTACCATATACTGCAGGCATTTTTTAAAAGAAATAATGAGCCTTAAACGCTATAAAATAAAAGATTTGCATGGTGGAAATCACGACGATGTTTGCATATGTACTAACACTTGGTTTTTATTCTTACATCAGTGCTGAGTGGCTAACCTAGATTACCGTCAACTCAGTGTTGACATTAAATTTCTTTGATTATGTATTTGAGGTAATTTCGTGGGCACATTTATTTGTTAACAGTAGCAAGAGATGATCTGAACAGCTCTTTAAAAATAAAAATTGACACATATCAGACTTATCACATATTAATCATTTTCAAATTGGATTAAAATCGAAAAATGGAACTGGCATAGCTCTCTTGTATAAGGGTAGTTTCAGGACTGACTGGCCCGGTGTTAGGATAATATGACTGGATGTGGTATCATGCCACAGGTCTTCAGTGTGAAACAGCGTGAAACTGCAGTGTGGCAGCACTATATCTGTCTCAAGTAGAAACCGTCTCCAAATGACTGAAATAGTGTCGGTGGGACGTTAAACCGAACGAACAAACATATTAGATTATTAGTACTTTGAACGAGTAACTTATATTCCTAGCCCAACATAATTATAATGACGGTTGAGTGCTATTTGTCACGTTCTGAATCACCAAATGTTTAAACAAAGATTTATGCTAAAACAAGACAGTACACATGATTTTATAGATATTTTATTAAAAAATATTTGTGTGTAGTTGTTAATGTTTTGAATGGAGTTAGCGAATGCGCGTCACGCATAGTAAGATATTTATTTGTAACACAGTGGTGCCATTATTAAACAGTCAAGATCAAAGTTGTTTGACGAAGACATGCTTCAATTTGCAGTTAAATTGTACCTAATTTTCACATTTGATTGTGTAAAACTGGTACAAATATCGCTGTATTTGTCACTAGATTATTGACATCTCCAATAGCACATATATTACAGTTTTAGCTTTAATTCCGACCTGAAGGTGATGATAGACACAGCTTAGCAGATGCATTTCAATATCTGATCTATGTTTGATCCTTAACCGTTTTTAGGTGACATTACATGATTACATGATTTTCAGCTCAACTGTGAGTTATTGTTGTTAACAGACTGATTGAATGCTCTTAATCCAATGGCCACTATTGATGTCAGTTGGCATGAATGATCCTTCGGTAGTCGTTCGTCAGTACGTCACATAAGTTATATAAGTAAACTTAATGCATATGATTTTTTTTTTTCATCTCTAAGATCATTTTCGATGATTTTGTCCAAGTGATCCCCCAGCCTATTCCCTTGAAATTAATAAAGACGTCCGTCACAATTCGAAGGCTCTGTGCAGAACTATTGTATATGTTTCTTTATTCTTATGTAAATACTATAGATTTTCATCAAGCCCTCAATATGTTAGTCAAACCTATCTTTCGTCTGTCCCATGCTGGGGGTCACAAGGACCTCATAATTTTATTAAGGCTGATTATGATAGAATGATCGATAAGGTTCCGCAAAATGCAATCTTGTTCCATGTACATTCTTGATATTTCTAGAATTCTAAAATCAATGATGGACAATGTTCCATTCATATATACCGGTTCAAGATAATACATGAAATGTGTTTGTAGTCATGTCACATCCATCATCTCTTATTGTTCATTCCCTTGGCACCCGGTTCTTTAACATTGACATTTCTATGTTCAAGGACTTTAAGTGATACTGTATTGATTTTCCACATATCAGCTTTTAACAAACAAATTTTCTTTCTGATCTCATATAAGTATATACAAATAAATACATAAAATGATAATATATGTTATCTATCAGTTTCAAATGCATGCACTTCTAACCGTCTTTCAGTGCAACAAACCTATATGATATGCTTCTCGATTGCGTAGATATGTGTAACGTTCGGTCCGAAAAGTATATATTTACCAAAGAAACTGCAATTAAGTCAACATACTTTATCAAAAATCCATGAAGAAGAAGCATATACTTGTCATCCCAACAATCAAATGTGCGTAATTTGAACTGCTACGCTTGGGGTTTGTGTATAACCTTTTTAGAAAAAAAAAATAGAAGAGAGCTCATACTATTTTTACCCGGTTATCAAAACACTAGTTTCTAACAAAACACCTTCAGAAAAAATAAGCATTAATATTTCACCAAATATACATAACTTATAAAGCATTCATTTGTTTATGTTTTTGATATCTATTAGTAGAATATGATACATATTCTGTTATAAATCATTATTAATTAGTTGTCATGAGTGTTAATAAAATTGCTAAAGGGTTGCTAAAAGAAATAAATCTAGCATAAGGACACTTAGAGTTTTTGTATACAATAAAATTAACCAATAAGATCTAAGCTTTGATTCATTGCGGATATAACCGGAAGTAGCTTGTTCTGACAGTTTTCGTCATCGATTCAAGAATGATTTTGCACCATTTATGACAAACATTTGGCATGAGCACAAGACAGAAACATATACTTTAGTACTTGTAAGGTATCTGAATCGATTTTTCTCTAAGATATAACTCCACAAAGTTGACCTCTTTCCCTTTTCTCTGTTACGGTATATACTCTTTGACGTATGAACAGTTCGAGTTTCTCCGCTTTAAAATGCTCCACGTCATCACTGCCGCACTGAGTTACCATGTGACCATGATGTGTACCAATAGTCACGTTATTTAGCTGAAACTCGGCTACTTCTTTTCAACTCACTTCGACAGGGGTCCAGCGTCGGATACACCACCGTGTAAAAAGTTGTAGTAATAATTTGACATCAGAAATAGAGATTTTCATAAACCGTATTTATGAATATCCTGACATGTGTTGTGAAAAGGCCCGGATTTAGATTCACTCGACAAGAACGTGATCGCACAGTCCTTGACCCATGGTAGTACGAAAGACGGGGTATCCGGGGACACAGGAGGTAGGGACACACCCATGTACTGTCTCGGTCTGGCAAGCTTAGTTTTATTAGCCCTCTCCCTCTCTTTATCTTATCATTCTTGATTTTATTTCTCCATAACCCAACCCAATCCCATGAGTAGGTTTAAGGTCTGAAATAGAAAATTAGAAAGACACATGGATGATGGTCTAGGGTGAGAAGATAAGTATTTTAAAGTCGAAATTTACATTTTTACTTCATGCAAAATGCTCAACATCTGTGTTGGTCATCAGTTCTCCAATGATATCAAGAAAAAAAATCAGCTAGTGACTACGAACTGGCCGTCATGTACTTAACATTATGTATATTATAGGACAGTATCTATTAAGGTGAAGTCCCTGTAATGTTTCCGCTATGTCTTGGACCACTTAACCTCTACCAAGATAACCAAGGTATCCTAATGGAACATTAGGAAACCTTGGTTATCTCCGTGAAAGGCCATGAAGTCCGAAATGTAGCGGAACCATTACAGGGACTTTACCTTGAGACAATTCTTCAGGCAATAGGAGAACAAAACGAGTCTTCTATTGTCTGTAGAAATATATTACTAGATTCTATCCTATTTAGAAGTAGCCCTTAATAGATCGATCATATTTTAACATGGTAAAAAAAAAAAAAAAAAAAAGAAAGGATTTCTGTTGAGATAAATCGCGGATGAATTTGAATATTAAAACTCAAATATAGGGTAACCTCTACATATATATTCCCCATTTGTTTGCGGTGTGGACAGGAACACCGAGTGTCTGTTCGGGCGATAACGATTATTTATAAGTTAACAAATACTTGAATCAATTATTTTGCTGAACATTATTATCAATTTTAGGTAAAATATTTGATTGGATTAAAGAAGTTTCGTTGTCATGGCAATCTGTTTGAACAGGTGGAGTGTAAGCTATGAATGAATAGAAAGCCCTCTATTTGAACCATGAGTAATATCGTAAGACATGTAGGAGTTATGCGCCTTGGATCACGATTTGTTGCTGAGGTGTGGGTTTGTTTTCTTTTTAAAACTAATCCGCTTTCACATTTACATGTATACGTCATATATTTATCCTTTTAATTGCTTCTTCTTTTTCAAAACTTGTTTTTATTTAAAAATTATGTACATGTACATGTAAAAGTTTAATAAAAGTAAATATATCATAAATATAATTCAGTTAATGTGATAAACTAATCTTATTAATTAAAATGAAAATTCTTTTTAAGAGCAATGTATTTTTGCAGTTTCGGCAGATTTGTTATTATCACTAACCGTTTGTATCTGATGTGTTTGAAGATTAAACACTGCTTCCTTTACATTGATTATATATCACATCATGTCATATCGTTTTTATGATTTTTTCCCGTAGCAATGGAGGCAGGGTTGTAGCATCCTTGGTATTAGAGAAAATGGCGAACTAAACATTTCAGAACCATTACCATCCACCATCGTCGGACACCCACGGTCAATCTATGTATAGAGAGTAGCGTAATCGGCAGCCGTGGGTATCCGACGATGGCACTTCATGGCAATCATAACTGTTGTTTACAGTGTTTTCTATTCAACCACTAGTCTGATGTGCTTGGTATTTCGTAATTCAGTTAAACAATCATTTTTCTTTTACGCTGATTTAACTAAGTATTCCATCTGTTATTGCCTTGAACATGTTTTATACTAGGGATCGAACCTACAACCTTTAGATTCGCAGTCAATATAAACCGCTACTGTGTCAGTGCAATAATTGAGCACTTAATATATACAGAGACTGACTGTAATTAATAGTTTCTTTCATAAAAGTCGCCTTTTGTTAAAGAGACTAATTTGCAATTACATACATTTTTAAATATACATTCTTGAGACACCTAGTGGGATTAGTCTAATACATGTTTGCCATTAAAGCTGTGTTTCATGTCTTTCTAGGTGTATTTTAAGAATATCTTTCAATTCTTGCTGTTCGCTGAAAGGTGAACAGCACCTTGTCGAGTTTTATTTCAGGTTTACGGACACAATTACGTCTAAGCAAAGTGTTAAACTCGAAATGAAAATGACCACTGACTCGTAAAGATCTTGGTGTCTGTTTTCATTCTCGCCAGACAAAAAATCTCCTATAAGAGCCTGTTTTATTGACCTAATTTGATTACAGGGACGAGTTTTGTCAGCGGCATTTGTTCTGACTCCAAGGGCACGTCGTTAGTAGTGGACCACGGGGCATACACGTCAGCAGGGATAGGAACCCACGAGCTAGGTCACAAGTAGGTTGTTACACGATATACCTACGTATGTCTCGATTTAGAATGTGTTTGAAAGGCTTCGCTCTGGAACTAATGAGGCTGTTGTAAGAACTCGTGTGCCTGAAGTACTAGTCTAATGGTCGTATCGCCATTATTTTCCCCTTCCTCATGTCTTGATTGAATTAAGATGTCTCAAGTTGGTTGGAAAAATCTAACCGCTATCATTTTGACAGTCGTTATGAGAAGAAGTATGAGTGTAAAGTCAATATATTCCTGCCCCCTAAATAACGAGTTTTGCAAAATTCATGTAGTTGTTCATGAAATGGCATTATACCAAATGTTTATTAAAATAAATTGTGTTAGATGTTTATTGACACTCTAGATCTAAATTTAACTTGGATCCATATCTTATACACTTTTTTTTGTTAACAATGACAAATTAGAATTTTCATTCAATGTTATCTCTCTTGACCAGCAAATCTGGTCATGCTGTATAACTCTTGACCAGTATATCTCGGTCAAGCTTATTATAACTAACACAAGACCAAATAGGTCCTCAAATGACCATCATAGAAATAAAAGATGAACGAATGATAAATTGTTTGATACTTTAATTGGTTTATAAATGAATTCCTCTAGCACTACAGCCTATGTAATTGTTAAGAAAATACAATCAAACCTTGGCACAATTCTTATAACCACGATTTTCCTGCAAAGTCTCTAGCCTTGTATATATGGACAATTCCTGTTTGCCCACATTCCTGCTATTGAACGTCGATACATGTTGAGCAGGATATTCCGAGTTATGGGCCTTGATTATATAAAAAAGAAATTTGTTTGCATTTCAAGCGTGAACATTTTTTTTCAGAAATTTAAATTGAACTAGGAAATTGAGAAAGGAAATAACAAGTAAAGCGGTCTAGTATCAGTATAATTTGATTGTGTGTGGTATCATGCCACGGATCTACGTCGCAAAAATGTGGTGTGACAGAACTCTGTCTCCCTGAAGAATGAAAGACGTGTTTTTAAAACCGACGTTTGGACGTAAAACCGAACAAACATTTCTTTTAGTTAAAACCGTCTATTAAGCATATGCACTCTCTAGTCGCTTTGTTCCCTTTGTTTTAAATATCCCCGACAATGTTAACGTATCAAATTAGAGGTTATTCGCCACTCGAACAATTTTTCTTGTATCTTACGCATTACGTGCAAATGGTGTTGGTCTATAATAAGAGAGTTCATGGAGTTAAAAATTATAAATAAATAGGTAAATAAGTAGATAAATTAGCGAAAGCTCCATGTAAGCGCCATCTATCTCTTTCCAGTTTAGGTGTTTATTTCCATGACGGTGAGGGGACAGCCCGAACGTCAGGATGTGACGCATCGCGGAACTACGTCATGGCGCCGGCGTCATACTTGATCGATCAGAAGAACCTGAAGTACAGCTTCACCTTCTCGAAATGTTCCTTAGACCAGATCAAGAAGCACGTGAGGAACCTCCTGGACATGTAAGATTTACTTCATTGTGACTCTAGTTTTTAGTTCTAGAAAACATACATAGTGTTAAGTTTAATTTATTTTCTCACCAATTTTAAATTGGAAATAGTGCATGCGAAGCAGAAAATTGTTAACTACAAAAAATCCCTAATGATTCCTTTGTCAGATGAACAGTGTTTCCTAACATTCGGGAAAACATCATTAGCGATGTGCTTTAACGTGTTAGCAAACACAATTTCACGAGCTCGGAAGGTTTTCTCGAATATTAAGAAAAGCTGTACATCTGTACTACACCGCATTTTATTCACAGCTCAGGTATAATTGTGAAATTCTCTTGAGAAAAAAAAAAAAATGCAGTGAATGACTTTTCTAACATTAACGTAGCATAACCATGGTGCAATGCTCGTCTACGCAACTAAGGGCCCCGAGATCGAATCCCACAGACTGGATTTTCTTTTTCAAAGTTTCGCTATATTAACCCCCCCATTTCTTTCTTTTATTTTTTCTGGCTAGTATATTGCATTTTCTGAATTTAACGACAAATACGTTTGTAGCATTATTTTCAAATCACAGACCGTTTAAAACTTGCCAGCATTATCATATTAGATCTATTCTATTGTAACACAACTTTCATATCTTTGTTGTTGATTTTTCTTATGCCGAATAACTTTTTTCTTGTTTTGTTGTTGTTGTTGATTTTGTTATCACTGTAATTAGCCAACGAGCACATATGTCCGTCTGTGTCAGGGTGCTGGGTGCCTGAAATGGCAACCGGAAGTGAAAAATATATGTGAAGGTCAAACGTAAATTTTAGAAAATGAAACGTTTTTGTTTAATACAAGCTTGCATTGACTCAATATTTGAAATATCAAACAAAGCAAGACAACTGATTAACCAGTGTTTGTTTATTTCTGTATATGACAATTAAGAATCGACTATATTTAGTAAGATATAGACTACATAGTTTATCATTTTTTTTTTCATCTTAGAGAAAAAAGTCGTGCGCCGATTCCATCAAATTTGAATAACACTAAGCAATACTTTAATACGTGTGTGTGTGTGTGTGTGTGTGTGTTTAGCTGCCCTACCTCTCTTTTGACCTACAAAGGGATGATGACGCAAGAATGCGCCGAATGTGTATTTTAACGATTTTAATTGGTAGATATTCCTTTATCCATCGAGAAAAAAATACGCACCGTTGCTTGTTGAGATACTAGGTGAAACACGTGCCTCGTATTCACGAAATTTCAATAAAGTATTCTGACTGGATTGCAGTTTCTTTTATAAAGCTATTGTGTCAAGATGGACATCGAGACTTGTTTTGAACCGAACGTTATAAATGTGTGCACTGTATTTATAATCTTTTTCACCGTCCCCATATGACTGAAAGACGGCGCGCTTTATACTCCGCCGTTTGCAGTTGGGACGCTTTAACCCTATCCCTCATAGAGGAAATCATGAAAAGACCTATGCGAACAGCATAAAACCAGATCAGCCTGCGAGTAACTCGCAGGCTGATCAGGTTTTATGCTGTTCGCTGCTCCTCAATGGTCTGGAAATGAGGACTTTATAATTAAATTTGGTAAGGTTTAACTGTGGTTTTCTGCAGATCAGGCTTTAGGTGGTACCTACTGAGTGCGTCAAAATGAGTCTATATGAGGGAAAGGGTTAATACCATGCTATCTATGTTTCTTATAACTTCCTAGAATCACAGATTATGATTTGTATAACATATAACATCTCTACATTCTCCAATACTTTAATTTCAATCAGCGTCGCAAATCTTTTGTAAAAGATATTTCTTGTTCCATCATACCTGCTTTTTTATTATTTTTTATTATTATTTTTTTTATTTTTTTTATTTTTAAATATCTAATTTTCTTTGCTAGAAAGGTAACTACGAGTGCCAGTTTAACCTTTTACCTTATGAAAAGTCATATACAAACTTATGATTTTCCTTTCTCTGTAGACTTTTTTCGTCGACAATTGTATGCTTTTGCTATTTACCCTTTAAAACGTATTTTGGCCAATCAGAAATGATCAGACATTTATTTTTAAGCGCACCTGCGTAATTAAAGGCAGTGCTCTTATTGACTAAAAGACGACTAAAAGATGATAGCATGGGTCAATTACTGTTAATTCACTGGTTGTAACAGATAGTAATTCCCTGCGACACTTATTCCAGGAACAGAAACTGCATGGAATGCAACAGCCGGACGCGATCCTCTTATCAGGACAAGCAGACGGATAAAGAGTTTCAGGATAATCTTAAAACCCTCCCGGGGGTGGTCGATCACGTGCACGTTCAGTGTATCCAGCTGTATGGCCAAGGGTCCTTCATGTGTGTAAGTTGAATAGTCTGTCCAAGCATTAAGGTATTCCACCCATCATTAAATTGTGATGGTCTATTAGGTCATCATGGGCGTTTTATAGTAAATAAAAGCTTTTATAGACTTTTCTAGAGCAAACGAGTCTGTAACTCCAAGTCAGTGGATGCTTGCATCTGCAAGCATTATAATGACCTTGATTATGATAGATGTGTTCTTTAGAGGATCATCGACAGTGCGCTCGTATTAAAGGTCCAAGTACGTGTTAGCCTAAAAAAGAAAGAAAACAACAACAAAAAAAACAAACAAAAAACCCTAAAAAACAACAACGTATTTTCGCATATTTCATAAGGGCAAAGCCTTAAATGACTTTTAATTATCTCTTTAAAAATTCACACAATGAGTTTCTAATGAAAGTACATGTATACGGAAAATCCCGGAATCCCTAGTTGTGCAGACAGGCCACAGTATGATATTATAGTGATAAAAGTAGGTGGAGCATATTCTGAAAGATACTGTGCAGTTAAATCACGGATGTCTCGGGGTACGAGTGGTGTTTCAGAAAGTTAGCCGATTGTCGAAATAGAAATACGTAAATTGTAGATTTATTAACCAAGTTTTCAATGAAAACTTTAGTTATTTGAATGGTGGGTGTTTGGGTGTCAAAACATTTCATTCCCGTCGAATATCTCCTGTTAAAAAAAGAGATACAATTTCATACTTGGTAGGTAGATACCGTATGGGAAGAGGAAGTTAAGGACTGATTTTCTTGATGATCGGGTCAAGGTCAAGGTCACTTACTGTTACTGTAATGATTATATCATCTGTGGTGTAAATCGATGGAAAGTGTTTCTTGTTAGTTTTTCTTTCATAATCTTAACAATATTAATAAAACAAAAAGTGCTACGACTCACATCCTATCCTTTTTCCCAAAGACACGGTATGTCACAACATTAAACAGAGTGTAACCATTACTCAATGATTTTACTTTACCAGCCCCCGACATCTGCTGAGGAGTTGTGTTACCGGATGTATTGTTATGACCCAAAACGTGGCGCATGCGCAATAATTAGTGAACAGATGGCAGCACCCGGGACCCCCTGTGGTAAATATAAGGTGAGTTGTCCAAAAACCTGTGTCCTGAACATTTAAACATTTAAACGTTACTGTTACGTATGTATTCCAATGTTACTTGCTTTATTTTACATTTTGTATATGATAGGAAAGTAATAATACAAATATTATTTAAGATAAAAAAAATAGACAATATTAATACATGGCTAAACATTTCCAAGAATTGGAGTAGAATACGCAGTGTGTGACTTAAATCTGCTTTGACGCGACTCTCCATTATTACGTTTTACTTTAAATGATTGTGACGTGCCTTACAATAGCTGTTATGTTCGCAAATTGTGGAAACCCTTTTCATCATCTTAGTTTCATTCAGCAGTCAAATATTATGAACATTGCTGCATATTCTTTATGCCTTTAATATATTCTTTTTTTTTATTTTTATAGTCTTTATACAATTAACCATATCTACCGCATGTGTGGAAATTTACACCAGCATGTAGATTAGGTGTTCGGGACCCCTCACCCAAATCGTCTTTTTTAGGTTTTTCTTGTTGTTATTTTCATTATTATTTTTTATTTTTATGTTTATTTAAATCAAAATAAAGTAAAGGCATTAAGGCAAACACTTCCTATAATAAAAAAGGCCCTTTTCGGTATATAAAGACAAACTTCACAATATATCGAGGCAAACTGTGCCGGTATATTGAGACAAACTGTGCCAATATATTTCAGCAATTACTACAGACTGTCGGTATATGGATACTTGTACCTGTATATTGAGAGAATTGTGCCGGTATATTGAGACAGGCTGCCGGTTTATTGAAACATTGAGACTGACTGCCGTTATATTGAAACAATTGAGACAGACTTCCGTTATGTTACAGGTTTGTAACATGGGCCAGTGTGTAGCGGACAAGAAGAACGGGAAAGATGTTCCAGGTGAGTTTTACCAATCAGTAGTGTTTTGAATCTCAGTACTCTGAGGTCAGTGTAACTGGTCCGACATTCATTTGTACTGTATCAATGCTCGAAATTCGGGTCTTAAAAGAAGCGCAATTGCAAAGCAATAACAGTGCGATTCAAGTGTCCTTCTTGTAAATTTAAATTTTTGAAATTAAACGTCGAAAAAATACCTTATTACATGCAACAACATTTCATCCAAATTGGTTAGTGGTTGACGCAAGTGTCCCATTCAAGTGGACGTCAAGATACAAAATCAGCTATTCTGATCACGATCTTCAGTTGATGGCAAATGAGTACATTTATGTTATCCAAAATGCAGATTTTATTTGACTTGGGATTTTTTTAGAAATGGCCACTCACTCACTCCGTCCCCCACTCACCTCCCTCCTCCTCACTCCACTCCTACCACCACTCATCTACTCCTACTCACTCACTCACTCACTCATCACTCACCATCATACTCACTCACTCACCACTCACTCACTCACTCACTCACACTCACTACTCCACACTCATTCACTCACTCACTCACTCACTCACTCCCACTCACTCATCACTCACTCACTCACTCACTCACTCACTCACTCACTTCACTCACCATCACTCACTCACTCATCACTCACTCCACTCACTCACTCACTCACTCACTCACTCACTCACTCACTCACTCACTCACACACTCACTCACTCACTCACTCATCACTCACACACTCACTCACTCACTCACTCACCACTCACTACTCACTCACTCACTCACTCACTCACTCACTCACTCACTCACTCACTCACTCACTCACTCACTCACTCACTCACTCAACCAACAAGTCAGACAGTCAGTCAGTCAGTCAGTAAGTAAATCCAATCAATCAATCAATCATAGTTTCTTATTCCTTGTTTTATCTTCCCGCACCACCAGATGACTGTCCCTACCCTGACATCCCGTCAGAGGGCGCTCACTGCCAGGATGCCACACCCTTCATGTGCAAAAACGAGAAGTTCCGACAGAAATGCTGCGAGTCGTGTAACCAAAGTACGTTGTTTTTTATTTGTCTCCATACAGAAGTGTTGTCTTGAATAGTAACTAAGTCACACGTCGATAATATGTTAATCCCTTTTGACGGTCCCTTGTTTGTACAAGTTCTATGCGCCTGCAAGTAGGAGACTTTGTAACCTAAGGTCATGCGTTGAACACGACGCTTTATATTTGTGATATAAAAATCCATACCACGTAATACCGTCCCGCCTTGCAGATAGATCCATGAGCTTTTGAACTTGTCCGACAAATGAAGAATAACATTTATATTTACGCAACAAACAAAGATATAACAAAAGGTCACATGACAATGACTGTACGTAAAGTCTATTGTTACCAGATTATGCAGTCAACACTCGGATCGAATGACTGAGTTGAGGGACGCCAAAGCATTTTTTAATCCAAGTGACATCATGGCGTGAGAGCCCTATAAAATGAGTCCAATTTATGTAGTAAACAAAGATTTTCTATATCAAAATCTGTTTTATTATGTCCTTTGTTGAATTCCACCAACAGTTCTTAGTGCTAAGTAAAACTTTTATACTTAAGGACGAATTTCATAAGTCTTGTTTCTCTAATAAAAATACTCAAATATTTCATTTGTAAACAACCATTGCTAGTGTTTAGGTCATAATTCATTTCAACTTAGTCGTGTACTTAAATATTTCATAAAATAGAAATCGTTGAATTTGTATCTACCTGGTTGAGGAATTTAAGTATTACTTAGCGCTTAGTACTGTTGGTGGATTTCGAGCCCGATGTGTTATAGAACCACTCAGAACTGTGTGTTTGTCATTGCAGAATTTACTGCAGCCAGCTCTTGTAAGGATAGCCATATAATAATCAACAACAAAACGTGTACAGAGTTGATGCAGTCTCCATTTGGGTTTAGGGCGTGTCAGTGCATCACAAATGTCCAGAATCTTTGTTGTCTCGGCTGCAAAAGTAAGTATCAGTTGTCAAGATAAGTTCGACAACTCTCTTTTTGTTACAGTTTCGAAGAGTTAAGTCCCTTTCATATAGGCTGATTAATTTGGGGATACAATATCTTGTAAACTGAAACAAAATTAAACAATTACAGCTTTCCAAATATTTAGGCAAACCTTTCCATCGTCAATTGAAAAAATCAAAGCCACTAAATTGAAGTTTACAATATCGTTAAATTCAATGTAGTGGCTTTAACATTCTCATTTTTTCCTTGGCAAAGGCAAGTTTTGCCAAAATCTTGTTAAAGAGTGAATTTAATTGTTAATTGAATTGTTATTGTTGCATATTTATTGAAACAAGAATGACCAAGGCTTTTCTGAGACAGAAAAAAGATGGCTTCCTCACAAGCTGTTTGCTACTTATTAATAAGGTATTACCCCTATATATCCATATTCCATATCTTGCCATTGGATGGAAATATTTCTATGAAACTTTGTCACTTTGAAGACATCTTAAACTATAAATGTATCACCGAGAGTTTTTCCAGGTTTTATCAGATGTAGGGGAGATAATCTGTATTCAAGTTAACATTAAAGTCTATGGGAAATATACAATTTCTGTGAATATGAAAAACTGAATTTGATTTTCGAGGAAAACTCGAGGTAAAAATATGCATTATATGATTCTGATTCTCATTTCATGAACACATCTAAACTTTACCGTAGGAAAATGGAGAAAACTTCTTTTTTTGTAATTTTCAGGGGACATAACTCATAACAAAAAATGATAAAGGAGAGGTTATGACTTTATGTTATGACATATGACTTTTTGTCATATGTCATAACATGTCAATTTGACTTTAAGATTTCCATGGTTTGACATTTTAAAAGCTTATATTGCGGAGTTATATGCAAGGCTTTGATGGTTATTATGGGGCATAAACCTTATCCGGAAGTAAATTATAGGGCATAAACGTTAAGACAAAACCGGACAAAACAAGTCATTCGTTGCATGAAGTATACAACTCGACTCAATTTAACATTTATAGATTTAAATTTTCTGTATTTATCGACCTATAAGCTACACAAGACGAAATTTATAAATACCCAAACTAAAGTTCTGTATGTCTCGTGCTAGAATTGACCATTTCACAAGGGATTCGGCAATACTCGGTATTATTCGCTGATTTAAACTGACCAATCAGTGACTGGTCATAAAAACTTGCCTGTATGTTTATTTCCCATCGAACAATTTGTGGACCAGCTTGAAGATTAGGTATTCGAAAAAAGGTTTACGTTGGTTTAAATCTAATTTTGTTTTTTTAGCTGTCCGCAAATATTTCTTTGGAATCGTTGATTATGCATATACCATTTAAGAAGACGATATATTGAGCCCATATACATTTTCTTTATTGATATGGCATATATTTTGGAAGATAGACTCTTAATGCACGTTTGAGATTGAATACTTACAAGTAATCAGAGGTGACATATTGGGATCACTTTTCCGGATGGTTGCATTGGGTGACATTGAGTCAGTAGATGGATATTAACAGACGTAATTCACATACAATTGAAAATCAAATATCTGTATATCTTGTATACATGTATTTGCTATTAGTAGTAGGTGCAAACAGAAACTTTTACATTAGACTGGGATAGACGTTAATGATTCGAGACATTTCTTCCTTTATAGCTGAGACTAGTAAACATTATTTTCATGTAAATATCTCGAGTTATTTCCCTTGTAGCTCACTTTCCTGAACTGATGGCCAGCATAGCCGCGCGTGACCCCAGGCTACAACCATGTGACCCTAGGGGTTCGCCCACTTCAGGATATCCCCGGGGGAGTGTTAACAGGGGCCAAGTTGACCGGAGTAGTATAATCAATAGAATGCGTGGGTAAGGAATATAATACACACTCTCTCTCTCCCCACCCCCTCTCTCTCTTTCTCTCTCTCTCTCTCTCTCTCTCTCTATATATATATATATATACACACAGATTCTTCAACATGTTTTAGCCACCCCTGTTGCAATTAAATATATTTCTGATATCTTTATTGGAATTTTGAAATGTTTTGACACATTTATTGTAATTTTAACGTATTTCCGACTCATTTGTTGGAATTTAAACATATGTTCGACACCTTTATTAGAAAATTAATATAAAACTGACACAATTATTGGAATTTTAATATATTTCTGAGGCTTTATTAGAAATTAAACATATTTATATCTTAAATGAAATGTTAACGCATTGTTGATGCTTTATTCGAAAATTACATATGACTGACACTATTAAGGGAAATTTTATATTTTTGACACCTTATTGGGAATCAAATTCTGACATCCACCGATCAAACATAATCTGTTTACAGACGACGGCCAGTCTCAAGTCAAAACTCAAGATCCAATTCTAAGTCAAATTCAAAGTCATACGCAAAGCCAAGTTTCCAGAAGACGTCAAAAATCTGTATAGACCGGAAGTACATTACGATCAACGGAAAAACGTGCGCTGTCCTTATCAGGGAGAGGCCGGACTACTGCTGGCAGTGCCAGGTTCAGGACGCCTGCTGTGGAACGTGCGCTCGTCAAAAACAACAATTCCAGCCATGCGTTAAGGTTCCGGGACCCTAGTGCATTACCTTCAATTGAGGAGCACCCACAAATAGGCTAGGATTACGACCGACTGCCATCGAACTGGGGTTGTGGGTTCAAATCCCAGTGAGGTCATTTCTTTTCTATTTATTTCTTTGCCTTTTATTTCTATATCACTATGATTCGATTTCCTAAATGTCACAAAGAGAGTGGATGCTGCAAGATATCGGATATATCTGACATTTTTGTTAAACATTTAATTCAAATCTATTTATATAATAGTTACTATCTTCTGTAACAGCCACTTGTTATTAAATGGTGTCTGTATTTACACATAACAAATGCAATATAAATCACAGCATTGATTTCTGAACAAACTTGTTTTATCATTCTAATAAATGAAAATTTCATCTCTGAGAATCATTGCCCTTTTATTGTATATATACAAATACCTATTCTTTTCCCGTCTTTTGGTGTTTTTTAAAAGATAAGAATATTTAAACACGATCGGTATGTGTGTTTAAGGTAGTTCAATAATGTTCTTTTGCATTCTATGATGAAAGGGAATTCATCTGTCATTAATATTTTTACACTTAACATTTTCTTTCCTCTCGTGGTAAACTATTTTTGCCATGTCTATTTTTGCTCAATTCGCAATGTATGTGAACAAGTCTTGATAAAGGAAACACAAATATTTTTAAATAATAACAAAAGGAAAAATATAAAGTTTCAAGTATTTACAAAGAATATTCAAAACTGTTCTATCATTAGATATCAATAGCAGGTTTTGGATGCGGTAATCCATCTCTCTTTACTTAAATTTATGATTGCGAGCTATTACAATAAAAGAAAAAGACAGAATACACTTCATAAGATATGTCATAACGTCCCCATGAGACTAAGGTTATTTAACAAGAATATGCCTGTGTAATTAAAACTGTTACACTATTCCTTAATAAGTAAAACTGTTACACTATTCCTTTATAAGTAAAACTGTTACACTATTCATAAATAATTAAAACTGTTACACTATTCATAAATAATTAAAACTGTTACACTATTCCTTAATAAGTAAAACTGTTACACTATTCATAAATAATTAAAACTGTTACACTATTCATAAATAATTAAAACTGTTACACTATTCTTAAATAAGTAAAACTGTTACACTATTCATAAATAAGTAAAACTGTTAATTCATAAATAAGTAAAACTTTTACACTATTCATAAATAAGTAAAACTGTTACACTATTCATAAATAATTAAAACTGTTACCCTATTCATAAATAATTAAAACTGTTACACTATTCTTAAATAAGTAAAACTGTTACACTATTCATAAATAATTAAAACTGTTACACTAATAAATACGTAAAACTGTTACACTATTCATAAATAATTAAAACTGTTACACTATTCTTAAATAAGTAAAACTGTTACACTATTCATAAATAAGTAAAACTGTTAATTCATAAATAAGTAAAACTGTTATACTATTCATAAATAAGTAAAACTGTTATACTATTCATAAATAATTAAAACTGTTACACTATTCATAAATAAGTAAAACTGTTATACTATTCATAAATAAGTAAAACTGTTACACTATTCTAAATAATTAAAACTGTTACACTATTCATAAATAATTAAAACTTTTACACTATTCATAAATAAGTAAAACTGTTACACTATTCCTAAATAATTAAAACTGTTACACTCAATAATTAAAATTGTTTAGTGATTCTTTTTTTATGGCGGTAAATTGGTTAAAAAAAAAATTAGAATTTAGAATTGTTTCCTAATTAATTGGTTAATTTTTTTACTATCATGCATTATAGAGTCCCGGAACCATAACACTGTAATGTGATATCCTGTTATAAATTGTGTTGGCTTAAACACTTTGTTTGTTATCATTAATTCCGCATTGTATTTTAAACGTTATCATTTAAAATACAGAGTCACCCACTATCCTTAACAGTGTTGTTTGTTGGGCTTAACGTTCTATTGACAGTATTTTAGTCATTTGAAGACTATGTCTACTTGAGACTGGTGTAGGGCTGCCACACTGCAGTATCACGCCGTAGACTGTGGCATGATGCCACACCCAGTCACATGACATCGAACGTACTTTGTTATTTTTAGTGTTTTATTCAAAGTCATTTAAACACGATCAACGTGAAAGTTAGTGTATATGTACAGTTCATATGAATACATCATTATGAAAGACAAAGTAAAAATAAAAAGAACACAACTGAAACACTTGAAGAAAAAAATAACATTAAATTTGTGTTCAATATTTATATTGTCCGGTCGATTTAACATTTGAGCTACTTCAAATGCCATTGTGTTTGAATTTTTTTATGGAAATCAAAATATCAGTTATTGCTTGCCAAAGTACCGTAGTCTGTATATACCTGTAAATAAGTAATGGTATTGGCTGATAACGGTTACGTTATCGTTTTTAGGGTAAGTAGTGCGCACGCTCATTTTCCTAATACTGGTCCAACCAGTCCTTGAACTTTCTCCGGTGCTGAGCGTCATTACACATAAGATAAATAGCCTTAGCATTTAACGAGTTTCGTTTATCGCGGACTGGGAATCAACTAATGACCTCATGATTATTGGTCGAACACTCTATCAACTCGGTCATAGGGGCCTGGAGAAAGAGAGAGAGAGAGAGAGAGAGCGAGGGGGGGGGGGGGGGGAGAGAGAGAAAGAGAGAGAGAGAGATCCTGTTATTATGGTCATTGATTATGGGTCATTTGTTAACTTATAATCTTTTCATAATGTTTACTTGTCGGATCATGATGGTTACATAAATTTGAAGACGATAACGATATTTATTGGTAAATTGAGGGATACCTTATCAGAAGACTCTAAGCCGTGGACAGATCTTACGGCCACGTACTTACTGCTCATCCCTTGACCATTGTTTTCTTTTAAATGAATTTGGCTATTCAACAACAATAACATTTATGTTGCGTACTTTTAATCCCAGCTTATAGGCAATCAATAGCTGAAGATGAAAAGATGAGTTAATTTATCCCTGTAATGTATGAACATAGAGGTTAAGTTTAATGTCTTTGTCGATAAATACTTGACCGTAGTGAATATTATGGTTAAGCTAGAAAATAACCACACCTAGCAATTTCTGAAATTCACCGTACCCGTACGTGGGATGGGATTGGGAATGGAGATGAGGAGGTCTAACCAATGTCCAATATTTTGGAAAATTGTCGTTCGTAAGTTTTTAAGGAGGATGGGGTAATTTGACTTGACTTATTTGAAGATTTTTCAGGAGGATTAAATGATTTTTCAAGGTTGTGGTTTGGGGATTCTTTTCTCCTTTACTGTTAACAGCCAACTGTCACGTATACAGCTTTGCCATTGACCTAGCATTATGGACTAATAGTATAGCACGGTTTAGAGTCAGTGTAGCTGGCTACATTTATTATGACGTACAGCAGTCGTCGCTGCAACTAGCTCCGTCCATAATCCGCTTTGGTCACGTAGGCACCATACATACCATACACACTCATATTTTCTCCATATCAAGACCTCACAGTTACATTATTCACATTATTCTGGCCTTCGGGTTCCTTCACCACCTGTAATTAGCTAGACGTCGCTATATGACTGAAATACTGTCAAAGCGACGGTAACAAGCCAAGGCACATTATTCTGACACCGGGCCAACCAGGGAACTGCCCTTATATGCTGAGCGCCAAGCAAGGGAGCTATATCAGTACCATTTTTATGACTTTAGTATGTCGCGACCGGGGATCGAACCTCCCGCTCCCGAGGCGGACGCTCTAACCACTCGGTCACGAGGACGGTCAAAACATAATGCTATAGCTGATACAATCAGTATATAGAATAGTGTTATGACCATAGGATAAAGACGCAACGTTTGAAAATGAGGTTTTGCGTACTGTAGCTCGCTTTTAAATCGGGGACATCAGAAGTCAGAAAATAGATTTTAGGGCTATAAAAAGACCCCTATCAGCAATAGTTTAACCCTATCTCTCCCTGGATATCATTTAGATGGCGTGTGGTCATCGCCTTATTATCAGAAAGACTATTTGTAACCAACAGGGTATGTTTACTATTACTATTGAGAATATCACACATATCAGAGAATATAAGATGTGGTCAAACATACCACCTGTTCGGGTAGCAAGCCAAATAAAAATCTGATAGCATGACCTAAAAAAATATAGTTGTTACCTCTAATATTCGGTGAATATGAGAGCTATTGCAATCGCCCTTGCGTCGGCGTCTGCGTTGGCGTTGCAGCTAGCATGCACATTATTAGCAAACCTATATCTCAATAACATTCATTGTATTAACTTGAAAGTTTATGAATATGTTCAGGGATTTCAGACAATCATGGTAGATAACTCTTGACTAAAGTTGATATGAATTACGGCCCCTTTTTAACTTAGAAATGTTGGTTAAAGTTTTGTATGTAAGGTATTTTCATGCTTATATCTCAGTAACCAGGTAAAGCAATGATTTGAAATTTCTTTAATATGTTCTATGGTATCATACTATAGAGACAGATAGTTATTGACTGAATATGATGCAGATTATCGCCACTTTTTTTACTTAAACCTTTTATGTTAAAGTTTTGCATTCAATAGAAAATTTGGTTAAAGTTTTGCATGTAAGCTACCATCCAGCGTATAACTCAGGAGTCGTTTATGGTATTGATTTGAAAATCTATGGGTGTGTTCAGGGGCATCAGATCACCGAGGAGGATAACTTTTTGAATGAATTTAATACAAATTCTGGCCCATTTCTAACCTGGATATTTTGGTCAAAGTTTTGCATGTAAAGTTTTATTATGCTTATGTCTCAGTAACTTGGCATGATATATATTTTAGATTTCCTTAATGCAGACAGGGTATTATTTGATAGTTTTTTTACATAAAGTATGCTTATATTACTGTGGTGTTATTGTCCTGTCAACTTGTGACCAACTTTAAAGTGAGGACTTAGTCAACTTGTAATCATGTTAAACGACATTCATAATTGTCGTTGGAAAGTAAATTTATGAAGAAAAGGACCCAGCTCGTATTCTTTACAACCCCCGGTTACATTAATATATTCAAGGGTATCAGACTATCAAGGCATATATTTTTTACTATAATTATATACATGTTATGTGAAGGGCAAGAATTAAAATTTACCAACAAGCATTTCGAGTAGTCGAGCTTGATGTCCTCTGAAAGCTCTTGTTTTCTGATGGCATGGCCGAAGAAAATCATAGTTGAGTCCAAACAAAAATATAGTAGTGTTTCTAATAGCATCGCCGGAAAAAGATACAGGTGTGTTTCTGGTGTCATGAAATATATTAAGTTAATGCTGAGGGCTTCGCTTTGGTCCATATGACTTCCTCAATCCAAATGGCCAGTCCATGAACTTGCATATCGTCCTCAATGCCTAATATTATTTGTTACTTATAGACCGAAAAACATCTCATTTAATTTAGAATGATTTATGCAAATGAAATATTATATTACATTATATTATATTATAATTTGACAGTTGCGTATATTCTGGAACTACTCAGAAATTGCAATGCATATATTGGCTGTTTTTTTCGTGTAATACCTAGAACTTATTAGAATATGAATAATTTACATGTTTCAAAATCCTCTAATTGTTTGTATGTTTTTTTCAGTTTTCTTAATTTTACCCAGATTGCTAAGCTCAACTACTTTAAGCAAATGAATTAAATACGAGTGCAGGATTATGAATTTTTCTTCAACATTATTTTATCATGGTATAAATGGTCATGATTCTGAACCTTACCAATGACATCAGAACACTGTTTAAACAAGCCTAACAAGCAAAAGTAAGTTATTTGTTTTCACTAACATCTCCGAAAAAATAGGGTCGGAAGGTCGGCTATATTTTTTAACCTTTTTTCCATTTTTGCCTTAGGAATTGACGAAAAAAGTTTAGGGTCGGTACAATAAAATAGGATCGGTCTGGTAAGTGAAAAGAAGTATCATTTTTTATTACGCCTGATCTTCAGAAATGGCCGGAGTAAAAGTACACACAATTTACAAACAGAGCTAGCTCTTAAGTTTCACAATCGAATTACATCAAGCGGAATGCGGTAAGCAGATTGCAGTAAACGGGTTGCATTGATAATAGATAATTGTAGATCTAACGGATTGCGAGTCAAGACCACGCAACAAAAACCAATTGTTGTGTAAAAAATAAATATTCACGGAGACATTTGTGAAGATCCACAATTATAGTAATGCAATTTAACACTGAAGAATAACAAAATCAACAGCTGGGAAATTATTACATTTGAAATTTGGATTGTTATTAACAACAGCTGAATTAATAACAAGTGGAATGGATTTTAGACCAGGTTGCCATTCCATACGTCATTACTTTTTTTATTTCAACACTTATTCAACGTCGATTGGGAAACAAGTTCTACAGCTTACACTAATCCATCTCGACGGTTTCTGGGTTGGACCAGTACCTTGCGCTGGGAATGGTCTTGGATACTTACCCCCAACGGGGTCCACACTTGCTAACTACAGCCGAAACGGTGGCCGTGAAATTCCGTACTTGCTGATGCGATTACGGTATTGTAGATAATCTGTAGGTATTGTTAGGGATCAGGCGAGTTTTTTATGAACATTTTCTTTACTGAATGTCCATCAAAGATGATAAATGTCTTCCATGTTTTGCTAAAAATAAGAGTTGCACAACATTCAAGCCACATTGAGGTATCTGTGGTATAGCATCTTTCAATATGCATATAATAATAAAAAATCATATAAAACACGATTTAATATCAATGTGATATTTTAAAAAAATTGACTATTTTAATATAGTTATACAATACTTTAAACCGAATATTAAATCAGTATAAATTATGTATAGTATCGCAATTAGAACAGTTTTTAAAAGTCATTAGAATAGTGGCATCTCAACTGTTTCTTTATGTAAAAAATAAAAAATAAAAAAACTATCCACTGGACTAAGGCGCCTCATTACCATTTCGTCAAAAGTTGTCTTATTACGTCATTTTATAGCTTGGTCTACTGGGTCATATTTCAGATATAAGTAACACTGTGACACTACTTATTTCGAAAAAATTCTGAAATATCGTACAAATCCAAAAAATGATTATTTTTTATCTTGACGACAATTATTATTTCATTTTTATAATAGCCTACATTTCCCCTGTAAAGTGACCCATGTGTTATAAGTCAACGATATCTGTTTCTTAAACGATAACATTATATGCGTGTAGTAAACAAGGCCAGAAGTCACTCTATCTGTAGAGGAAAGATACCGCAAGATGGCCACTCGCTTGACCAAAATGGCTTTGATTTATCTCATAAGTACTTAACTTTTATTTGACAACAGACTTATTCAGTGGGACTATCGGCTTTCTTTGTTTTACAATATTACTTTCTCACGGTTTACTAAATACATTAAAGTTTTAAATTGTATCCGTCACGGGTATTGATTTTAATACCTTGCATATCAACAGGTGTCAAATTTATCGTTCAGTTGATGCAAGATATAAATCTTCCACTTTCTACACGAAAGTTGATTTGGAAAGTCAGACGGAACCGGAAAAGAGCTTCGTTCTATAAAGTTGTGGGATTTGACCGAACACACACATTATGGGTCCTTCAAAATATACAGTAGCTAACACGGATGATAAAGATAGAAAGTATACAGACGGACAATTTCTGAACAATGGAAACGGTGCTTGGTACAAGATAAACAGTTCAAACAATAAACAAATTTATAATTGCGGGGAGGAAAAACTGGACGCGAGATGGGAACGTGAACATCTGAGATTTGGTTGGGGCAAGTGGACCCCGGGGTAAGTTTCCGTTTATATTGTCGTCTTTTATTTCTATAAATCATACTCAATTTGTTAATCAAATTCAAATTTTGAATGACAGTAACTATCCTATTGTTGCAACATCAGTTAGAGTTTTGTCGGATAGCTTTATGAATAACTTAGTCCCCATACGTGTTCTAAAGAGATATCAGGATGCCAAACAATTTTTGTTGAAAAATGGAATGTTACTGTGTTTCATTAGGATACATTGAAATAAACGATGTTCTGCAAAAAACGTATTTTGTAACATAAATTGTAAGATTTCAAAGATTGCTATACAAGTGTTATAATTTTATGTACTTACAGGTACACATATATAAAGCATGCATAAGCTTAAACATAATGAAATCATATTTCGCTGAATTAATAAACTCAACATAAATACACCCACCGTGTTTGCGTGTTGCATAAATTATACGTGCAATTTTATATTTAAGTAAGTTAACCTAAAATCTACAACTTAGATGTAACTGTGAATTATCTTTACTTGAATATACACGTATGCTTTTTATACCTGCACTCCGATCTCGTTTTTGGCTTCGTCTTAAGTTTGTTGGGTTTAACGTCCTACCGACAGTATTTCAGTTATTTGGAGACTATGTCTACTTGAGACAGATATATAGAGCTGCCACACTGTAGTATCATGCCGTAGACACACCCATTCACATATTATCCTGACACCAGGCCAATTAGTCCTGGAACTGTCCTTATATCATGTGCACAAAGCAAATGAGCTATAACAGAAATCTTCGTCTTAAGTTGCAGAGTTAATATTTACATAGTGGTAAGAGTGTCCATCCTTGAATCACGAGGTCGTGGGGCCGATCCTTGTTCGCGACATTCAATGCCGTAAAATATGGCATTGGTATGGCTCCCTTGCTTGGCGGTCAGCAAAAAGGTGTAGTTCGAGGACAGGTTGGCCCGGTGCCAGAATAATGATACTGGGTGTGGTACTGTATCATGCCATTTGTCTATGGCGTGATATCGCGGAGTGGCATGCTGATAAGACTCACATCAAGTATGTAGTCCGAAATAATGAGAGGCATGGAAAAACAAATAAAATAAAACGATATTTCCTTTTAAGCTGCTCATCTAGTACTTGAATTGATGATTGTTTAAATCAAGTTTATATAATGGTCTCTTATATCATTTGCAGTTACAGAAGATAATAATATCAATAAAGATCATGCAATGACTGGTCCCCAAACCACGCGGACACGGGGGCTTGAAGCTGAATGGAGCGTGTCATATCGTTAAATAGAAGGGATGACACTGTTTTGAGACCAAACGTAGAAAATCGCTTTTTTACGGCTCTGATATTGTGAATGTGTCATTTATTTTTACCAAAGTTTGAATATTCCGCTGTAATTACAAATTTCAATATCAATGTTAAACTTTTTATTCACTGCAAATGAATTCGAAAGTAGCCTACCCCGGCAGTTATTAAGCTTAATAAATATTTTATTTTCTTATAGGAGTGAAAACAACACTTGGGCAATATAGAGTCTTTATTTTGATTAATTTCAAATGCAAATACTCCATAGAGAAAAAAAACTGCAATATTCAAACATTAGTATTAGCCAAAAACTGTGTCTTCCTTTTCTATTTTTTAAGTTTCAATTATTTACGATATGATTCGACCCATTATTCACTTTTTTATTTTAAAATTAGTTTTGTCGTTGTTTTGTCTTAAAATGAGGTTATTCATGATTAATGTACAAAGTGAAACATGGCAACCAGGTCCCCTTTGATAATAATCATAATTTGATTGCGGTTCGTGAATGAAAGAGATATACTGGAGATATATAAAACTATCTAGAAAATACACATTTGACGTTCATGTTTTAATTGACAGGAGTTTGAAGTAATCGAACCACATTTGTATTTAAAGGCTGACTCTCACTCTCTTATCGAAGTGATGCAATTTATGATTAAATTAAATCAATATGATTAAAATTACACGACTTCAATATGAGATAAATTCAATATTCACTCAAAACAAACAAATGTCTTCTATGTCATACGCTTGCTTAAACATGGTATACCGGTAGATGATAAAATTCATGATCAAGTCCTCGTATATGAAGTTGTGGTACAGACAGGACCTGTGTTTTTTATCTATTTTCCTTGCAATCTGCCCAGAGTCCCATGTGTTTATTAACTCTAGTTATAGGGCTATGAACATTTACAAATGCACGCATTGTTTACACTACCGTTTCATCTCAAACCATTCAACAATATATTGCTAATGAAATTCTTTGGAGATTTGTGTTCAGGATAAGAAGTAACATATTCTTTTATGTTTTGGGACACTCAAATACATGTGTTTGTGCGTGTGTGTATGAAAACTAAAGTGCTGGATTTGTCAATTTGAAATTTCTGAACTGATACTCTGAAAAACACTGTTTCATCATTAGCCCTCGAGCTTTTATTACAATACACTATACAGTCGAACCCCGGTTTACTCCACTACCTCTCTTTCAAATACCCGGCGTTATTCAAATACTTTGTTGGTCCCGATCACTCTCCTTCTTATTTCTATAGAAACATATCTGGGTTATTCAAATTTGTGCCATTCGAATACCTGGCCTCATCCGAAAATATTTTTTTGTCCCGTACCAATCAATTCGTATGATTTTCGCACTTCCTTTTCCGAAGTCACTGACGAGCAGTAATTACCGGCGACATTTTGAAAACAAACAATTGAAAGGTGCAAACGTCAATTAATTTTTTTACTTGACAGACAGATATCATTTATTCACTCAGGTACAATTGTACAATATGAGGATTTTCCATTATAGCGAATATAAACAATATAGTTTCCAGTAGTAAACATACAAATAAGTGCAAAATTCTGCTCAATATCAAACATCTATATGACATACAGAAAGGAGCATATGATTTACATGTATTCATGTATATATGTATGTATATTCAAATTCTTTTGGTTTAAATTTGTTAAGACTTGATGGGGGAATTCATGTGGATACAATTTATGAACAATCTAAGCATACATTAAGAAATAAACACATGAATAGGTTTAAAAGAATTTACAGATGAGTTGTTGAATTTTCAGCAATGAGATATTGACATTCAACATAAACTTGAGATGGCCCCTTGAATAAAAAATCGTTAGCACGTGTGTCTACATATAGATCAAGACCTTGGATAAAAGTATGCATTTAACTCATACTTCACACTTTAACTTGTCATTTACATTAAAATTATTTCATAAGATGTGAAACAAAGATTTCAAGTGCTGGGCAATTTAGGAAGTATAATAAGAATATACACTTGAATAGCAACTTTGGTATATGTATAAAAATGACCTATTTACGGAATCAATCAGCTGTTTGTTTATTTTGGTTTGAGCACATGTGTAATCCATTAAAAAAAAACAACAAAAAAACAACAAACTGTGGCGCTGGAGATTTCGTATTTCGATATCGTATTTTGAAGCAATGTTGTGTACATTTGGATTTATTTGACTACATAGGTAAGCAGTTAGCTTTTTATTTCTATAACTGATTATATGTTATGGTAGATATACTAATAGTATCCAGTTCAGAATTTCGCTAAAACTATACGAATAAATTTACAGAGATTCTGGAGCTTTGTTCCGTTCGATTCGTTCATGATGTTTGCAAAACTGTGATCACAATCTACTAAGCTAAACCCATTTAGGTACTTGACATGTTGATCACGGAAAAAACTACAATTGAAAATATAGTGTCTTTCTGTACCAGGGGAATCACTTGTACACAGAGGACAAGTTCTATCTATAAAAGCAGTACCATCATAACGTCCCGTCGACGGGAGTTTTGTGTTACACGTTCTGAATTTAAAGAGTGTTAGATAGTCATTGCGTGGGATTAGGTTAAGGTAGTTTTCGTAACTAAGTGATGTTTGAAAGCTGTTATATGTACGACCTTTGTTAGAAATTTGCATTTGATCGTGCCATGATTGTTTATATTGGTCAATAAGAGTAAGTTTAATACGCGAAGGAGTACTTTTATTGACAGAAGTATTTTGATTGATCCATAAGTCCGACCTGCCGACAGAGTTTAGAATGTCTTTAATTTTATGTAGCCATTTAAAATTTTGATCTGGATGATTAAGCATATATTGATACAGAATATATGAGAGTTTACTCGGAATACATAACAAACAATTTGTCATCTATGCTCAGGGCATTGAATTCGTCAAATGGGGCGTCGGAACTACTAATTCTAGGCCTTTTTGAATGTTTATTTCTCTGAAGACGCCACTGGTCATCTTGACTATCCTGTATATCGGACATTTGAGCCCGTAGTTCACGTGCGTCTCCCTCGTGGTCAAGCGAGCTAAACACATTTTGTGTTAAAACCGTGTATTGTGTACCTTCAGCCATACTTATAGATGTTCATAAATGTTCGCAAAAGTCACCTTACCACTCTAGAATTGTTTAAAGGAGTTGTAGCCTTCCAGTTTCAGCACAATTTTCAATTTGTTTACGTTTATGCTCTGAGGAATTTATGAGCTGCCATCTTGTATACTACCGGAAACGGAAAGTCTGAAATGGCCGGAGACAGCCGCTTACAGTTTACATGTACATAAATTGTAAATTGATTGGGTGTTTGTGCAGTTCAATTATAAGGGTGATGATTGTAGTATTTCCGATACGCTGGTAAAGGAAAAGTTTAACCAAGTGTAACAAGCAGACCACGATTACATCGTTTTTCGAGACGACGTTGATGTAACGTTGATACATGTAGTTAACATGTGGTTAAGTCAGACATTATGCATATATGCAGAAAAAATGAATGTTGGTAAATTAAATATTAATCATCCATTGCTGTTTTCAAGACGGCGTTTATATTGGGCACATGTAATCGCTTGTGGTTTAGTGAGACCTGATAAATGTACATGTATGTATGTATCTTTGTTATTGACGTATGCATTCATTATCTATGTATCGAAATCATTTATGCATAAGAAGATGAAAGTTGTGAAATAAAAATTGATTATGTATAGTTTTCATTTAAATTACTTAATCATAACATATTTTAAAAAGTGTAAAGTGGGTGGGATGGGTTTTTGTCTCAACGATCGACGTGATTCGGGTTACATACATGCCTTACTCGAAATTAAACGCTGATCCCCGGGATTTCGAATAGCCGGGGTTCGACTATAGTTTATTTTGTTTCCTGCGGTATAAGCCTTTCTTTATTGACTTGACTATTTGAGTTTACCGTCGCCTCGACAGTATTTCAGTCATATAGCGACGTCTAGCAAATTTCCTTATAGAGGAAGACCCCGAATGCACAGAGACATCCGGTTAGAACCACCGACCTACCGCAAGCCAGCTGGAAGGCTTCCTCACATGAAAATCCGAATGACCCTGCCGGGATTCGAACCCACGCGGTGAGGGGCTGAGTGAGTGTTAAAGTCAGCGACTTTACCCTCTCGGCCACGGAGGCCCCCCTGTCTTTATTGATTAAATAGATAAATAGATTATAATAGAAACACGTTCTATCGTAAGAATCAAATTATTCTTTGACCAGATTAACTGTTAAGAATAGGTTGGCTGCTTGAAACAAGTGCTCACCAACACTTTTCACCTTCTCAACATTAAAATGATAGTAGCCTGTCGTAATGCTTTATTCCATCGCAGAAATTATTCTAACTTTGTCCCGGAGTTCGGAAATGTTATTAATTTAATGGCCGTTTGGGTATTAGAGGTCAACCGTGCACGTGCCCCAACCACCTTCAGCTTCTTACCATCGTTAAATGTATAGAATCTAAAGCTGTGGCATGAGCACAAAATGGTGGATGGCAACAAATAGGACTTACTGAATATCTAGCGATAGTCTGATTGCTTTAACCTTCCACGCTTACTGTAGACTGTAATGGCTGTGTTACAGATGGTTGCAATTCTTCAACACCATCCGCTGGTACGTCTTCTGGACGTGCGTTTTCAGCCTTATCCAGGGTTTCATCGTCAATGGCGTTATCAACGCTGTTATCACCACGCTGGAAAAAAGATTCGATCTCCCAAGTTCCAAATCCGGTCTGATCGCCAGTTCGAACGACTTCTTGGCGTTTTTTCTTGTCCTTCTCGTCAGCTTCTATGGCAGTCAGAGACACAAACCCAGGATCATCGGCGTCGGAATCATTGTCCTCGGGCTGGGCTCCTTCATTTTCACTGTACCACATTTCGCTACGGACTTATACAGCTATGCAGGCTCCGGTAAGTCTGTAATATACTTGAAAAACTAGTGACAAAGGTATTCGTTACAGCAGTACGGACGACATACCAAAGTCGTAAAAAATGACACTGTAATAGTTCCCTTGCTTGGCGCTCAGCATGTAAGAGTAGTTGCAGGACTCGTTGGCTCGGTGTCAGGATAATGTGATTGGTTGTGGTATTGTGCGACATGTCTAAGGCGTGATACCGCAGTGTGGCAGCACTATATCTGTCTCAAGTAGACATCATCTCAAAAATGACTGAAATACTGTCGGTGGGACGTAAAACCCAACAAACAAAAAGATTTATCCCCACGAAAACCTACTCTTGATTTAGATCTCATGTTTTTTTAAGAACCGCGAATAACGAAATTTAGTGTCGACGAAAACTGATGATTTTACAGTACTAGGTTAGGGTAGAATATTGTTTCTATTTGTTTTATTTATGATTGAATTATCAATTGTATTGCATACAGTGTCCAACACAGTGGTTCATGATAATTATTCAAATAAGAGTTGTATATTAACATTCTTACGAATACGTAGTTGTCCCTAATTGCATAATTGGTCTTATTTTCGTGCTAAAGATCGGTTGTTACACGAGCATGCCGGATAGCGGGAAATACTTTATATACTATACACATTAAGATTCGAGCCCTTACTTACTGCATTTTACATATAAACACTGTCTCTAGTAGATATAGTTTTCAAAGGACTGAAATACTGTCGTTAAACCCAACAAACAAACGAACATATATATAGGATTTGTCATGAATTGTCATTTCGAACGACAGAAGTAAACGGCTATCTGAGACCAACCAGTGACACACTGACCTCCATCACGACCTCTCAGTAGTGGACGTACAAACACGTGACCTACAGATATGGGTGACCAATGTGTACAGAAACATTCTTGTGTCGTCAAGTAAATAATCACATACCTAATGTCTGTGAAAATTCTGAAAGGCATTAAAATATTGCATTCTTTATAACGATTAACACGATGAACATTATGGTAATTTTAGAGCGCTTAGAAACTTGAATAATCTAATAGCAAATGAACTACAAACTTTATTTATTTTAGCTACTGGTCCTGTTTATTCACATGGAGTTAACGTAACACCAATATTATTCAAGTTAGTTGAAAGTTTTCACTGTGTTATCAGACCTTAAGACAAGTGGTATCACCAGTCGCATTATAAAAGGATAAACCAGGGGCGAGTTGCTCACACAATGTGTTTCAATAAGTTTCATTGACTGGTTCTTGGCTGGAGTATCTTCCCCTTACGTTACGTTATATGTAATCTTGAGGACGACCGGTACCCAGACTACAAAACACATTGAAACTATTTGTAAGCGCAAGTCACCCCAGTTCTTATGATGAGCAAAAACCATAGCGACAATCAATGGACCGAGTACCATAGCGCCAAGTATCAAGCTCCAAGCAAGGGTCATATATACCAGTACTCTATAACTAAGCAAGGGTCATATATACCAGTACTCTATAACTAAGCAAGGGTCATATATACCAGTACTCTATAACTAAGCAAGGGTCATATATACCAGTACTCTATAACTAAGCAAGGGTCATATATACCAGTACTCTATAACTAAGCAAGGGTCATATTTATATATCCGATAACTATCCTTCTGAAAAGTCAAAGCCATCGCATTCGGAACATGTACCGGTCCCGGTTGCTGAGTGGTTAGAGCGTCCGCCACGGAATCGGGAGAATGTGAGTACGATCACCGGCCGCGACATACCAAAGTCGCAAAAATGGTACTGGTATAGCTCTCTTGATTTTCGATAAACATATAAGGGTAGTTGTAGGACTGGTTGACCCGGTGTCAGGATACTGTGACTGAGTGTGGTATCATGCCACATGTCTCCGGCGTGAAATTACAGTATGGCAGCACTATGTCTGTAAAACAAACATTCGGAACATGTAGAAGTAGCATCACGACATCGCAAGCAGATATACCATAAGATTGATGACTTTTGAGTGTAGTGAGAAACAGTACTGCCACTAATCATTTAACATATCAATGTAATTGGCTCTTAGAATGGTCGGTGGATTTCGAGTCAGTTTTGATTATAATATTCTGTTTTTGTTTATGTGCAGAAATTCTTAGGCCCAAGTGATAAAGCAAATACACAGTACCATTATCGAGTGAATGTATTGAAAGTTGAACTGAATACCGTTTAATATTTTCATGAATAACTTAAAATATCAAATCTATACACGCATGCAAATGAACGTTAATTAAAATCCTTAATCTTAGAATGGAACGGAAACAAGATCGCATTATACATTAATCTAATGTCAGATTGACAGGTGTTTAACCCCAAGCATTACATCACGACACCTGCTACAGGCTACAGCTTAGGAGCTTAGGGGCGGATGTTGTTTTTTTTGCGGGGGGGGGGGGGGGGGGGGGTTAATTATTTAATTTTTTTACTGTATTTGCCAACCATGAATCTTACCGTCAGGGTAAAAAATGCACTTCATTTCCTATTGTCAAATACATATATAAAGTTACAGAAACACTCATGATATAATTGGTGCGGGTGGACGGTTGGGGCGCCGCTTCCGTCCCCCGCTCTTTTAATCCCCATTGCAGCTTCACTTGTATATACATCATGTGTATATTTATTTTAATGTAGAACGATGCGTGTATGAAACATCATCGATACAAGCTTACATTGATGTCAAATATTAACATACGAGGGCGAGTCAATAAATAACCAGCCTTTGACTTTTCCGATCAACCGAGACATCCACGATTTTCACGCATTGTTTCAATATATGTACTATACCTGTGTACAAAACTCACATGTATACGGTCATTTGTTTGTCAGATATTGAATGTCAGACATGGCTAGTGATGTAAAAGCAAGCTTTTCATCAAAAGTGGAGTACCGTGCTGTAATTCGGTACTTGCATTTAAAAGGTATAACTGGTAAGGACATACATGCTGAGTTAGTTGATGTGTGTGGGTCTTCTGCACCATCTTATTCTCAAGTTAAATTCTGGGTTGGGGAGTCTTTAGAAGAGAAGCCAGGTCTGGACGCCCAGTTGATGCCACCGACGAAGAAATGTGTAATAAAGTCAGAGATCTGGTATACTCAGATAGGCGAAGTCAGGTTTAAGAAATAGCACAGGCATCAGACATTTCACATGGTACCGTTTCAACCATCTTGCATGATCGTTTAGGGATGCGCAAGCTTACAGCCCGTTGGGTCCCAAAATCCCTTAACAATGAACAAATGGCAACGAGAGCATCAGTGTGCAGTGCGTTGTTGAAGCGTTTGAAAAAGATGAATTCCTTTTGCGTCTAGTTACTGTGGATGAGACTTGGGTGCATTATTATGAATCAGAAAATAAAGCCCAGAGTCGTCAGTGCGTAGGGCCGGGATCCCCAAGACCAAAGAAGTTCAAGACTCAACCATCTGCTGGCAAAGTGATGGCCACAGTATTTTGGGGCACAAGGGGCGTTATTTTGTTGGACATTTTACCCAAGAGAAGTACAATAACCGGAGCATACTATGCAAACCTGCTAGACCAGCTGAGGAACGCCATCCGCGAGAAACGCTGTGGTAAACTCTCCAAAGGTGTTTTGCTGCAACAGGACAATATAATGCAAGAGTCCAATAAAGTTGCAATGGATGCTGTGGAGCGAAATGGGTATGAATTAATACCGCACCCTGCCTACTCACCAGACCTGGCTCCTAGCGACTTCTTCCTTTTTCCAAATTTGAAAAAGGATATACGTGGACGTCATTTCCGGTCTGACGAAGAAGTCGTGGCGACAGTTGAGGAGTGGTTCCATGGAAAGGACTCTGACTTCTTCACTTCTGGGCTGATGGCACTTGAACACCGTTGGTCCATGTGCATAGCCCTGGAGGGAAATTATATTGAAAAAGAAGAGGTAGATCTCAACCCGAAATAGGTTAGGCTGGTTATTTATTGACTCGCCCTCGTATAAGACTGATTAATCAAATCCTATATGTGTTTTATTTCGAAATTACACATAGTTTCCCCTTCTTTGTATACAAAGAAAAATTATGTTCCACTAGACCAGAGAATCGGTGTTTATTGTAATTACAAATCCATATATACACATAGTCGTACAATAATATGCATATTACAATGAAAATATAATAGTTACAGCGGCTTGTCTTATTTTTCATAAGTGCTGTTTTGACGGCAAATGATATGAAATATGACGATGTTTCTCGATTGAAAATATCGATATCAATGTCATCCAAAATAGATATATCGATATCAATGTCACCCAAATTAGATATATCGATATCAATGTCACCCAAATTAGATATATCGATATCAATGTCACCAAATAGATATATCGATATCAATGTCATCCAAATTAGATATATCGAAGTGCGTCGTGGTCCCGCGGATCCAAAAGTTATGGGTATTCGTTGGGGATAAAAATCAATTCCATGACATTCCCATGCGCTAAGCACTGGTCACGCGCAGCAACACCAGGGGGCATTAGTATAAGTTGTAAGAACTTGTTTCCCAATAGACGCAAAACAGATAAACTTAAAAATAGGCTTATTGTATGCTTTGCCTTATCGATGCGTAGACGACTTTAGAGCTTCAGAGCTTATTCAAGATAGGTATTAGATCCCCATCAATTACATCAAAGTCATGCATATAACTGCACAATGTTAGCTTTTAAGATGCCAAACAAATTGAACAATGCAAATAATAAGTCTGTAGGGTGACACAAGTTTCTTATTACCACCCTTTGCTTTTTGTTATCACTCCTGAAAGCTAAAAATGTGACTTTCTCCATTTTCCTACGGTGATGTCTAGATTCTAAACAGAATCATATACCGTAAGTTTTTCTCGAAAGTCATTTTCAGTTTTTAGTATTCACAGAAATTGTATATTTCCCATAGGCTTCTACGGAAAAATATAATAAAACTTGAAAATACTCTCAGTGAAATAATTGCATTTTTGAATGTCTTCACAGTGACAACGTTTCCTAGAAATATTACCATCCAGTGTCAAGATATGGAATATGTCTATTGAGGTGCTTTTACCTTAAAATAACCTTTTTATCATTTCAGATTTGGGTGACTTTGAAAACGTATGCAGAAATGACACAACAGTCCGCGTTCAACATAAAGGCGACTCCAGTATCCAGAACTACTTGTATGTATTCCTTCTCGCTAACGCACTGCACGGAGCCGGGTCAACGCCTTTGTTCACGCTTGGTACCAGCTTTATTGACGAAAACAGCAAGGCCGAGGAAACTCCGTTTTTCCTTGGTAAGTTATTGCATTATTAAATGTTCCCTATTGAAACAAAATATGAAAAATTCATTACATTGTATTTAAAATAAAATGTATGTGTCTGTATCTATGAAACAAATCTTGAATTCATTTAAAATTGTTAACTTGAAAACATGTTCCGAAAAGATAGGTATGACGTTCTCTCAATCATTTGATTTATTTGTCTGTAAATATGATAATTCATAATGCTAAAAAATATGGAAAAAATCAAATTGGTTTTTTTCTTCCCCGAAATTTAACATAGTCTGTCGGATATCTTCTATCTAACATTATTGGTCTCTTTACCTTTGAAAATTAAAAATCATCAGCGATTTATTTCAATAGAACTACTTTCTGTTTCACGATGTGAGAGAAGAGATCGATCTATTTAACAAATGAATTTGATTCACAAATTCATGGTGTATAGTATCTATTAAGACATTTCTCCAAATAATTGAAGGATACGCTCGCTTCTACCTTATATTGTCTATAAAATGACTCTCAAACGATGTAAAGTATATCGGAGATATAGTATAACTATAATAAGCCATTTTACATTACGCTATGAATACTAGGCACGGGTATTTTTTTTGTTGTCCAGGTATAATATACTGCCTCGCCTCCCTGGGCGTGGCCGGAGGGTACATGGGTGGGGGACAGTTCCTAAATATTTACACAGATGCCGACCGTGTCAACACATCCAGGTAGGATAATGGTGTGATAGAATATCATGTATATTGTCTTAATTGAAATATACATGTATTAAACAATAGCGTCTGTATGCAAGGTTATGCAATGTATACAATATCAATACAATACAATATTGTACTGTATACAATATCAGATAATATATTATACACGTACATGTATGTTATCATATATATACAATACTGATTGTTTTTATATTGCTTGTCTGTCTTCATCTAAAATTTGATACTCAGTCGTTAGTTGTTTTTCCCCAATATGAATTAACATATGCAGATTAATGCGAGTAAGAGTTAGTAATACGAACACTTTTTAAATTGCATATTTGAAAACCCGATATGTTAACTTGAAACTGCAACTGTCTAAACATACGTTCCCAAAGTGTCGTATCTTCATATTACATGTACTTTGCTAACACATCCAAGCAATTAATGCTGAGCACGTGCATTAAACACACCCGATGAACAGAAGGTCTTGAGTGCTATCCTCAGCTATGACATGTAATAAGTCGTCTAAATGGTTCCTTAATTTGCGTCTATTTTATTGTTTCATTTTTATGAAATGTCTTAAGATTGCTTAATCTGGTGTTAAAATGATGTATCTGTGCGTGGTTTCATGCCACCTGTCCAAGACATGTTGACAGAATTTTGACATATATACAGAGGCGGTACAAAAAATGTCTCAAATACTCTCTGTTGGAGTTAGGATAATCCATTCATCATTTAATAATAAACATGACTCTACTATTGCTTAAAAAGACTTCAGTGCAGATGCAAGCATCCACTGACTTGGAGTTATAGGCTTTTTTACTCAAAGTTATGAATGCTTGCATTTACTATACAATTCTAAGGATCACTTGATGGACTTGACTATTTGAGTTTACAGTCGCTTCGACAGTATTTTAGTCATATAGCGACGTCCAGCTAATTACAGGTGGAGGAAGACCCCGAATGCACAGAGGCATCCGGGTAGAACCAACGACCTACCGCAAGCCAGCTGGAAGGCTTCCTCACATGAAAATCCGGATCACTTGCTGGAACATGATCACAATTTAATGATAGAGGAATAACTTTAAAACCAAACAGACAGTGTCATCTAAAAAGAAAAGATCCGAAAGACAGGAATATTGGCGATGTAGTGTTAAAACCAATAAGGATACAGGAGACATGTGATCGTTGACAGGCGTCATTGTCCATTGGTAACGTCCATGAATCCAGAATCGAAGGTTGTGAGTTTGAACCCAGTTTGGGCAAGGACTTTTCATGGCCACAAAGTACAGAATGCCAAATTCAGAAATCTTCGAGATGAAATAGTACATCTTATAAGAGCTTGTTTAAATTAAGAAACAATAATTGATATGAATGTGTTTTATATCAGCATCACCATCAGCCCAATGGACCCACGGTGGGTGGGTGCGTGGTGGATCCCTTTCCTGGTTAGCGGGACAGTCATGTTCTTTGTCGCCATACCGATAATGGGCTACCCCAGGCAACTGCCAGGTACGCAGTTAAGGCAATCCACCCATCATTAAATCATATTCATGGTCTCTCAAATGCTTAAAAAAAACTTCAATACATATGCAAGCATCAATTTTACTCTTAGTCTATAAAGGCTTGCATTTACCATAGACTTCTCATGATCACTTGGAAGACCATGCCCACAATTATATGATGGACGGATAACCTTAATACGTCTAAAATCATTCAATATAGTAGAAGCAGTGTTAACGTGCGGCAACCATTTATAATAATAAAAATGATACTAGCAGCAATACTAATTATAAAAATAAATAAAAGATAATAATAAATAAATTAAAAATGACTTAAGATCTGGGTTTCAGATTAAATTTACGTGATTGATATCCATCCTTATCGTCATCCTACCATCTTTGATTATCTAAAAGTGACCTTCTTTACCGCTGACGATCTCTAACCGAAAGTTTACGTTGCTTACTTATGTTTTAATCAATTTCGCGAGAGAAACCGGTACATGCTTCATACACATGTGTTAGAGAAAATAAGTCAGCTCTAGAATATAAAAAAAATGAAAAATAAATATTTCTTTTATTTAACCGTTTAACAATGTTTGTATTTCATTCATTTTAGAGTAGGTTATATCGTTTTGCAAATGTAAAATTAATGAATTCATATGTTATTACACAAAATTAATTGTTTGTAATACATGTAATATAAAACCTCGGGCTTCTTCAAAATTATCTTTATAGCAGGAGAAGTCAAATCTTCAATACCTCATTTCCAGAAACAATAAGGTAAATGATGAAATTTGCTTTTCAAAACAAGATTCGTATTTGATTAACGATGGTGTAATATCATTATACTTATAATCTGATGCTGGTTTTAATAGATAACGTGTACTTCCCCCAACAGGAAGTGCGGCCTTGCAAAAACAAAGGAAGTCCGAGACGTCTCAGGTCAACACGGATCAGTCCCTGAAGGACGTCAACTTTGGGAAAAGTTGGAAAGATTTTCCAAAGGCAATGTTCAGTTTGGTAAGTGGGGCCATACTGTCTTTTCACGGAGGTGTTCGGCTATCAAGAGGCAGAGGTGATACCCTAAGAGAATGGGGTGCTCTTCACATCTTGAACGTATGTAAGGCAGCTGATCCCCGTTGGCTGATAGGTTAGATTGTCCGCCTCGGGAGCGAAATGTCGTAGATTCGATCCCCAACCGCAACAAACAAAATTCGTCAAAAACGGTACTGGTTAAGCTCCCTGTTTGGTAACATGATATACAAAGAAAGTTGCAGTTGAACATTCTTCATTTTCTAATTATCAAAAGATATCCACTTCCTCTCCATGAATATTTTTTAAAATATATATCATGTTCGAATATTGAAAACCAACCTCATATTGAGCTGTAATTGTAATGAAAAAAAATCATCAAATGGGAGAATCGTTGGGTAAGCGCTTTCCGAAATTTAGAATTCATTATTTAAAATCAAGTTCAATTCTAATTTTTCTTTACAATCATTGGACAGAAAGCGACTTCGCTTAATGAAATTTTTTACGTTGGCACTACAAGAGGCGACCGCCTGGTCTTTGTTATAGAAAGAAATCGGAGTGTCTGGAGAAAATCCCACGTGTCCGAACTGGTGACATTCATATTCTCAGAAAAGTCGAAATATTGAAACACACAATTTGAAAGCTATATGAACACAACGGAAATCTTAAAAACCGCCGATAGTTTAACTGACGCGTACCCACAAGAAGTATCTAACATAGTCGGAAACAGTCCAATCGCAGTCAGAAGCACTCGGACGTCATGAATATTAATGAGAAACAAAACTGCTGCATATTGTTCTCGCCTTTTGGTCAATATAAAAGAAATTACACCAACATTAAACACGCTTGTTTTACATAAGGCAAACACAGAAAGTGCCAGTTCCTCGAGTTTTTTTTTTTTGTATTCTCTTTTATTTCAACAAAGAAAACATGGGTGCCCCCATTTCCTCGTTTCAAATACTATAACAAAGGAATTATGTTGTAAGTGTGAGGAACACCTCAAATTATCCGATATTTTACAAAAAAAAAAAAAAATAAAATAAATAAAATAAATAAATAAATATAAACACAAATCGGCCATCGGGCCACGATGTGTTTTTTCTATATATTTCGGCCTTTCACCTTCCATAGAACTTTCAGTTTCGTGGCTGTCTGAATGTTGTTTAGCCACTTTGAATCGGTGATCTTTTGTCACTTTAACTTATTCTGTATGCATAATTAATTACCAATAAGCCTTTCCGACAAAGACGGACGCATTTCCGTAAATCCCCGTGGCAAGGTTTTGTTTATACATGTAGACTATACTGATTTCACCAGCCGACTTGTAACAGTACATTTAGGCAAATATCGTTTTTATAACTTTCATATTTTAAAAAGTGCAGATTTTCTAAATCCAATATCAATTTCTATTACATCTCTGGATGACAGAGTGCTGTGACAGTATATATATTTCAGAATAAGTTTTAGCTTATCGTATATCGGATTTTTATGTGTTTATATTTTTTCTGACTTTTCAATATGAGGAAGCATTCTTTACAAAATGTAAATTATGGATTGAAAAAGTTTTATACTGAAGCTATGTGATTTTCTCGACTTGCAGGCTAAGAACCCTACGTTCCTGTTCCTGTCTTTGAGTGGCTGCACCGAGGGAATGATAATCAGCGGGGTTGCGGCGTTTGGAGCCAAGTTTCTGCAGGAGAAGTTCAATCTGCCGGCGGCCCTTGGGGCCTTTGTAATGGGTAAGATAAGTTCAAAGCATCAAATGTTTTTCAACACGGGTTCTCTGTATTTTGTTGCATTATCTCTAAACTGTTGTGTCAAGTGAACTGTAAAGTATATATTCTTCCGTAACATTTGCCATGTTCAAGTTACAAACTCTTTGTCTGTTTATTTATCTCTGTCTGTACTCTCTTTCTTATTTATTGAGTTGCCTCAAAATATTCATATATTATACATATATAGAGATGCTTGTTTTAACCTCATGTTTCATATTTATATGAACTGTGACTAAATAAAATTTGAACTTGACAAATCATCACTAAGTTTTCGATAGCCGGCTGTTTTTTTTTCATAATGCGCATTTTAGTGTTAGTCGCATAACATGATTTTAAGTATTTAGAGTGGCTTTACATGTAAACGTAATGTACCGACGTAAGATATACATGTTATAGTAGACATATATATGAATTGTATCTACATTATATGAATAACGGATGTGCAAGAGCTACATAATTTTTATAATATACAACTTACAAGTGAGTGACTAAATTACATGATTTTTAAGGTAGCCAATAGGATGATTTCCCGACCCCTACAACTACCCCGCCATATGAAGGGGAGAATAACCTGCGACTTCCCTCTAGTTAAAGCGGAGGAGTCAATTTAGCTCAGCTAGGGAATGCCAATAGTTGTGTTTACAGGGGTAGCATTGATAAACCACGTCAAAACAAATCATATAGTAACATTCTTTCACGAATGTGACCACGTGTAATTAAATATACCGTGCTAGCTTTTATATACCATATTCGTAACAAATCACATTTGTAAAATACATTTTTACGAATGTGATACATCACATATCGGCATCGAACATATTCGTCAAAAAATATGCCACACTTTATATTTGCTTGATTTCCGTTACATGTTTGTTTGTTACGCATGTAATTACAATTGTAACAGGTGTTTCAAATGTGATTTGAAGCAAATGTGGTCAAATTTAAACTAAATTTAATTAAATTGTTACAGCTTGTACTAATAAATCCTGCGTTGGACCAGATCTTCATCTGGGAAGGGTATAAGAATCCCTTGCCTCAAACGGGGTTCGAAACCACAACGGTCTGATCCGCAAGCGGGGATATAACGGCAGACCACGACACCCCTAGGGCCACCTATCATGAAATCTTGACCTCTCGCTTCAGGGCTAATCACAGTACCCGGTGCGGGTGGGGGAATGATCCTTGGTGGCTTTATTGCCAAGAAGGCCAAACTGAAATGTAAAGGCATCATCAGGATGAACCTGATCGCCGCCTTCCTCGGTCTCATCCTCGGCTTCACCTTCCTGCTCCAGTGTCCCACACAGAGTATAGCTGGTGTAACCACGGAATACGTCACTGGGAGGTGAGTAAACGTCATCCGGAAGTCAGTATACGTCACCGAAAGTGAGTACACGTCATAGAAAGGTATACACCGTTATGTTTTCAAGATGCATACGGTCTGTTAAAGGTGATTCAAGATATGTATAGCTTAGTTCATAGTTGCCTTCAACTACACGATATAGTCACGAGGGCGGAGCCCGAGTGACTATGTCGTGTTGTTGAAGGCAACTATGAACTAAGCTATTTAGCACATGGTATTTTCCGTCCACTAGCGACAAAACGTCACAAAAGTGTGAGTTATGTGGTTGCATAGTCCACACATATTGATTTTTTACAAAAGTGTGGACTACGCGTTATAGTCCACGGTGACTATGAACAAATACTGGCATCTGATTTGATGAGAGGAAAATGCCATGTGCTAAAGAGTAGTAATAGAAATAACGGTAAAAATACAGTATATAGTAAAAAAGAACATAATAATTACAATGTATATTATCTCATTGTAAGATACAAAATAAAACGTTTATCCAAACCATACGTAATGTATAAGAGCAGGATATTCTTTATTAACTTTCCATTATGTGTATGAATAAAGTAAGCTAAATAGTGAATACCACTTCAGGTCGTCAGATGTCATTTATGCATCCATTTTAATGAAGTCAAAATGCTGAGAACAAACTCAAATACCATAAATGTATCTATGTTAGACAATGAATATATCTATACAGATGTACTAGACAATGGATATATCTATATTGTATATAATGATATCATATATCAGAAAATGGATAAATCTATATACTAGATACGTTATATTATATACTAGACAATGGATGTATCTTAATACTAGATAATGAATGTATCTATATACTTAAAATGAATATATCTGTATATAAGACCAATGACCATATTTGTATGATAGACAATAAATATATTTAATTACAATTGATGAATTTCCGCTGTTCACAGATAAGTGTATATATATATATATATATATATATATATATATATATATTATATATTTTTTTTTACAGCTGTATATACATGAATGCATTATAAAATATGTATATACGTGCATGTTTGTAGCGGTCGCTCCGGACTGAGTCAGCTCCAACACGCCTGTAACGCTGACTGCGGCTGCTCGTCTCGCGTGTATGACCCGGTTTGTGGGTTTGACGGAGCGATATACTTCACACCTTGCCACGCCGGGTGTGATAGTAACTACACCTTAATGATGGGGCCCATGGGACCATTTAAGGTACACCATTTTAGAGTTAAAATACCGCATCTCATCCATTTAAGGTGCACCATTTTAGAGTTAAAATACCGCATCTCATCCATTTAAGGTACACGATTTCATAGACAAAATACCGCATCTCATCCATTTAAGGTATACGATTTCATAGTTAAAATACCGCATCTAGCCTACACAATGGCGATGCTATAATAACACATCATTTATCATACATCATTTCATACATAACGCATAAGTTGATGAAAACATAACGCCATTTCTCGTATATCTTTTAAAAATTACAAAACCGAATCATTACATAGTTACAATATCACATCATTTAACGTATACCTTTACGATAATACACCATTTAACGTATAGCATTAAAGTATTTTTTAATGTTCACCATTTTATAGTTGCAATACCACATCTTTTATTGTACTGATGACATAAACGCAATACCGCATCTTTTAATGTACATCATTACATAAACGTGTCCGAGCGGTTACAGTCTAAGGCTACAAATCTCTCAGCCCCTCACCATTCGAATCCCGGTAGGGACTTTGGATTTTTCATATAAGGAAGCTTTCCAGCTGGCTTGCGGTAGGTCGGTGGTTCTACCCGGGTACTTCTGTGTACTTGGGGTCTTCCTCCACCTGTAATTAGCTGGACGTCGCTATATGATTGAAATACTATCGCAGCGACGGTAAACCCCAATACAACAACAACATAACGCAATACCGCATCATTTATTGACATCATTATAATAACACATTTAAGTTTTCTTTAATTTTAAATTATCATAGAAAGATTTGTTTCTTTTAACAACCTTTAAAAAATACTGAATGTTTAAACACGTACTGCCTTTAACTTAATCATGGGACTGCTTCAAAATATGCATTTTTTAATTGTTATAGATATGTAAAAAAAATAAGAACTTTTACCAGGGCGTTTAAAATTTGAGAATCAGTAAGTGAAGCAAGAGCGTAAAATCCAACGTCACTTTATCTTGGTACATGAATCTTAAATGTACCATCTTAACAATAAAATCCAACGTCACTTTATCTTGGTACATGAATCTTAAATGTACCATCTTAACAATAAAATCCAACGTCACTTTATCTTGGTACATGATCTTAAAATGTTACCTCTTAACAATAAAATCAAACGTCACTTTAATCATGGAACTGAATAATTTAAATGTCATTAACAATAAATCCAAGTCACTTTTCCTGGTACTAGAATCTTAAATGTACCATCTTAACAATAAAATCCAACGTCACTTTATCTTGGTACATGAATCTTAAATGTACCATCTTAACAATAGCATTGAATTTCCATTTATAATACTGACATGGATATGAAATTAACAATGAATAACAAATACTTGTTTTTGTTTGTTTGTTTGTTTATATTTGTTTTATTCTGATTAGATCGCATCATGTAAATATCCAATTATATAATTTTGCTAATCAATGCCATGGAGAATTGTTGTTTTGTTTGTCTGAGACACATTTCTACATAACTGAAACACTCATTTCAAAGTTAACCAAAACTTTAAGAAGTATTTTGGTTGATCGTAACAAATTTGTCAGGTAGTTTTGAATTATTTAGATGTTCAATCTACCAGATGTATTATTTATTATCAAACTTGTTTTCACCCAGTCACATTATCCTGACACAGAGTCATTTAGTCCTGAAACTATCCGTATTTGCTAAGCGCCAATCAAGTGGGCTATACTGGTACCCTTTTTACGACTTTCATATGTTACGACAGAGTATCGAACCCACGACCTCCTGATTCCGGGCGGACACTCTAATCACCCGGCTACAGGGATCTCAAGTTTGTGTGTACATGCATGAGTGATATATGCATATATGAGTGATATATGCATGTATGAGTGATATATGCATGATATGAGTGATATATGCATGTATGTGTGATATATACATGTATGAGTGATATATGCATGTATGAGTGATATATGCATGTATGATGATATATGCATGTATGAGTGATATATACATGTATGAGTGATATATGCATGTATGAGTGATATATGTATGTATGTGTGATATATGTATGTATGTGTGATATATGCATGTATGAATGATATATGTATGTATGAATGATATATGTATGTATGTTTGATATATGTATGTATGTATGATATATGCATGTATGAGTGATATATGCATGTATGAATGATATATGCATGTATGAATGATATATGCATGTATGAGTATGTTAGTTTGATGTATAGATGTATGTGTTCTTGTTACAGATGTACAGCAATTGTAGTTGTGTTGCCTCCGGTATGATGTACCAGTTTATGATATCAGCCAATGATACTGAGTCTGCGACGACAACCATACCGACAATAACAACCACCGTTGCCATGGTGACAGACGAGATGTCAGATTTGTCAAACGAAACCGCTCCGTCCCCTGGTAGGCGTGTCTTGAGTTTTGAAAACTAAGTAATCGAGAGGTGACTGCGCTGGAGAGCATGTATTATAGAATGGCAATCTTAAATATCGTATGATAGTCTCCACTGTTTAGGGACATGGAACTCTTTAAATTATTGATGCTGTAACTATAGCAACCAGGCAGAACAACATTTCAAACAATTTCATATCGTCCATTGAAAGCTAGAAATGTTAACCAGCATATTAAATGAAAAGGATGATAATGAGACTTTTAGCTTTTAGTGATTTTTAGTTTTTAGTGATTTTTAGTTTGAAAAAAAAAAAGTCATAGAAGTAATTGCTACTGCTGTTACTATTCCTGAGATATAATTTCTAAATCCACCTTTGTTCCTAAAACTACACGTATATCGTTTATATAGTATATTAGTTATGTTTTTTTTTCTCTAAGTATTTCGTGACTTTGGCATCGGTGCGTTCTCACGTGAGTTTGCCCTGTTACAGGCGCGTTCCAGGGGGTCTGTATGTCGGACTGCCAGCTACTGTACGCGGTAGCGCCTCTTTTGTTTGTCGGAATGTTGCTCACATTCATGACGTGTTCCCCGACACAGACCGCTACCATGAGGTAAAGTCATTTATGGTTTTCCCAACCTAATAGCCATCAATTCCAGCAAAATATACAATAATAGCTTGACAATATAGGTGTAAAGATGTCAAACTAGGACATACGGTCAAACTTGATTTAAGCGGTCAGTCAAAGGACCAAGAGAAAGTGGTCGTTTAACAGAGGTGACCACTTAATGAAGTTTCAATACATACCAAAATGCTACAATTTAGTAATTTTGGAGTTGACCGCTTAACACTGGTTGACCGCTTAGTACAGGTGGCCGCTAAGACAGGTTCAGCTGTATTGACATGATATTTAGTCACTTGTTCTTTTTCCTCTTATTTTATTTTCTATGTGTCTAAAACATTCATGCAACAAATACCCGATCACATAGTAATCAAACAATGACTTCATCTTCGATAACTTTATTAAGTATATCTTTTTGAATGAACATTTTATTCTACTTAGTTTTTGAATTGCATCGACCTTTCAACTCCGTATGGATATTGATCACACGTCACAATTTCACATTTGTTTTCAATATGCAGATTATTCGAGCATAATACAGGTTATACAGATAAATATATAATACAAAACATTTCAATATTTTGCGTAAGACCTCTAATTCTAACAAAGCAAAATAAAACAAAGCAAAAACAAACAAAAAACACCAAAAAACAAACAAAAAACAAACAACAACACAAACACAAACGAAGGTCAATTAGCTGGATGGATCGTTAGAGTGGAAAGCAATGATAAATTGTTATATTTCAGATGTGTGGAGAGTAACCAGAGATCGTTAGAATGAAAAGCAATGATAAATTGTTATATTTCAGATGTGTGGAGAGTAACCAGAGATCGTTAGAATGAAAAGCAATGATAAATTGTTATATTTCAGATGTGTGGAGAGTAACCAGAGATCGTTAGAATGAAAAGCAATGATAAATTGTTATATTTC
>CM037780.1:31937995-31987995 GCA_021229015.1 Solen grandis | reverse complement strand
AAAAATGTTGTTGTTTTTTTGGGGGGTTTCACCGTCGCTGTTTTTGTATTTAAATCATATAGCGACGTCCCGGGTAAACCACCGACCTCCCGCAACCCCGGGGGGGAAAGGGGTTCCTCACAAAAAACCCGGGGTTTCGAACCCACACTTATAAACGGGGGTTAAAAAGGGAAAAAATTTGTCATGGACGTAAGTAGGATAGCATTTTCGGGACGAGACGGGACCATTAAATATTTACCTGACGGGCCAAAGAAAGGTTTGCCCTATTAGTTGTGTGGACGGCAGTCATATAACAAAGCACCTTCATTCTGATCATCCGTTTCTCTGAATAACCCTCAATTTTGAAAAATATAAACGAACTATTGAAATAAAACACTATAATATTGGTATGCTTTTTTTAAGCAAAAGTTTTGAAAAATCAAGTTTGTGTAAAAAAATAAATAGTAGGGAAACATGAAAATTGTCCGTGGAATAAAGCATAAAAAAAAATTTCTCATGAGGGTATTTTGACCTTTTCTTTAAATTTATATCTTTGGTGTAGTGCCCCCGTAACCTGCTAACAAGCAAATGTAAAGTACAAAAAAATTTTATGTGAAGAAAAAATTTCAAAAAAAAAGCCATTTTTGGGAAATATTTCAATGCAATTTTAAAAATTTAAAAAATAAAATTTTTTTTTTCAGTAATTCCCCTTCTCTCTCTCTCTCCGTCTCCGCCCCCCCCCTTTGCCTAGGGGGACACTTTCTGAAAAAATACCGTGTTTGGCCATGTTTTAGCATGAAATTTGACAAAACATACAAATATTATAAAGAAAAAAATCAATCTGTGAGTTTTTCAATCGGTAAGTAAAATTCGGGCAGCCCCAAAAAAAAATATTAACGGAAAAGAGAGATATGGTTTAACATCAAATTTAAATTATTGGGGGAAAAAATAAGTGACTGCGACATTTTTTGGGGCTTTGGGGACAGTCTTTTGACCACATGTCTTCTTTATGACTCTAATATGCATTTATATAAATGGGAAAGGGGGCGCCCTTTAAGCCTTGATATCCCGGAAAAAACTGTCATTCGCCGCCCGGGGACTAAAACACTAAAATTTAACACTTGGGGTTCCGAACAATTTTTTTTCCCCCAGTTTTTTTTGTTGTTTTTTTTCATTTAGAGCAGAAACCTGCGGGGAAATATAAAATTATATTTCCCTGCAAGTAATGTTCGGGATTTAAATAAAAAGTTAAAGGGGAAAAAACTAAGTCTTTAACATGAACAAAACGGGCCAAATAAAAAATGTTTACCCTTATGGGTTTAAAACAACTGAAAAATAATGCTGTGGGTTAAACGACTTTGGGGTCCAACCTCGATTGATTGGCCCCAACCGTTAAAATTTTTTTTAAAATTTTTTAATCATCACCCCCTCTTTCTTTTCCTCAAATTTCCGCATCATGGGCAAAATTTCGTGTTTGTCATGCTCAAGGGCTTTGCTACATTTAACAATATGTATTCATTTGTTCAATAAAAATAAACTGGGGTCGCTTACACGACAGAAATGGGTTTTCGCTGACACTATCGGAAAAAAATTTTCCCTTTCATTTTTATTTTTTAATTTTCACTTGGGGCGTGCACACCCTGCGTGTATCAGTATTTATAGATAGATATTTGTGGCCCAAATATATTCAATGTATATATAACTGTATAAAAAAACCCCTTTCATGATTCCAACAATATACCCCAATTTGGGTCTTGGTCTTTGTAATTTTTTTTTAAGTTCATACCATAAGTAGCCAAAATTTTGTGTGAAAAAATTTATATTTCAAAAATACAACAAAGGGCTATGACTCTTTTAAAAATTTGGGTGATACGATTTGTGATCGTTTTGTCCAAGAAAAACATCGAACTCAAAGGGTTTAAAATTTTTTGATATTGTATTTTCGTCATCACTTCGTATTGCCCAAAGGGGGTTTAGGAAATGATAGGGCAGGTTTAAATTTTTCATGTGTGGGAAAAAAAATTGGGTTTTAACGTGATTTATTATTTTCTGCTTTAAAGAGCAGGGAAAAATTTTTTTGTATTGATGACTTCAGGTTGAAAACCCCTGATTCCCAAATTCCCCGACCACTGTCCATAAACTTTTGTTGTTTTTTGTTCGTTTGATGAATGGGGGAAACCCCAGACTTTTTTCCGCTTTAACGCATTTGTAAACAAAAAAACTGAAGTGTTTTTTTTAAGATACAAACGAAGTGGCTTTTCGGTTTTTTTTTTTTTCAAAAAGGGATTGAATATTTTAAATTAATACAAAGAAATTTTAATAATGATGCTTAAAAAATGTAAGATTTAATACTAAATCACCATTATCAAAATATATACTTATTTCCAAAAATAACTTTTTTTTTTTTTTTTTCTTCTTAAGGGAAAATTTTGGGGGAAAGGGATAAATATGGATCTTATTTGATTACGCAACCGTTTACTATCTTTACAGAAAATACAAAGGGAAAAATTTTTAAATAATACTATCAAAATTTTTTTTCAAAAAGTTATTCAATCGTTTTTTTAAAAATTTTTTTTATTCTTTTTTTGATTTCCATTTTTTTCGTAAGCATATACTTAACTATATTCATTTCAATTTTTTCCCCCTTTTTTTCTTTAAAAAACATTGATTTTCAACCTTTTAAAATTTATTGAGATTTTCATTTGCAAAGAGAGATGGAAACAAAGGCAGAGATTAAGCAAAATCATGAAAAAAATTCCTTTTTTTATGTAATTAACCTTATAAAACCCTCTTTAAAAATTTCAACAAAACATTTTTTTTAAAATATTGGTTATTTTTACAGATTTAAAAAATAAACCTTAAACCTTTTAAAAATTTTTTTAAAAAAAATCGATAGGTAGATATAGATGTATTTTCATTTTTCCCTTTAGGTTTTAGGGAAAACCGTGATTTTTAAATGCAATAAGTTTTCCGAAAAGGTTTTTCCCCGGCTCTCGTATAAATATACTAATTAAAACGTAAATGCACTCATTTTTTCAAAAACGTATCACAATTCACTATTCAAAACGGAAAACTCTTTTCCCCAAAAAAACAATCCCGATCTTTCTCAACCAAAAACAATGGGGGGCTGTCATTTCTTTCTTAAATTAATAGATTTTTTATAATTACCTCTTTTTTTTGAAAACCATAAATAAGTCATGTTTTATGACGTAATCACTTAAATTTTTTTATTTAACATTGTGATCTTTTTTTAAAATATTTTATTTACAAATAAATTTGTTTTTTTAAAAAAGTGACACAACATAAAAATTTCCCTTTAAAGGTTGGTAAGGTTTTGGGTAAAAACCCCTTGAAAAACCCCAAAAGTAAAAAAGCAATTTTGCCCCCACTCATAAAAAAATTTAGGATTTTTTTAAATTTTTTTTTTTTTATATTTCAAAGACTGCAAAATCAAGTGACTAAAAAGAAAAAAATCTTTTTTTTTTGCAAGGAAATGTTCAGCTAACGTTTGTTAAACCAGAAAAAAAAATCTTTTGAGAATGCGAACAGGGTTTTTTTTCACTTTTTCAAGTAGACATTCCATCAAAAACCCGAATATCTCCCTGTTTTTTATGACGTAAACACTTTAAATTTTTTTAAAACCTTTTGGGAAAGTACTCATTTTGAAAATTTTTTAAAAAAAAATAGTTCATTGGTCTAAAAAATTTTCTATTTTATATCTTTTTTTTTTTCAATAATACTTGCTTTAGTATCAAAGACGTCATAACCACGTGACAAAAAAAAAAAAAAAACATTTTTTTGCAGTATGCATCACTTCAATTTTACTCTTATCAATTCTGAAGATTTAAATTCGTTTTGACTCAAAATTCATGATGCCAGAGCGAGAGAATTTTTAAAAAGAATGCTTTTTGTTTTTTTAAGACGTCATAACCACCGGGGACTTAAGAGAAAATCATTCAAAAAAAGAATTAAACCTCTTTTCCGAAAATTTTGTCCACTAACATGCTTCTAACGCATCGGGGGGTTTTGTGACATTAAAAAAAAATTTTTTAAGACCCAATTTTCAAAACTCGGAAATTGCCATGACATTTTATAATTTTTTATGAATTTGGAAATTTGAATCCCAAGGGCACTCAAAATTTTCCCTACAGAATACACTTCTGTGAAAATATCAAGATAGGGGGCCAAAAAGGGAAGGCTCTAGACGCAAACAAACTTTTAAAGCTGTCGTCAATCAAACTAACGTCTTTTTGACGTCTTTAAAATTGAAAACACTTTTTTTTTAAAAATTTTTTTATTTTTTTTGGCTAAGCTTTTTTAAATTTTTCCCTTTTGTTTGGGGCCCTTGGAAACCTTTATAAATTTTAACTTTTTAAAAAAGGTTTTTTAAGAATAATAATAATGATAACAAGAAGAAAAACCTAGTTTTCTTTCCCGTTAATCGAATGATAGGAATTTCTGTACATGTCAAACACTAAAAGCAAAAAAAAGTAATAGGATATCAAATTCCCCTTTAATTTTTTGTACCGCCAAAATTTCCATAAATTTTAAAAAAAAATTTTTAAATTGAGGAAAAGGAAAAAGAAAAATGAAAATCATTTTTTTTTTATATAAAATTTTATTTAACTTGGCCTTTTTAAAAAAAAAATTTGGGCCTATTAAAAAAAAAATTTTAAAAAATTTTACTTTTCGATTGCCCCCAAAAATTTTTTTTTCTCCCTTTTTTGGGGTTTTCAATATATAAGAAAATTTATGACCTTAAATTTTAAAAAATTTTTTTTCCCGGGGAAAAAAAAGTGACTTTGTTCCATAGGATCAGATGTTGCCCTTCAGTAAATATTTAAAGCAAATCAAACAAAAAAAATTTGGCCTCATTTTAAAAAACCCTTAATTTTCAACAAAAAAAAACTTTGGCCTTTTGAGGTCACATACGTCCCTATACGTTATGTTTAAAAAGACTTGGAGACTTATATTCTTTCCCCCAAAAATAATTTTCTATCTTTCTGAAAGTGAAATTTTTTACGTATCTGAAGAAATTTAACGTCACTGCTTCCAATGTTGGATTTGCCTTAAACCGTTGCCTTTTTGAATTTGAAAAAAACTGAAAACCGGTTGGACAACAAGAGCGTAACATACATATTCTGTGAAATTTTGAAAGAAAAACGGGCCAAAAAAATGACGGAAAAACCGCGTAAAAACTTTTTTAACAACCCCCAAGTTTTTTTTTCATATGACGTCATAGGCCCTAAAAAAAATCAATAAAATGAAAAAATTCCCGTAAACATAAATTTTTTGCCCCGGGGCCCTTTTTAACATATAAAATTTAAAACGAAATATCAAAATTCTTTTAGACCTTTTGGGTTCATATGACATCATATGACGTTCGTCCCCAACAGAATAAAGAAGTCTTAGATACAAATGCAGTCCCAAAAATCAGATTTTAATTTTAAAAAGAAAGAGAAATATCGTATTTTAAATTTGACGTCAATGATTTAATCTTGGATTCCAAACCCAAAAAACCATTCCCCTTTTTTTGAATTTTGAAAAAAAGGACACCGGGGTCACAACAAAACCTAGATACACATTCTGTATATTTTTGATGAAAATGGGTTTAGAAAAAATGGGTTTTCTCAGCCGTCATTTTCACAAGGGAAAAACCACTTTTTAAAAATTTGACTCATGTGATTTAAAATGTTTTTATAAGACAGCAGATTGGTTCGATTCCGATTGTGTTACGGCTTAAAAAAAATTATTTTAATTCTATAAGTTTGATTAAAAGGGGGCAAATCTGATAATTATAATAGCCAAAGCTTAATTTAAAGTCTTTAAACAAAAAAAAAACTTTTAAGAAAGAAAAGTAATTATACGAAAAAAAATGACTTCCCCCCCCGCCCCTTTTGAAGAATGTGGGGGAAATTTTTCAGTCCCCTTTAAATTTTTAAAGAAAAAATTTTAAATTGAAAGAAATAGAACTTCCTATATCTGAAACAGAAAAAAGAAAAAATTTGTTAAAAAAAGTTTTAAAAAAATTTAAATCTTTTTGGGACCCCATGAACTTTATTGAGTCATTTGACATTTTAAACATCAAACCTTGTGGATTTGTTCAATGCCATTTTTAAAATTTGGGGCTTTTTTTCCCGACAGTGGTCTAGAGGTATTATTGTTCCTTTGTTTTAAAAAGAAAAGACTCATGTAAAAAATTATTAGGTTTTAAATTTGTCATGTTTTCGAAAAATTTTAAACCCGGGTTTTTTTTAATAGACTAAATGAAGGGGTTTAAAATAATAATAGATTGACGATGCGCATTTTTTTTCGCGAGGGTTTTTCAACTGGGGCATGCTTGTTTTTATTAAATGCATTAATTTAGGGGAAATTTTTAAATTTATAAAAAAAAATGTATTGTACATTTGTAATCTAAAACGTGCTTTTGATAGTGTTTATTTAAAGCGTTTGGGGTTTTTAAATTGTACAATTTAGGTATTTGAGGGAAAATAAATTAAAATTTTTTTTAAATATTTTCTATATTTGATATGACAAAAACCATAAAAGTTTACGTCAATAAAATTTTCTTCTACGGGCCCTGTCAAACGGATACACAACTTGAAACGGGTTACTCATTTGCTGTGAAGTTAAATCAAAAATCACACATTGGTAGCCAAATTAAAGTGAAAAAAAAAATAATTCAACAAATTAAGACGTCCCAAAATAATATGCACAACTTGCCTTGGCACTTATAAATTTTTTGAATTTAAAATAAAAATTTTGGGCTAAAAAAAATCCAAGAAATGGGCGGAAAAAATTACTTTTTAAAAAAAATAACAAAGGGAAATAATTTCATTGAAAATAAAACGAATCATTAGCGCTAAGTAAAAAGTTTAAATACGCTTTGGGATTATAGTGCTGTAAAACAAAATCAGACCTAAGGTGGCTGAGAAATATCGCAGAAAAAAAAACCCATTTTAGAAATATAAAAAGGGGCCTAACACTTTTAAAAATCAAGGAATCAGGGCTTCCAACGATATGCTTGGACTTTTTTACAGACTGACATACAGGGCCGACAGAAGTGCCCAATATAAACCCCATAATTAACTTCATATTTTTGGGGGATGAAAAGTCCCCCTTTACAAGGGCTATACTACAGAAATTTTAAAAGTAAAAAACCTAACCCTTTTTTTTCAAATGTAACCAGGGAAAAAAAGAGCAGCAAGACCATCGCTCGGACCCCCTTTTTTTAAAAATTTAATGCAAAACAACTGAGTACGGGGGGTTTACCAGAGCGACAACCCAAAAATGTTTTTTTTAAAGGCTTTTTAAAAAACCCCCCCTTTTTTGGGGAAATTTTTAAACCCCCCCAAGTAAAAAGGAAAAAAAAAAAAATTGGGGAAAACCCCCTAGACTAAATAAAGGGCCCCCTTTTTTAAAGAAAAGGACCCATCTCTTCAGAAAAAATGCCAAAAAAAATTGGTTTAGGAAATTTAAAACAAAAATTTTCCCCATTAAGAGTTAAAATTGGGCCCCTTGGAAAATGAAAGAAAGTGAAAAAGAAAAGGGGTTAAAACCAAGCCCCCGTGTTTTCATGTGGTGCCCCTACCATCTGATTTTCCTATCACTTTCACATATAACCCTTTTAAAATGATTTTAACATTTGTGTCAAGGGGTTAAAAGGGGGCCCCTAAAAAAACGGGGTCAGGGGGGGGAAACCCAAAAAAAAAAGGACTGGCTAGCCCCCGCTTCGCGTCGCAAAAAGGGAAAATTAAAACAATTATATTGGTAATTTTAATTAATTTTCCACCTAGGCCGGGGGGGGTTTTAAAGTCCCTTTGACGGTATATTTTAATTCCCGCCAGGGGAAAAAAGTCTGATTAAAGTATTTTTTGCGCAAATTTGGAAAAAAGGCTCAGCATAAAAGGGGAAGTTAAAAATGTTCCAGGCTGGTTTCCCTTTGGGGTCATGGAATGGGGCTGGGTTGGTATCATTCCAAACGTCTAGGGGACATACGATGGCAGTTTTATTTGTTGAAATAGACTTGTCACCAAAAGACCCGGACCAAAAAATTTAAAAAAAAAAAAAATGAGGGGCATCTGCGGGAAGGGTTTAGACATTTTTTTTAAAAAATAAAATTTTTCCTTTTTTACCTTAAAAATGAAAAAATTTTTTGGGAATAAAAAAAAAAAATTTTTTTCCTAAAAAATCTGTAAAAATGGTCTTTTTGGTCCCGTGTTTCAGCATTCCCCCCAAACCCAAAAAAATTTTTGGGGAAAATTTCCCCGGTTTTTGGGAAAATCAAATTTTTTAAAAGGGGGTTGTGTACCCCTTTGCCTGACACTCAGGGAAAAATTTGTGATTATTGTGGTTAAACGTAAGCCATTTCTTTTTGATGGAAATTCATGAGGGGTATCATTTTTATTTTGGGTCAATAAACCCCAAATGAAATGCTTGTGGACTCTTAAAAAAAATCAAACCCAAAATTTCTCTAACTTTTCCCAGCCCCTCCCCGGGAATTTTTTTATCAAAACCCGGAAAAAAATGGGTATTGGATGGTTTTAAAAGGGGGCCAAATTCTTAGCCCCGCGTATCTGGGTGCCATTTGTTTTTTTCATTTTTTTTGGGACTTTTTAAAAAAATTTTTCCCCTTTTTTTAAAGTTTGGGGCCCCTGCTTCAGATGGGTTTTTAAAACGGTCAGGGTGTAGATTAAAAAATGAAAAAAAAAACCCGTGTTTTTGATTTTTTTTTTCCAGTTATGACGTGGGGCCCAACCAGGGACAGCCTGGCCCCAAAATTTTTTTTGGGGGGCCCTTTGGGGGTTTCTTTTGGGAACCCCCCGAACGGAAATAGTTTAGAAGGAAAAACAAAAGCAAAGCGCCCCTGTGAGATTCGCGGGGACCCTTGTGGCACAAAGGGGCCCGGGTTCTTTGGCAGAAAAATTTGCGCTTCGGGGGGAGTCCCAACTTTTTTAAAAAGATCATTTTAAAAAGTTATTTTTTGGGTTTAAATTTTTTTAAAATTTTTCCAAAAATTTTTAAATTTTAAAAAAAATATTGTCCGAAAAAAGTTATGTCTTTTTAAAAAAAAAATTCGTTTTTTATTGTTTTCGAAAAAAAAATTTTCTTTTTGGGCGACACATGCGCGTAAAATTATCCTTTTTTTGGCTTTAAAAATTCACGATTACAAAAATTTTTTTAAAGTATTATGTTAAAAAATTTTTTAAAATATTTTTTTTTTTTGTGAAAAGGAAAACTTCCCCATTGGATTAATACAATTTAAAATTTTTTACGAAAATTTATTCCTATTCAATGAAAAAAAAATTTTTTTTTTATTTTATGCAAATGTTTTTACATCCCTTTTTAAAACCCTTTATGAGAAAAGAAGTATTAAAGGGGAAATCTTTACCAAAAAATGTGAATTTGGATTCACAAAAAGAACAAATTTTCATCGTTGCATCAACTAAAATTTTTAAAACGTTTTTACATACGGGTTTTTTCAAAACCTTTGATTAAGGGCGTCCCCGGGGCGCCAAAAAAAGCATTATAAAAGAAATATTTAAAAAGAATTTAGTACGTCTAGAATTTAGTATTTTAGTTTGGGGGATCACCCCTTCCCCGTTTGGCCGTCTCAACCCCTTAACTGCTTATCGATTTTAGAAAATTTTAAAAATAGTGGTTTTCCCGAACAAAAACTGTTTAAAAAATTTTTTGGGCCCGTGAGTAAGAATAAAAAATTTTTAAAAACGATAACTTCAAACCCCTGAGCAATTTTGTGAAATTTGGGGTGCTGTACACAAAAAAATCAAAAGGGGCCGGGGTCCTGACAAGTAGAAATTTTACCCCAAGAAAGGAGTGCTGGAAGAATAATGTTCCTGTTTTTTTTTAATGTTGACATAATGAATTTGTGCTAAAAATTTGGCCGAAAAAATGGGGGAAATTTAAACCCCCAACTTTGTGTTACAAAGAAAAATTTTAAAAACACTAACCCCAATTTGGTGGGGTTTGAAAAACTGCCCTTTAAAAAAAAAAAAAAAAGGAAAAACTGTGCCAAAAATTTTCAATTAATTTCTTTCCCTTTTTGTTTACCCCCCCCCCCCCCCCCCCCCCATTTTTTTGATAGTGAACAAGCATACCAATTTGAAGTGAGAGTATGTTTGATGGTTAATGGAGAATTGACTTGAATGAAAACCTTAACCGATGCCGTCGCCGTCGAGAGGTTCATAACAATAGCTTCACTTTTTTTTCTTCGAAAAGTTAAAACTCTTTAAACGACATCACCTCTTTCTTAAAACCGCAGCTAAATGGACCATTTAATTAGTTTAAGGCCCTTATGCTTCCAAAAGCAGTGTATATTCTTTGGTCAAAAAGCAAAAATGCTCCAGATTTGTTACGAGATGCAATCTGTACATACTCGTGACGACAACGTTTCTACAGTGCAAAAATAAGAATCTTTTACACAAGATCATCCAATTGTTCACAAAAATAAATACTAATTTGCATCTTGCTCCAATCTTCTCAAATTTCCAAAGATTTCCGTATGTGTCCGTTAACAAATCACGAGTGCATAAACTGATGACGTACAGCAGATAAACAAATTGTGATTCGACGACGGTTTTTCAAATTCAATTATTTTCGATTACAATCTGTTTTCGGGAAACTCGTCAATGCAAATGTAAACAATGAGAGTAGTTTGACATCCATCCAAAATATTGAATTGCGTGACTTGATCAACATTTTCATACTTTTAACTGTTATTTTACAGTAATATTTTGTACAATATGTGCATGCTATTTTTATATTTTCTTTTTCTTGAAAACTGAATCATTTGAAATATAATGGACCTTTTTAAAAAAAGAGTTTTATGAAGCAGATATGTGAAGTAACTGCTTACTGTAGGATAAAAGCAATACCAAACGCAAAAATCTGTTCTTAAATTACTATATGGTGCGTTGTTTAAAACATAAAACTAGAAAGTGTAATTGTTTATAAATTGGGGATCCGTAAATATGCTAGTCAGGCGTAAGGGGAAAATTCACAGAAGTGGGGTTCGAATTCGAAAAAATGGGTTTACTCTACCAACTGCACCACTGAAACAGCACAATAATCATTTTAATTACAAAGAGCCAAATCAACACTCTTTTTAAAAATAAACACACGCCCTACTGTTTATGATTTTGGTGAACATCATATTCCTTGATCCAATCGAAAATGTTTATTTTTTCCTTTTAAAATAAAAAGATTATATTGTTATTTGCAAAATGAAATCATGTAGTGGTTGTGATGGTCATTAAAAATAAGTCAAGTGGTGGATTGTACGCAAATAATAGACAGTAAACTTTTCATGGTTTTAACTATGAAAAGGGTCGTAAGTTCTCCATAAACCGCCTCAACATCCCGTTCTAACATAAAGGCTCCTGCTCAGCAGATTAACATGATGTTGTTTTTTTTTTGGTTTAACAGTCCCACCGACAGTATTTCAGTCACTTGGAGATTATTAGTCCCCACCGGTTGTTACACCGGAGGGGACTATAGGTTTGCCCTCCGTCTGTCCATCCGTCTGTCCGTCCGTCTGTCCGTCTGTCAGTCTGTCCGTCTGTCCGCTCTCACTCAGGTGATGCTCCGGGGTGAGGAAATTGGGTTAGGTTAGTTTTTATGGGGTTTCGTACAATTTGGCACTTGTGGGCTGATTTGTTGCTTGTGGGGTGCAAATTACGGGGTGCAAAAGGGCCAAAGATCAAAGGAAAAATCCCACAATGTCACTTCAGTGAGAACGTCCGTCCGTCCGTCTGTCCGCTCAAATCTGGATCCCGCGATAACTTAATAAACTAAGCAAGCTAACTTGATATGAAACTTGGTATATGACTAGATGGCAATGTGTAGATTATGCACGTCATTTTATTTTTGTTCTTCGACTAAAATTGTGGTTGCTATGGTAACGGAAATAGTGAAAATATTGCAAAAATGGGATCCCGCGATAACTAAGCAATCTAACTTGATGAAACTTGGTATATGACTAGATGGCAATGTGTAGATTATGCACGTCATTTTATTTTTGTTCTTCGACTAAAATTGTGGTTGCTATGGTAACGGAAATAGTGAAAATATTGCAAAAATGGGATCCCGCGATAACTAAGCAAGCTAACTTGATGAAACTTGGTAATATGACTAGATGGCAATGTGTAGATTATGCACATCATATTATTTTGTTCTTCGACTAAAATTGTGGTTGCTATGGTAATGGAAATAGTGAAAATTTTGGCAAAAATGGGGACCCCGCGATAACTAAGCCAGCTAACTTTGATGAAACTTGCTATATGACTAGATGGCAATGTGTAGATTTTGCACTTCATTTTATTTTGTTCTTCGACTAAAATTGTGGTTGCTATGTAACGGAAATAGTGAAAATATGGCAAAAATGGGATCCCGCGATAACTAAGCAAGCTAATTGATGAAACTTGGTATATGACTAGATGGCAATGTGTAGATTATGCACTTCATTTTATTTTTGTTCTTCGAAAAATTGTGGTTGCTATGGTAACGGAAATAGTGAAAATATGGCAAAAAATGGGATTGATTACCATATTGAGTCAAGGTGGACCCGGGTAGGGACTTTATGTGTTGCATACAACACCATTTTACTTGTTTCTACTTGAAACAGATATAGTGCTGCCACACTGCAGTATCACGCCGTTGAAATGTGACATTGATCCCACACCCAGTCACATTATTCTGATACCGGGCCAACCAGTCCTGGAACTTCCCATATATGCTGAGGGCCAAGCAAGGGAGCTATACCAGTACCATTTTTAACGACTTTGGTATGTCGCGGCCGCGAATTAAATCCAAGACCTCCCGACCGAGGCTGATGCTCTAACCATTCGACTACTGGGGACGGTAGATTAAAATGAAACCCAATAAGTATGATCATTTAGTTGTATTGTACAAAAAATAGCAATATTATTCACCCCATTCGGTTATGAGTTAAAGCCTTTGACTTACCAAAAAAATCTAGATTTCACTTGTTTCTCAACTTTTGCTTTAAATGATATCGCCTCCTAAACTGAATTTTAACTACAAATTGAAAAATCTTTTAACGACATCTCCGTAACCGCTGAGCAGTTTTTTATGAAATTCTATAGAAATTGTCATAGGGTGGTGCTGAACAAATATGGCTAAAATGGTTACGGTCCGCTGAACAAGCTTGTCTTAAGAACTAAAAATAGAAATATCATCTAAACCGCTGAGCAGTTTTTGATGAAATCCAATGGGAATGGTTACTACACAAAAACTTTAATGGTTCTGATTCGCTGAGCTCGATGGCCGTCAGCTTTAAAAATATAAATAGGTTGTCCACAGTTTGTATTATACACTCTTAGCACCGCCATTTCTAAAGCAACCCTCTTTTAACTTAGAGTAGTGTTTATAGCCATAAAACCACGGACAACTTCGATAAGGCTGATATTGCCACCATTTGGATAAATTATAGTCCTTGAAATAAAAATTATCCAGATTTCATTCTGTCAACTTTTACTTTTATTTATGCTAAAAAAATGACATTCAGGGGTGTAAATTCCACTCATCAGTTTGTCCTGGTCGGTTTAAATAAGTGCAGGGGGAGTGAAAAATCAGAACATTTCTTTGTAATTTTATTATTTTTACTATCTTAGACTTTGGAAGGGTGGTGATAATCTTAGAAAGTTTACGTCTTTGGTAGACTTTGATGAATATGATGAATCAGTATCAAAGCCCAGTTGTCTATATCAGCACATTTAAAAGTGGAATACAATCAATGCAATAAATAAAAAAAAAGTGAAAATATGAAAATTCAATCTTTCCTTTGACGACATGTGAACTATAGCATATGTAGGTCAAACGATTAGCCCAACTGATGTCACCGATATAATAAATGACTGTAGGAAATTAATTCTCCTACCTCTTCAGGAGGATTTCCGAATACTTACACGAATACTTCCGGAATCGATCGAGCTCTGTCATGTAGCCAGATCAGCCCTCGTAGGTCATGCATAGTCATAAGTGATTGTAGTCAAACAGGTGTCTGGCGAGTGACCCATGTCTAACACGGTTAGCTAGTGAAAGTTGAGATATGTGTTTATACTATTATATGTGTCAGGCATCTGTTGGTCAAACAATCCCACCACCTAAGTCACAAAAATTCTTTAGAGAAAATGAAATAATGTAAATTCTCTACGGAATCCTTTAGAGACATCGCATTTATCCCTAGCCATTCACAGACCATCCACGAAAAAAAAAAGAAAAAAAAAAAAAAAGAAAAACGCGAGATTTTACATTTACTTTCTTGTATTTTTTTCTTTTTCTATTATAAAATCACTGGAAAATCGGCGAAAAATGCGAGATTTGAAATTAACTTTCTTGTATTTTTTCAGCTCTCGTCTGCATACTTCTGAAAAATAAAAAAAAACCGCGAGGAAGGTACAGCGAATCTCGCGTTCATATTCATTCATTATATTTTTGTGTGTGTGGTTTTCTTATTACATGCAGTGGAACACACACCCTCCCACTTTCTCCCTGTCTCTCGTTTCTTCACTTCTTCCCTTACATATTATATTGTTATTCTTTTTAAAATCCATTTTAATGGTACTTTCACCTTCACTTTTCTCTATTTGTTAAAAACAATAATATATTCTATAAAAGATATAATATAATATAATTATAGTGAATTGTTTTGTTCATTGTGTAAGGGAAGGGGTTTATCTGAGTTGGATGAATTTGTTTCTCAACCCAATTTCTGTACATAAAAAAAGAAATCATCAATTGTTTATAATCGGAAAAAAGTCACTTTACGACTGAAAATTATTTATTATGTATTTTAAATTTGTTTTAATCATGAGAGATATTAGGGGGCCAGTATAACAAAACCGCGCAATGGAAATGTATATAATAATGCACATAAGAAGTTCAGTACTGGGTTTATTTTTTCATAATATACTTAAATACATATTGAATGGACTCTGCATTAGGTAGTAAAATTAAAATTTTTAAAGGATGTATATTTATTCATGATCCATATGCAAGTCTACCGCGCAATGGAATTTTCATTTCGCATATATATATATATATATATAATATTATATATATATATATACACTCACCAATTATCTGTAATTGTTCTGTTCTTTGCTGTAATTAATATCGGTAGTCTTAGAACTCAGAAAAACTGTTGCGTTTTATTCGGCTTGTAAATCATCCTAAAATGACATAAATTATGCAAAAACATCTGCATATCAAAATCACGGTATCCTTTGGATCCTCTGTATAAATATTATGTGTGAATAATAAAAAATAGCTGAATTATCATATACGGAACATAATATTTTATGCATATTTTTAGCTCGACTATTCGAAGAATATGAGAGCTATTGTAGTCGGCGTTGGCGTTGCAGCTTTTGCATGCAAGTTACTATCAGCCTCATATCTCAATAACCATTTATGGTATTGACTTGAAAGTTTATAAATATGTTCAGGGGCATCACAACAAGGTAGATAACTCTTAACAGAATTTAACATAAATTATGGCCCCTTTTTAACTTAGAAATTTTGGTTAAAGTTTTGCATTCAAGTACTATTTAGTTTATATCTCAGAAATTGTTTATGGTATTGACTAGAAAGTTAAGGAGTGTATTCAGGGGCATCAGAAAACCAAGGAGGATAACTTTTGGACTGAATTTTATACAAATTATGACCCTTTTCTAACTTGGATACTTGGTCAAAGTTTTGCATGCACAGTGTTATTATGCTTATGTCTCAGTAACTAGGCATGACTTCATAAAATATTAAGGGGTATCAGACTATCAAGGTATATCAGTTTTGACTATTATCATATACAGGGTATGTGAAGGGCAAGAATTGAAAAAAGATTTCATTTGATTTACAAACAAGCATTTTGAAAAGTCGAGCGTGCCGTCCTCTGACAGCTCTTGTTTATTTTTGTTGGTATCGACATGTCATTCTTTACAAATATATTTATATTTATAATCAAATGACGACTGCCAATTTATTAATGATTTCGGGGAATGATTATTTCCACTGCAATTTTTTCTTTTGAATGTTCACATGCGTGCCGTGTCTGATTAATTTATTTGAATGTGCGACATCTGAAAAATGTGGCATGCTTACCGATGCACACGTGGTAATCACAGCGTGAAACTGGTATACAAGTATCACCTTTAAATATCCCTGGGGCAGAGTCTTCTTTACTAAGTGCAATGGAAATTGGTATGTTTTATTGTTGTTATTGTTGCTACGGGTAATTTACTTTACAAGATTAAATAAATTGGATTAAAATTAATTTATAAGTAAATTTGTATAGTTTAACCATATTCAAGTCATATACTAACATACAAACTTTTATAAAATGACATATGATTTAAAAAAACTTATCCTGTACATTATTTATGAAATTCCATTGCGTTTAGCAAAGATATAATTATAGACCAAGCAATGAAATTTTTTATATCACTCATACCAACAAACAACTTAACAAATAAATTTCAACCATATTATGTCATAATATATACTAACTATAAATCATGACTTAAAATGAAATGTAAGCGTTTAATAAAGCTTAATGGAAAAATTATATTTCCATTGCGTATTTTCCTTTTCAGTGCACAAAAAAATCTCATTGCATGTTTTAGGACAACCGGACAATGTCGCTAAAAATGCGAGACAGTTACTTTTTAACCGAACAATCTCGCAATCTTCTCCGGATGTTTATACCAAATTATAGTTGTTTTCTGTAGATAACAGTTTAAAATTCAATGGAAAAAAAACGCGAGATTCGAAGTAATTCCTCGCGTTATTTTTAAAACCAAACTACGGTATGCAGATGAAAAAAATGCGAGAAAGTTAATTTCAAATCTCGCATTCTTTTCGCAGATTTTCCAGTGATTTTAAAATAGAAATAAGAAGAAAAACTGCTGAAAAAAATACGAGAAAGTAAATATTTTTCTCGTGGATGGTCTGTGAATGGCAAGGAAAAAAATCGCGATGTCCCTAACAGGATTCCATAATTCTCTAGTTACATAACATTTGTTTTTCATCGAAGAAATATTTCAATAAAGCTGAGCACTATACTCCCAGATTAAGGGTGCATGCACTTATATTTTTAGATGGCTTGTATAAATTTACATTTATGTAAATTAGACCTTTTTTCTTTGTTATAGCTTGGAAAGATTGACCTGAGACTGATTAATTTCCGAGATGTTCTTCGTTAGTTTCCGTGAATTATTACGTTCCAACCATTTGTTTTTAATAATAGTATGGTTTGCTAGTATTAGTTATCGTTTATATTTTAAATTTTATGGATTTATCGTAGCGCTCCGCTTCGCGTCGCTTGCGATAAATTCCATAAAATTTAAAATATAAACGATAACAGTTTGTTACGTTCGCCATACAGTTTCCCCTTTGACCTCGCGTTATGGCACCAACCCCGTTAGATTGACACGGCGGCAAAACATGACTTAATCTCCCGCCGCCGCAACAAGCTCCACCCATTAAGTTCAAATATCACGTAGGCAGCATACACTCATATTTTCTCCATATAAAGACCTCACAGATCATTTTATGCAATATAGTTTTCAAATCTCGAATGAAATGCAAGCCTTTCATTGGACGATTAAGTCGGACAAACTGCAAAGCTATGTACTTTGAATAAGTCCGGGTGATCTAGTCACAAAGTGACAGGTGCGAATTGATATTGCAGACATTTTTTTCACATATCAGTTATTCTTTTAATCATTTGCTGTACGAGAGGATTAATGACTAATTTGGTGAATTGATGGTGTCTTTTATACTTTTAACTATATATGCAGTCTAGTATTGAGTAAACTATCTAAAGTATTCAACATAAATTTCGATCAAATCGTGCTATTTATGTGTGATTTGCATGTATAACATTATTAAACATGGTGGTCAAATCATTAAAAATAGGGAAAAATTTATGGCCCGTCCTAGATTCGAACCCACAACCTTCAGCTCCGAAGTCAAGCACATTATCATTGAGGCTAGCAAGGGTATGATACGTATATGCTTCTTCGTAATACATATACGTGTTGTGCATTACTTTTAAGTCCATATGTTTGACTTCGGATACCGAGAATTGCCGAAGAAAGGTTTCTAGATATTTAGGTGTCTCATGTTAATATTGCAAGACTATAGAAACAGTCGAATCAGAGGTCGTGAAACTACGGACTTGTTGATACGATCACAGAATTGTAGATAGTCCATAGGTAATATAAGGGACTAGGCGAGTTTTCATGAACATTTTCTTTACCGAAGGTCCATCATAGATGATAATTGCCATGATTGCGAGTTTTAAAATATCCGAGCTGAATTGACATATCTGTTGTATTGCATCTTTAAAATGGGATTACTTTAGCATTTCCTCTGCAGAACTCATATGAGCGAATAAGGGCTCTTATATAAATTTTAATTTCAACTTGAACCTATTTTCATGTATTTCTCTTTTAGAAATCCTTCCTGTTGTAAATATTTCTATGATTCACAAAACGTTAATATTTATATTAGGATACATCTAAAATAATAATATATTCGTTTGTTTGGATACAGTATCCTGCTCGTTCAATGCCAGATGTCATTTAAATGACGACAATAAGCGGATTATCTCCCTGCTGAACTCCCTTCTACACACCGGACAACTAGAGCGACGATGAAACCATGCAGAAAGCAAAGCATGTTTGTTTGTGTAATCATGTGTATTTTTTTGTCAATAAAGGGAATGCAATTTTGAGTTTGATTTCATCATAGTACGCAATAGATGCCTGCTATTTAGTAGTGCACACAATATTCGTATATATAAAACTAGAAACGCCCCTCCATCTCCTGACACCGAAACCGGTTGGTGTGGTAAAACTTTTCTTCCTTTCTTCTAAACAATAGGTCTGCCTATTTGGCTGTGAGTCTTTAAATAGAAAAAGCACACTATCACATCTAACTATATTTAACAAAAACTTTGCTTAAGATTTTGATTATGTCCGCCCTTTGGTGTCGTATGTGTTTAGAAGAAATGAGGAAAAATTTACCACACCTATTTTTATAAGTACATTTGTAAATTATTAATTTCTAATATGTATTATCATATAAACATCTACCATATATATTTGGAATTTTATTCTTTCGCCAACATTACAAGTTCAAAGAGCGAGCATAAACAATGCTCACTGCACAATCATGAAAGAAAAAAAGTTTATTTCATAAGTTAATACGCTTTAGGCCCAGGTGACAATATACATCATCCTTAAACAGCATATGACGTAACATGGCGACACCATATAATACATATAAATAAATATGCTGTATTAACGGTGAACCACAAAGAAAGTTTACTTTCTCTAAAACCTTTCCTATTTTGTCCATTTACATAAGGGAAATCACGAACAAACATCCTTTTGCGAAAAAAAAATTCTTTTAAAGTATGTTATATACCAATTCTGTTAGCTGCTGGGCTGTATTTACATTTAAGGGTCACGTGACCCCTATGACGTCATCGATAGATCAAGTGTCATTTGCCTTCTTATTTTCATAAATGTATGTTATCATTAATCATATTTAAAGCGTTTTAATCAACCATGGCATATTTTTTTGGTCTAGTATAAAGTTAAAGGTTTTTTCGAGTTGTTTCTGTGAAATTAATCCGCGACTTTGACGAAAATAAATGATGTATTTGTGATTACGCAAATCAGTTAGACTGTGAAATAAAAAGTGAATAGAAGGTAAAATTTTCATAATTTGAATACGTTTTTACCACTATGACATGACGCATTACTATACTTTGGTGTTAGTAGTGCAACCATGGTTATTTTATTTTAATTCTCTCCTTCCCGAACATTTATGAACTGACGCTTGTTTGTAATGCACATTACGAAAAGGAAGCAATAAACCATAACCTTTACCCGTTGAAATAAAGGAAGAATTAAAAATATAGAATTATTAGTACCTACCTTTCTTTCACGCATTTATTCCTGTCTTCCTTTTAAACATAATTCCATTTTTTTTTAAAAAAAAGGCTTTTTATCGTCAGTCCATAACTATTCATTCGTCAATAAAACAAGTTTTAAGTAAAATATTTTCTCATGTCATTTTCAAACAATCAGAATCACATTCACTTTTTTTTCTATACCCCACAAAGACATTACTTATAAAATCGATTTGATTTGAATAATAATGGAACAACAGAACTAACCTATATCCATAGACATATTCACCAACTTGCACATGTCTGTGCTATATCTTATATATTTGCTCTAATAATTCCCTTTACATTATCTTGAATGAAACTTGCCGATCTTAAACGCGTTAATTACGACTTAATATATGTCGTTATTGACTAATTGATAATGTTTCACCATCTAAGAACACGATCGTCTGTAAGCGTCTGCTTAAATCTCAAAGTGATTGGCTTGACAATATGTTACACCCAGGGCCATAAATCATACCATCAATTAGTCAGCACAAATTAGGCATCTCTCCGACAATGTATCAGTAGATATGTTAGGGATTTTACTCATTTAGAAACATGGTCTTTGTGGAAACCCAACGCAGACACAGGATTTTAACGGAAAATTAGAGGGATTTTGATATGGAGATATGTAAAACGTTTATTTACGTTACTCTTATTCAGGACCTTTATGTCAAAATTATCAAATATTGTTTTAGAATACATCCTGATATGACATTTTTTTTCACTATGCCCCCCCCCCCCCCCCCCGTCACTATTCAGTACATAAAGCGATCAGTTTTATAAAGCCCGAATGAAGAATATATCTTAATATTTATATAGGAATGTAAATTAACAAATTGAGCTACACATTTTCACCTTTATTCGTTCATTGACATCTTGGATTTACCTTGAAATTAGTTACAGTAACTGTGAATTGTTCAATAAGATATATAGTGCTGGCAGAGTTTTGTCTATTGATGACGTCATAGCAAAGGGAGAGAAGTCGGTCAAACTTTTCTCACCTAGGTCATTTTTGCAACTTTCAATAGCCGATTTCATACAAACTACAAATAATTTTAACATATTTTTTTTACAAAGTCTACATAATTTTGAAATAATTTTGACCTTTAAATTTGACAATGCATACATAAATATATTGATTTAATTGAGCATGCCCGTGTTTATGTAATATTATGAGACCTATTATAAATCGGACACTATTAGGATGCAATTTTGCGGAGAAGGCGCTGATTTCGTAATGTATACATAATTCACATCCACACTTACATTTACATGCGGGGGCCGCCGTGGCCGAGCGGTTACAGTCGTGGACTACAAATCTCCCAGCCCCTCACCGCTGTGTGCCTTCCAGCTGGCTTGAGGTAGGTCGGTGGTTCTACCCGGGTACCTCTGTGTACTCGGGGTCTTCCTCCACCTGTAATTAGCTGGACGTCGCTATATGATTGCAATACTATCGCAGCGACGGTAAACCCCAATACAACAACAACATTTACATGCACATCATATACAATATCAAATAATAAAAGTTCTTATCTCGAAAGCTTTATATATATATAAACATTCAAATTCTAATGGTATTTTCATTTTTTGATTCAAAACTTATTTGTGCATGTTCGGGCGAAACCAATAAAATCGTGATATAAATTGTTTGCGTAAATTAATATGTAGCTTACATTCTAACAGAAAGTGATATTCATCTTCAACAATATTACATGTTATGCATTTTCTATTATTAAAAGGAATACTTGCTGGTCGATGTCATCTATCAGTTCTCACAGCCAAGTTATGAGATGATAATAATAATCTCGACGTAGCATTTCTAAATTTCGGTATAGACACATATATAACCCTAACCCTAGCAAAACATGATGATGTTAGGAAAAAGTACAGCATCCTTCATTAATACATTATAAACTATGGCACAATATTTAATTTCATTTGAACAAGTTTTTTTCAACCAGTATATTATTATTTCAAAATATCTATCATAAATTACATGTAACTCTGATCTACCTAGTACTCCATACACAAAATCATCATATTTTAAAGGGACCACACAATGAGAAAAAGATTAGTTTTGTATTGGTAGATAACAATTAAAGACTAGAACCGCAAGCGGTATCTCGGTTTTCGCTTTTAACCTAATCAACTTGAACACTTTATTTCAACTCAGCCACAATTTTCAATATGAAACAGAACGAAAAGGTTTTTGAAGACCTACTCTCATTTGCACTGTTTTTTTTTTTGTTTTTTTTTGTTTTTTTTTCAATGTTAGAACATTCAAACTCTTCTAGCGCATATATTTTCCCATACCCTGTCCCTTGAAATCGATCCCATTCTGTGGTGCAGTCAACAAGGAACAAAATGCTGAAAACCGCATTTCAATTAGACTTTAACGTTTTGAGTTATAGGCAAAAGAGTGATTTTAAGCAAAGCGCCCTCTAGCGGCAAAATGAGAAAAAAAATGATAACAATTTTACAATTAGGTACCTAGAAATGCAGCAAATAGTTCAAACAAGTATATAAGTCGCACTAATCGAACATTCTTTTTCTCATATATCACAATTTTAAGCATAAAAACTGAATAACAATTATTCCAAAAAAGGATCAAACTTTGGATTGCCGTAAAATGAAAAGATCAAGTCCGATCTTCAAAAACTAAACATTATACGAAAGAACTTTTTAGAACTAAAACCTTTGTTCATAAACTCTCAATGAAATATTTTTAGATTTGGAGCACTTTGGGGCCGAATAAAAACACAATTATCGTAATATGACCTTGACCTTTTCAATGTTATTTAACTTTTTTAATTGTGAGGCCCTTTCAAACATAACAATACATAACTTGTGAAAATTTCATGAAGAATGAACAGAAAATAAAGTCAGGAGCGACAAAAAAACATGTTTTTGAAATTTTAATTTTTCCTTAAATTTAGTGAAGTTTGACCTTTTTCTAGAGGACAAACCATGCATTTCTTAAATTCGCCACCCCATATATTTTGTGCGTATATGTCTTGCAAATCATTTGCAGCAAACAGAATTCTTCTATCTGATTTCTAACAAAAATGGATAAGTTTTTCGAAGACCTACCCTTATTTGCAGTTTTTTTACGAGATTCGAACTTTCAACCTTCCGTTACTAGCTCAAAAAGTTTCAGCCACTCATACCTAGAAACTATCATATTTTATTAGGCTATCAACAAGGAACATAATTCAATTAACCGCAGTTGGATCAGGCTTCAACTTTTTGAGTTATAAGCAAAAGAATGATTTCAAGAAAAGCGCCCCCTAGCGGCAAAATGAGATAGAAAATTGATTAAAATTTTACTGTTTGGTACCTAGCAAAGCAGCAAATAGTTCAATCAAGTATACTAGTCGCACAAGTCAAACTTTTTATTTTTGTGTATCAGAATTTGAAGCATAAAACCTGATTTAAAATTATTCCAAAAAAGGATCAAACTTTGGACTGCCGTATAATGACCAAATCAAATCCGATCTTCAAAAACTAAAAATCACTGGAAAAAGCTCTTTAAGATCTAAAACTTTTGTTCATATACTCTCAATTAAATATTTTTAGTTTTGGAGCTTTTTGTGGCCGAATAAAAACACAATAATCGTAATATGACCTTTACCTTTTCAAATTTCTTTTAATTTTTTTTTATTGTGAGGCCCTTTCAAACATAACAATACATATTGTGTGAAAATATCATGAAGAATGAACAGAAAATAAAGTCAGGAGCGACAAAAACATGTTTTTGAAATTTTAATTTTTCCTAAAATTTAGTGAAGTTTGACCTTTTCTAGAGGACAAACCACGCATTTCCTAAATTCGCCACCCCATATATTTTGTGCGTATATGTCTTGCAAATCGTATGCAGCAAACAGAATTATTCTATCTGATCTCTAACAAAAGTGGGAAGGTTATTCGTAGACCTACCCTCATTATTTCACTTTTTTCCAAGGTTCGAACATTCAACCTCTCCTAGAACAATTTTTTCCCGTACTCGATGATGAGATTTCCATCATATTTGATTGGGCTGTCAACAAGGAACATTATGTAAAAAACCGCATCTAAATCAGGTTTCAAATTTTTGAGTTATTAGCAAAACAGTGATTACATGCATTGCGCCCCCTAGTGGCTAAATCAGAAAAAAAAAGGTGAAAAGTTTGACCATTTAGGCACATGATCAGATAAAGATGACTCCATGCCCAAAATTTCATAGCTGTAGCTTTTTTCATCTGGCCGCTAGGCTGGACACAAAAATGGGTGGAATTGGAAAAATAATAAAAATAACTAGAACCGCAAGCGGTATCTCGGTTTTCGCTTTTAACCTAATCAACTTGAACACTTTATTTCAACTCAGCCACAATTTTCAATATGAAACAGAACGAAAAGGTTTTTGAAGACCTACTCTCATTTGCACTGTTGTTGTTGTTGTTTTTTTTTTGTTTGTTTTTTGCAATGTTAGAACATTCAAACTCTTCTAGCGCAATATTTTTCCATACCCTGTCCCTTGAAATTCATCACATTCTGTGGTGCAGTCAACAAGGAACAAAATGCTGAAAACCGCATTTCAATCAGACTTAAACATTTTGAGTTATAAGCAAAAGAGTGATTTTAAGCAAAACGCCCTCTAGCGGCAAAATTAGAAACAAAATTGCAAAAACAGCAAATAGTTCAAACAAGTATATAAGTCGCACTAGTCAAACTATTTATTCTTATGTATCAGAATTTGAAGCATAAAACCTGATTTACAATTATTCCAAAAAAAGGATCAAACTTTGGACTGCCGTAAAATGACCAAATCAAGTCCGATCTTCAAAAACTAAACATCACTGGAAAGAGCTCCTCAAGAACTAAAACTTTTGTTCATATACTCTCAATGAAATATTTTTAGTTTTGGAGCTATGTGTGGCCGAATAAAAACACAATAATCGTAATATGACCTTGACCTTTTCAATTCTTTTTTATTTTTTGATTGTGAGGCCCTTTCAAACATAACAATACATATCGTGTGAAAATTTCATGAAGAATGAACAGAAAATAAAGTCAGGAGCGACAAAAACATGTTTTTGAAATTTTAATTTTTCCTAAAATTTGGTGAAGTTTGACCGTTTCTAGAGGACAAACCACGCATTTCCATAATTCGCCACCCATATATTTTGTGCGTATATGTCTTGCGAATCGTATGCAGCAAACAGAATTCTGCTATCTGATCTCTAACAAAAACGGATAGGTTTTTCGTAGACCTACCCTCATTATTCCACTTTTTACAAGGTTCGAACATTCAACCTCTCCTAGAACAGTTTTTTTCCCCCAGTACTCGATGATTAGATATCCATCATATTTGATTGGGCTGTCAACAAGGAACATTATGTAAAAAACCGCATCTAAATCAGGTTTCAAATTTTTGAGTTATTAGCAAAAGAGTGATTACATGCATTGCGCCCCCTAGTGGCTAAATCAGAAATTAATGTGAAAAATTTGACCATTTAGGCACATGTTCAGATAAAGATGACTCCATGCCCAAAATTTCATAGCTGTAGCTTTTCTCATCTGGCCGCTAGGCTGGACACAAAAATGGGTGGAATTGGAAAAATAATAAAAATAAAAAAAACAAATCAACAGAAAAAGAACAATAGGTTTTCGCCCAGCAGAGGCGAAAACCTAAAAAAAAAAAAAAATCAACAGAAGAAGAACAATAGGTTTTCGCCCTGCAGAGGCGAAAACCTAATTAAAATAAAAAAAAACAACAAAAAAACAAATCAACAGAAGAAGAACAATAGGTTTTCGCCCTGCAGAGGCGAAAACCTAATAAAAAAAAAACAAATCAACAGAAGAACAATAGGTTTTCGCCCAGCAGAGGCTAAAACCTAAAAAGATTCCGCGCATGTCCCAACTTTCTACGATGCTCAGGTGACGTTTAATTCAGATTTCCATAACGCACACGGAAACGGCCGAACTAATTTACGGAAATACCCGAGCGTGTGACGTCACTGGGGGTTCGAGGTCATTCTCGTGGGATTTGTTTACAATGGACGACGTATATAGTAGTAGTGAAAGTGATCTTGAGTGTTCGTCGTCTTCATGTTTCGACGATTCAGGAGAGGAAGAAATTTTCAGAAGTGAATTAGGTAATAATGCTGTATCATTTTGAACCGTGAGGTTCAAATGCTGAAAGAGATTCAGCTGGAGAAGACGGCGATGATGAACCGAAACTTCGGCGAGACAGTACAGAATGGTACGAGTATACTTTCATTTCAACTTTAATTTAATTATTAGTTTTTAATGTAAAATATATTCTCGCGACTGTCTGACCTTTTTATGTATCCAGATTTTAATGTAAAATATATTCTCGCGACTGTCTGACCTTTTTATGTAACCGTGTTTTTCCTTTATGCGTTCTCGAGCTTATATCTTTATATATATATAAAGAAAAAAGTCAACCTTCCCTACCCACTTTCTTTTCGAAGAAGCTAAATATAAAGTTTTTCATACTTTCGTTTAGCAGCTGTTCTGGTCATACGCAGATTATAAGAAAAGGATTATAGTTTTCAATATAATGATTGTAAGAGTTTAACATTTAATGTGTAACTTCCCAATTTCCGTTTGAGTTTTGTGAAACTGAGGCAAAGAACAAAAAAGAAAACAAGTTTTCAGTATCAAACTTATGCCTTTATTTCATATGATTATTGCTAATGATGTTTACCAAATTACATCATTTCTATTTCAGGCAATACAGATACACAGCATACAGACAGTTATTCATGTAGTGCTGGGGGTTTCTTGGGAAAGAAGTTCGGGTGGTTTTGCCTGCTTGCGCAGTGGTGAAGATTAGGGAGACTTTCCCTTCTGACAATTACACAAACTTTCATTTTGCTGGTTAAATATACTGGTCAGAGAAATACTGCACAATGTATGTACATGTGACTTGAAAATAAAGAAAAAATAAAATGAACAGTTGTTCTATTCTCTAAACGTCATGAAAAGCTTGTAATAAGATCAACAAAAAACAAAGTCTAGTTTTTCCTGAAATTAAATTTCACAAATAAGGGAAAATTCAGGTTATTTTTTTAACTGGAGAATGAAGAATATTCTTATTGAAATATTATTTTGATTCCTTCCGACATAACATGCCTATGTATGTGATACTCAAAAATGCTTTTACATATGTGTTAAAAAATACCGTCATATCATAAACTTAAAACTGTTTAAGACTCGGCATGTGTTTCATAAAAAATATCAACTTAGAATTTCTAAAGATTATTCCCTAATTAAGAAAGAGGAAATAGAACTTAAATCAGCTGAACACTGTTGAAACAGTCTATAATGTATAACAAATGACACATAAACAACCTATACCAGTAAGGGAGCTATACCAGTACCATTTTTTACAATGTTCGTATGTCGCGGCTGGGGATTGAACCCACAACCTGCTAATTCCAGGGCGAACGCTCTAACCACTCGGCCACATTTCCTTTTGTTTATCAAAGCAATCTTCATACAAAATTCATACAAAGTAAGGTAGGTATTCACCATTGCTCTCAGCTCAAACCTTCCATCAGTCATAATGAAAATGGTCAACAGATTTGTGTAAGTAGTAATAGCAGCGGTTTACCCCCAAGACTGCGCATGCGCAGGAGTGACGTCATCAGATTATTTGCGCATGTGCGGTGGCCATATTGGTTTTCTATGTTTAGAATGACATCATGATCTATAGTTAGAAATGACATCATGATCTATATTTAGAATGACATCATGATCTATAGTTAGAAATGACATCAATGTACAGAGTTGTACATTTGACCTAGGGTTAAGGACATTGAGGGTCAAGTCTTAGGCGGAGACACATGGTAAACACCAAAGAACATGAGATACAACAGAGGTATTGATAGTCCCAATAAGAACGGACTTGTATATTCAGTCATAAGGCTTAATCACGGACATTGAGGGTCAGGTCCTCAGCCTTAGACGGGGACTATACAAAATCTTAAAACAATGATCAACATATGATCATCATAAATAAACATACAATATATAAAACTATATCAAATAATATTTAGAAAAAAATAATAACGACATTACTTACGATGTGAACAGCTCCACGTTCTGTTATAAATTGAACTCAACACTCATGTCTTACGCGTGATCTGCCGTTTATGGTCATAATACTTCTGGAAACTATATTTAGTACAACTAGAATAAACCAGAATTAACCAGTTGTTATCTAAAATTAACTATGATTTTGATCAACAACCAATCAGAATAGAGAGCGATGACGTTATGTTTAAAAATAAAGTCAATATTGGAACGCATTTTTTGAACATGCCTGTACACGTTACTTCAACACAAAACGGAAATAAAGATCAAATTTTCAGAATTCAGACGTGTGTGGAACACACTTTTTGAACATGTCTGTATACAATATTTCAACACAATTTTAAACATGTCTGTACACGTTATTTCAACATGAAATGGAAATAAAGATCAAATCCTCAGAATTCAGGTGTGCGTGGAACACAATTTTTGAACATGTCTGTACACGTTATTTCAACATAATGACTTCTTTGCGAATATTGAAATCATTTAAAGCAGGCACCAGTACATTTCATAATCACATACACTGTGACCTATATACCAACAGAAAGAAAAAACATCTTACCTTCCATGCATGGATACATTTTACTTTGAATCTGGAGTAACACACTCCATTTGTTAAATTCTCTCTCTCTCTCTCTTAATTTCTGTAGAGTTTGTATATGATTATATAAGCACATTCTCATACTTAAACTTGTATCAAATTTAATGAAGTACATAAGCACGTATATGTATAAATGTAACTTTTTCATGTTATATTCTCTCTCTCTCACACACACACACACAGTCACGTTCGCGCAACAACCACACACACACACACACACACACACGTGATATACCAACACACACACACACACAACGTCAAAAGTTTTTCCGGTAATTATTCTTGGAAATGTATTTCCAGTATACAACTAGAGTAAACCAGAGATAACTGGTTTACAATTTGAACCGACCAATGCCATGTCTTCATTTTATATCGATTGAACAAGTCTAGACATGTTGTCTAAAAATAACCATGACTTAGATCAACAACCAATCAGAAACGAAATGTAGTATTACAACCAATAACATGTTTCATTCCATGAATAGGCATGACATTGCACAACAACCAGCAATCATTTTTACTCCATGAACCTATGAGGCGTATACACACACACACACACACACACACACACGCACATTATTCAAGCAAAATAATAGAATGCGTTCTTGAAATGAAATGGACATGCCGAGTAAGGTAATCTTTTTAATATATAAATCACCTACCTTTTTTCCTCAGTATCAATTTTTTTATATCACACAACAGAATTTCCAAAAAGTGAATGACATGTATATCCATTAGTCTTTAGAAATTTCCTGCACACAAAAAATTCCAACTGATCACTCTAAGAGAATACATAGAAAAAAAACCTGTGTACTCTGTGCGTGAAATAGATTATGTTTTGGGCTTCGCTAACTTAAAACACATGTGTGTGTGTAATCGACATAATCCTAGAGCGGTGTGAAATAGCTAATTAAAAAGTCATTACCTCTTTCAGTTTACCAAATTATATACCATTCGAATATAAGTATAAAACATTGAACGAATTTTGTTATTTCGATTTCAGATATCAATTGATTGATATTGTTTTAGTGCAAATTAAGTCTAAACACATGATTGATCTGATATGGATTCATTATTGATTTTTTTTTTCTTCTCTAACATTTAGTCATTTGAGTATACGAATTTTGTTATTTTGAATTTTTGAAACTCAGTTTATTTATATTGCTTTAGTGCAAATCAAGTCTAAATACATGATTGATCCAATATTGATTATTTATCGATTTTTGTTATATCATACAAAAAATCAATATTTTCCTTTTGTTCACTAATATTTAGTCATTTGAACAAACAAATAGTAAGAAGCTTCAAAATAAATCTGTTGTTTTTTTTTTCAATCGAATTATTGTCAATTATCGATTTCATTGATTTCCCCCACCCACTTTTTTAAAGGTACATTGTTAAAAGGTAATATCTCCCTTAGTTGTTATCCGATTTGAATCATTTTGCATAGCAATGGAAAGCTCAAAGTGAGATCTTTACTTTGAACACTCTTAACCGGAAGTCCATGATGAATAAAAACCGGAAATGACGTCATCAAAAGTAAAAAATGACTCTATCTCCCTTAGTTGTTATCCGATTTGAATAATTTTTATAGCTATGGAAAGCTCAAAGTGAGATCTTTACTTTGAACTTCTCACCGGAAGTCCATGATAAACAAAAAACCGGAAATGACGTCATTCTATGTAAAAATGACTCTATCTTCATTAGTTTGAACTTCGAGGGTAGAAAAAACCATACGAAAATCTTGTCCTATAAGATGGACAATGTCATGAACTACGACGAGGGATTTTCAGAGCTGGATCTAGAGATGCGTGAAGCCTGTTTAATATAAGAACAAGCAGGATCAAAGTCTTGGGACTTATAAAAGCTTAAAAGGGGAAGTGCCTCCTTTTTTCAGTTCATAAAATATGTTTTCTACAAAGTGTTTAGAGTGTGAACAAGTATTCACAAGAAGGGACAATATGTTAAGACATTGTGCATTTAAACATGGAAATGAAAAGACAGTCAATGAAAGGCCTCCTCCTCCGGAATTGACTCCTCCTCCTCCTCCTCCTCCGGAATTGACTCCTCCTCCTCCTCCTCCTCAGGGAGGAGGAATTCTTCCTCTTTCTCCTCCTCAAGGGGGAGGTTCGATATTTCAGGGAGTACAGACACAAAAGAAAGTTAGGGAAATACCTCCTTCAACATTAACTAATGGACAGGAATTTGTTTTTCAACATCCCTTTACGTGTATGGTCAGCGGACCGACCTCTTGTGGTAAAACTTACTTCGTATCACAGCTACTACAGAGGGCTTATGAAAAACTTCGTCCCGCTCCACAACGTATTATCTGGTTATACAAGAGATGGCAACCGTTATATGACGAAATACAAAGAAACGTTTTTCCGGAAGTAGAATTCAAAAAAGGAGTACCTTTTAATCTGGAAAAAGACGAGTTTTTGGACCCTAGAGTCAGAAATGTGATCATATTAGATGACATGGCTACGGAAGCGGTGAAAGACCAACGAGTGACCGATTTATTCACGGAAGGTAGCCACCATAGAAATCTGTCTGTCATCGCTATCAACCAAAACCTGTATTTCAGCAAGGATCCTACCCAGAGACGAAATTGCCATTATCTGGTATTATTTAACAACCCTATAGACAGACAACAGGTTATGACCCTTGCCCGACAAATGTACCCCAGTAACCCCCAAGAACTGTTAAGACCTTTTGAAAAGGCTGTTAGTCATCCCTATGGCTATTTACTCGTAGATTTAAAGCCACTTACACCAGCTTCACTGCGCATGCGCACAAATGTGATGGAATTTATAAGGGAAACAGATTGTAGAATGGAACCACCAAACGATATACAGAGACAGGATACTGTTCCAGTCGAAACTTTGCAAAACATCATGATTTCTTGCGACGACTGCGGTTCTATGATTTCAGACATTAGTAACTTACAAAAACATGTCAGAGCATGGTGTCCAGCGGTGTTGAAAAGAAAAGCTGAACATACTAGTAATGAAGATGAGCCTACGAGTAAAGTAGGCCGTCGAGATTGGATCACCTGCGATGATGGTTCTGATAATGAAAGTTCTATGGACGAACAAGACTTCATTGAAGACATAAATGAATATTTCGAATCCTTAGCCAAAAAAGCTGGTGAGAAAACGGAAACAATTTGGGATGAAAAATACTACGAATATAGAAATGAAGGAAACTCAGAACAGAAAGCCCGTTCAAAAGCCTACGAGTTTGTCTTTGAAGACGATAAAAAAGAATTCATGCGAATGTATACAGACAGCGGCTCAACTAGAAGGAAGCGTCGTTCATCAGAAAATTCTTCGAGAAATTTTGGATTCAGACAATAAAAAGAAAGTGATTAAACGAGTATTGAAAAAGTACAATCATTGGTTCGATGAGGTCATTGGTCACGGAGAGATAGATTCGGAATCTAGTGATGATGATGATGATGATGAATAAGTTTATAAGGGGGAGAAGATTAATAGACATAAATAAAAACTAATAATGAACATTGACAGATGGTCACAACATTTTCGCCTCATGGCCGAGGGAAAACTACGTCCTAATCATAAAGGACACTACGTTGTAGAAAAAATACAGACTGGTGGCACGTCTAAAGAACCGACCATTCAGTATGTTACCCCTGTGGCACAAGCAGTAGAAATGGCCAAGTCAGAACTCAAGAGACAAGACTCTCCACCAAGGGAAAGAAAGTCTACTTCCATGAAACGTCAGAATATGAGTTTCCCTGTAAAATCAAACAAAAGATTTCGACCACCAGGAATTCCAGCCAATTCAACCTTCTATGTTTGAGACTAAGGACAATATAATTGTAGAACAGAAAATGTGTGCATGTTAAAACGATTTGTATTGCAAAATAAAATAAGTAATAGATTTAAATTGTATAATTGTAGAACGGAAAATGTATGCATATGAAAGCGAATTGTATTGCAAAATAAAATAAGTAACAGATTAAAATGTGTTTGTTTTCTTTGACAATAGGATCCTCAAAACAACCAACTCTTTAAAAAATGGGAAATCAATGAAATCGATAACTGACAATAATTCGATTGGAAATCAAAATTAGCTTTTCATAGCTATAAAAAAATATATATAAATCGAGTGAAAACTAAAGGAAATAGGGTCAATTTTAACATTGATGACGTCATTTCCGGTTTTAACATGGACTTCCGGTTAGAGTTCAAAGTAAGATCTCACTTTGAGCTTTCCATAGCTATAAAAATATTCAAATCGGATAACAACTAAGGGAGATAGAGTCATTTTTTACTTTTGATGACGTCATTTCCGGTTTTTATTCATCATGGACTTCCGGTTAAGAGTGTTCAAAGTAAAGATCTTACTTTGAGCTTTCCATAGCCATAAAAATGATTCAAATCGGATAACAACTAAGGGAGATATTACCTTTTAACATTGTACCTTTAAAAAAGTGGGTGGGGGAAATCAATGAAATCGATAATTGACAATAATTCGATTGAAAATAAAAACAACAGATTTATTTTGAAGCTTCTTACTATTTGTTTGTTCAAATGACTAAATATTAGTGAACAAAAGGAAAATATTGATTTTTTGTATGATATAACAAAAATCGATAAATAATCAATATTGGATCAATCATGTATTTAGACTTGATTTGCACTAAAGCAATATAAATAAACTGAGTTTCAAAAATTCAAAATAACAAAATTCGTATACTCAAATGACTAAATGTTAGAGAAGAAAAAAGAAAATATTGTTATTGACTTAAAATGGTATATCACGTGTGTGTGTGTGTGTGTGTGTGTGTGTTGCGCGAACGTGACTCTGTGTGTGTGTGTGTTGGTATATCACGTGTGTGTGTGTGTGCGTGTGTGTGTGTGGTTGTTGCGCGAACGTGACTGTGTGTGTGTGTGTGTGTGTGTGTGTGTGAGAGAGAGAGAGAATATAACATGAAAAAGTTACATTTATACATGCACGTGCTTATGTACTTCATTAAATTTGATACAAGTTTAAGTATGAGAATGTGCTTATATAATCATATACAAACTCTACAGAAATTAAGAGAGAGAGAGAGAGAGAATTTAACAAATGGAGTGTGTTACTCCAGATTCAAAGTAAAATGTATCCATGCATGGAAGGTAAGATGTTTTTTCTTTCTGTTGGTATATAGGTCACAGTGTATGTGATTATGAAATGTACTGGTGCCTGCTTTAAATGATTTCAATATTCGCAAAGAAGTCATTATGTTGAAATAACGTGTACAGACATGTTCAAAAATTGTGTTCCACACACGTCTGAATTCTGAAAATTTGATCTTTATTTTCGTTTTGTGTTGAAGTAACGTGTACAGGCATGTTCAAAAAAAATATTGACTTTATTTTTAAACATAACGTCATCGCTCTCTATTCTGATTGGTTGTTGATCAAAATCATAGTTAATTTTAGATAACAACTGGTTAATTCTGGTTTATTTTAAATTTCCGGAATTCCATAAACGGCAGATCACGCGTAAGACATGAGTGTTGAGTTCAATTTATAACAGAACGTGGAGCTGTTCACATCGTAAGTAATGTCGTTATTATTTTTTTCTAAATATTATTTGATATAGTTTTATATATTGTATGTTTATTTTGATGATAATTTTTTTCCCCAAGGGGACCTGACCCTCAATGTCCGTGATTAAGCCTTATGAATTGGGAAGTTGTATCTCATGTTCTTTGGTGTTTACCATGTGTCTCCGCCTAAGACTTGACCCTCAATGTCTTTAACCCTAGGTCAAATGTACAACTCTGTACAATGATGTCATTTCTAACTATAGATCATGATGTCATTCTAAATATAGATCATGATGTCATTTCTAACTATAGATCATGATGTCATTCTAAACATAGAAAACCAATATGGCCGCCGCACATGCGCAAATAATCTGATGACGTCACTCCTGCGCATGCGCAGTCTTGGGGGTAAACCGCTGCTATTACTACTTGTGTAACAGAAATTCATACATTAAATAAAGAAATAAAAAAATGAAATAATGATAAACTAAATAAATGGATGTTGCATCTCTTTCCTGTTGTCAAAGTTTATTTATGTTTGAATTTTTATTTTCACCAGTATCATCATCAAATAAATTAATATGCAAAAGAGTGATTTTAAGCAAAACGCCCTCTAGCGGCAAAATGAGAAACAAAATTGCAAAAGCAGCAAGTAGTTCAAACAAGTATATAAGTCGCACTAGTCGAACATTCTTTTTCTTATATATCACAATTTCAAGCATAAAAACTGATTAACAATTATTCAAAAAAAGGATCAAACTTTGGACTGCCGTAAAATGAACAAATCAGGTCCGATCTTCAAAAACTAAACATTATACGAAAGAACTATTTAGAACTAAAACTTTTGTTTATATACTCTCAATGAAATATTTTTAGATCTGAAGCACTTTGGGGCCGAATAAACACAATAATCGTAATATAACCTTGACCTTTTCAATGTTTTTTAACTTTTTAATTGTGAGATCCTTTCAAACTTAACAAAACATAACGTGTGAAAATTTTATGACGAATAAACAAAAAATAAAGTCAGGAGCGACAAAAAAACATATTTTTGGAATTTTAATTTTTCCTAAATTTTAGTGAAATTTGACCGTTTTTAGTGGACAAACCACGCATTTCTTAAATTCGCCACCTCATATATTTTGTGTGTATACGTCTTTCAAATGGTATGCAGTAGACGGAATTCTTCTATCTGATCTCTAACAAAAACGGATAGGTTTTTCGTAGACCTATCCTCATTTGCACAGTTGTTGTTGTTTTTTTGCGAGGTTCGAACATCCAACCTTCTGTAGCTCTAAAGCTTTCAGCCACACGGACCCTCGAATCCTATCATATGTTATTAGGCTATCAACAGGGAACGGAATGCAAAAAACCGCATTCGAATCGAACTTCAACTTTTTGAGTTATAAGCAAAAGAATAATTTCAAGAAAAGCGCCCCCTAGCGGCAAAATGAGAAAGAAAATTGATTAAAATTTTACTGTTAGGTACCTAGCAAAGCAGCAAATAGTTCAATCAAATATACTAGTCGCACAAGTCAAACTTTTTATTCTTATGTATCAGAATTTGAAGCATAAAACCTGATTTACAATTATTCCAAAAAAGAATCAAATTTTGGACTGCCGTATAATGACCCAATCAAGTCCGATCTTCAAAAACTATCCTAACGTTGAGAAAATTTCCCTTTATGTCTTACTTTTCCCGCTAGGTGGCGTTTTGCATGAAATTTATTAATGACTTATAACTCAGTTATTTGAGGTCAGATTCAAATGCAGTTTTTTGCATTCTGTTCCTTGTTGATAGCCTAATAAAATATGATAGGATTTGAGGTACGTTTCGCTGAAAGTATTTGAGCTACAGAAGGTTGAAAGTTCGAACCTCGCAAAAAACTGTGCAAATGAGGGTAGGTATACGAAAAACCTATCCATTTTTGTTAGAGATCAGATAGAAGAATTCTGTTTGCGCAAATGATTTGCAAGACAAATACGCACAAAATATATGGGTGGCGAATTAGAAGAAATGCATGGTTTGTCCTCTAGAAACGGTCAAACTTAACTACATTTTAGGAAAAATTAAAATTTTAAAAACATGTTTTTGCCGCTCCTGACTTTATTTTAAGTTCATTATTCATGATATTTTCACAAGTTATGTACTGTTATGTTTGAAAGGGCCTCACTATTGAAAAGTTAAAAAATAAATGAAAAGGTCAAGGTCATGTTACGATTATTGTGTTTTTATTCGGCTCCAAATAGCTCAAAAACTAAAAATATTTCTTTGAGATTATATGAACAAAAGTTTTAGTCCTTCAAGAGCTCTTTCCATTGATGTTAAGTTTTTGAAGATCGGACTTGATTTGGTCATTTTACGGCAGTCCAAAGTTTGATCCTTTTTTGGAATAATTGTAAATCAGATTTTATGCTTCAAAATGTGATGTATAAGAAATAGAATGTTCGACTAGTGCGATTTGTATACTTAATTGAACTATTTGCCGCATTGCTAGGTACCTAATGGTACAATTTTAATCAATTTTTTTTCTCATTTTGCCGCTAGGGGGCGCATAGCATGAAAGCACTTTTCTACTTATAATTCAAAATGTTGAAGTCTGATCCATATGCGGTTTGTTGCATTGTGTTTCTTGTTGATAGCCTAATAAAGTATGATAGTTTCTAGGTATGAGTGGAGGAGTGGCTTAAACTTTTTGAGCTTCTAACGGAAGGTTGAAAGTTCGAACCTCGCAAAAAAACTGTGCAGATGAGAGTAGGTCTACGAAAAACCTATCCATTTTTGTTAGAGATCAAATAGAAGAATTCTGTTTGCTGCAAATGATTTGTAAGACATATACGCACAAAATATATGGGTGGCGAATTTAAGAAATGCATGGTTTGTCCTCTAGAATGGTCAAACTTCACTAAATTTTAGGATAAAATCAAAATTTCTAAAACATGTTTTTGTCGCTCCTGACTTTATTTTTTTGTTCATTCTTCATGATATTTTCACAAGTTATGTATTGTTATGTCTGAAAGGGCCTCACAATTAAAAAGGTAAAAAGAAATTGCAAAGTTCAAGGGCATATTACGATTATTGTGTTTTTATTTGGCTCCAAATAGCTCCAAAACAAAAAAAGAAATATTTCATTGAAAGTATCGAAGAAAAGTTTTAGTTCTTGAAGAGCCCTTTCCAGTGATGTTTAGTTTTTGAAGATCGGACTTGATTTCGTCATTTTACGGCAGTCCAAGCTTTGATACTCTTTAGAACAATTGTAAATCAGTTTTTATGCTTCAATTTTGTGATATATAAGGAATAGAATGTTTGACTAGTGAGACTTGTATACTTGATTGAACCATTTGCAGCATTGCTAGGTACCTAATAGAAAACATTTACTAAATTTTGTTTCTCATTTTGCAGCTAGGGGCGCTTGGCTTGAAATCACTCTTTATAACTAAAATAATTGAAGTCTGATTTTTATGCATTTTTTTTTTTGCATTCTGTTCCTTGGTGACATTAATTTGAAACAACACTAAAAAATAAATGCGATATTTCATGAAAATGATAGTAATTCAATGCAACAGTGTTGAGTGGCATATTGCATTGTCTTGTGTCATTTTATACTGTTGTTTGTCGTTTGCAATTCTTGTTTATCGAGTATTATTGTCATTTGTCGCCATCATAAAGCAACACACACATATAACGTTGCAGTACCCGAAGTCTGTAAAAAAGTTTTCAAGTTTGCGGCTACATAACAGACAGGTAATACTTAAAAGTATTCTTCTTGTTAAAAAGTCTGCTTAAACATTGCGACAAAAATGTTTGAAAGATCACTGTTAACAGTATTCAACAAGCCATTGAACGAAGAAATATGTTTTTCGAAACATGCGACTCGTGAACTGAATGGAATTGCTTTCGTGAAAACTGATGATATCGCGACTACATAACTGACAGGTATACTCAAAATATTCTTTTGGTAAAAAGTCTGCTTAAACTTGCACAAAAATGTTTGAAAGATCCTGTTAACAGTATCAACAAGCCATTGAACGAAGAAATGTTTCCGAATCATGCGACTCGTGAACTGAATGGAATTTCTTTTGTGAAAACTGATGATATCACGACTACATAACTGACAGGTAGTACTCAAAAATATTCTTTTGGGTAAAAAGTCTGCTTAAACATTGCAACAAAAATGTTTGAAAGATCGCTGTTAACAGTATCAACAAGCCATTGAACAAAGAAATGTTTTTCGAATCATGCGACTCGTGAACTAAATGGAATTTCTTTTGCGAAAACCGATGATATCGCGATAGCGATTCTAGTTTCTTCTTCTTATTATTATTATTAGGTTTTCGCCTCTGCAGGGTAAAAACCTATTGTTCTTCTTCTGTTGATTTGTTGTTGTTGTTTTTTGTGTTTTTTTTATTTTTTTTTGTTTTTTTTTCCAATTCCCCCATTTTTGTAGCCAGCCTAGCGGCCAGATGAGAAAAGCTACAGCTATGAAATTTTGGGCATGGAGTAATCTTTATCTGATCATGTGCCTAAATGGTCAAACTTTTCACTTTTATTTCTGATTTAGCCACTAGGGGGCGCAATGCATGTAATCACTGTTTTGCTAATAACTCAAAACTTTGAAACCTGATTTAGATGCGGTTTTTTACATAATGTTCCTTGTTGACAGCCCAATCAAATATGATTGAAATCTCATCACCGGGTACTGGAAAAAATTGTTCTAGGAGAGGTTGAATGTTCGGACCTTGTAAAAAAGTTGAATAATGCGGGTAGGTCTACGAAAAACCTACCCACTTTTGTTAGAGATCAGATAGAAGAATTCTGTTTGCTGCATACGATTTGCAAGACATATACGCACAAAATATATGGGGTGCCGAATTTAGGAAATGCGTGGTTGTCCTCTAGAAACGGTCAAACTTCACTAAATTTTAGGAAAAATTAAAATTTCAAAAACATGTTTTTGTCGCTCCTGACTTTATTTTCTGTTCATTCTTCATGAAATTTTAAACGATATTTATTGTTATGTTTGAAAGGGCCTCACAATTAAAAAGTTAAAAGAAATTGCAAATGTCATGGTCATATTACGATTATTGTGTTTTTATTCGGATCCAAATAGCTCAAAAACTAAAAATATTTCTTTGAGATTATATGAACAAAAGTTTTAGTTCTTAAAGAGCTCTGTCCTGTGATGTTTGAGGATCAAATTCAGATCATAGGACAAAACTGGTAAAAAAATCAGAAATGTGACTTTTTTCTATCATGGTGATATGCCGTTCACAAAAAAAAAGGTTAGAAAAATAATAATAAAAAAAACAAAAAAAACAAAAAAACAGAAGAAGAACAATAGGTTTTCGCAAGCGATGCGAAAACCTAACTAGAATCGCTATCGCGATATCATCGGTTTTCGCAAAAGCAATTTACCTCAGTTAACGAGTCGCATGATTCGAAAAACATATTTCTTCGTTCAATGGCTTGTTGAATACTGTTAACAGCGATCTTTCAAAGCATTTTTGTCGCAATATTTAAACAGACTTTTTACCCAAAAGAATATTTTTGAGTATTACCTGTCAGCTATGTAGTCGCGATATCAATGGTTTTCACAAAAGCAATTCCATTCAGTTCACGAGTTGCATGATTCGAAGAACATTTCTTTGTTCAATGGCTTGTTGATATTGTTAACAGCGATCTTTCAAACATTTCTGTTGCAATGTTTAAGCAGACTTTTTACCCAAAAGAATATTGTTGAGTATTACCTGTCAGTTATGTAGTCGCGATATCATCAGTTTTCACGAAAGCAATTCCATTCAAGTCACGAGTCGCATGTTTCAAAAAACATATTTCTTCGTTCAATGGCTTGTTGAATACTGTTAACAGTGATCTTTCAAACATTTTTGTCGCAATGTTTAAGCAGACTTTTTACAAAGAAGAACACTTTTAAGTATTACTTGTCTGTTATGTAGTCGCAAACTTGAAAACCTTTTTTAAGGACTTCGGGTACTGCAACATTTTATGTGTGTGTTGCTTTATGATGGCGACATACGACAATTGTACTCGATAAACAAGAATTGCAAACGACAAACAACAGTTTAAAATAACACGCGACAATATATTATGCAACTCAACACTATTACAAACTAATGTTGCATTGAATTATTATCATTTTCATGAAATATCGCTTAAATTTTTTAGTGTTGTTTCAAATTGATGTCACCGAAGAACAGAATGCAAAAAAAATGCATAAAATCAGACTTCAATTATTTTAGTTATAAAGAGTGATTTCAAGCCAAGCGCCCCCTAGCGGCAAAACGATAAACAAAATTGAGTAAATATTTTTTATTAGGTACCTAGCAATGCAGCAAATGCTTCAATCAAGTATACAAGTCGCACTAGTCAAACATTCTATTCCTTATATATCACAATTTGAAGCATAAAAACTGATTTACAATTGTTCTCAAGAGGATCAAAATTTGGGCTGCCGTAAAAAGACGAAATCCAGTTCGTTCTTCAAAAACTAAACATCACTGGAAAGGGCTCTTAAAGAACATAAACTTTTGTTCATATACTTTCAATAAAATATTTTTTTGTTTTGGAGCTATTTTGAGCCGAAAAAAAACCACAATAATCGTAACATGACTTTGACCTTTGCAATTTCATTTTAACGTTTTAATTGTGAGGTCCTTTCAAACATAACAATACATAACTTGTGAAAATATCATGAAGAATGAACTTAAAATAAAGTCAGGAGCGCGAAAAACATGTTTTTGAAAATTTATTTTTTCCTAAAATTTAGTGAAGTTTGACCGTTTCTAGAGGACAAACCATGCATTTGTTAATTTTGCCACCCCATATACTTATTGCGTATATGTCTTGTAAATAATTTGCAGCAAACAGAATTATTCTATCTGATGTCTAACAAAAATGGATAGGTTTTTCGTAGACCTACCCTCATCTGCACAGTTTTTTGCGAGGTTCGAACTTTCAACCTTCCGTTACTAGCTCAAAAAGTTTTAGCCACTCATACCTAGAAACTATCATTCTTTATTAGGCTATCAACAAGGAACACAATGCAACAAACCGCATTTGGATCAGACTTCAACATTTTGAGTTATAAGTAGAAGAGTGCTTTCATGCTATGCGCCCCCTAGCGGCAAAATGAGAAACAAAATTGATTAAAATTTCACCATTAGGTACCTAGCAATGCGGCAAATAGTTCAATTAAGTATACAAATCGCACTAGTCTACATTTTATTTCTTATAAATCACATTTTGAAGCATAAAACCTGATTTACAATTATTCCAAAAAAGGATCAAACTTTGGACTGCCGTAAAATGACCAAATCAAGTCCGATCTTCAAAAACTTAACATCAATGGAAAGAGCTCTTTAAGAACTAAAACTTTTGTTCATATACTGTCAAAGAAATATTTTTAGTTTTTGAGCTATTTGTGGCCGATTAAAAACACAATAATCGTAATATGACATATTTTTTATTATACCTTTCAAACATAACAATACATAACTTGTGAAAATATCATGAATAATGAACTCAAAATAAAGTCAGGAGCGGCAAAAACATGTTTTTAAAATTTTAATTTTTCCTAAAATTAAGTGAAGGTTGGCCGTTTCTAGAGGACAAACCATGCATTTCTTAAATTCGCCACCCCATACATTGTGTGCGTATATGTCTTGAAAATCTTTTGCAGCAAACAGAATTCTTCTATCTGATCTCTAACAAAAATGGATAGGTTTTTCGTACACCTACCCTCATTTGCACAGTTTTTTGCGAGGTTCGAACTTTCAACCTCCTGTAGCTCAATACTTTCAGCGACACGTACCCTCAAATCCTATCATATTTTATTAGACTATAAACAAGGAACAGAATGCAAAAACCGCATTTGAATCTGACCTCAAATAACTGAGTTATAAGTCATTTATATATTTCATGCAAAACGCCACCTAGCTTGAAAAGTAAGACATAAAGGGAAATTTTCTCAACGTTAGGATCATATTCAAATACGTGGTAATAACTGATTAAAATTTCATACATGTGACTTTTCTGATCACGGAGGTTTGTATAGCGATTTATCAAGTTTTAAAAATGATATAAGTGATAAGCTTTGTAATTTGTCTATCCAACAATTTATTTATTCTCTTCAATAACATGTGTACTGCATTGGTGGCTAAGACAAGTCAGTCTACTTTTAAACATAGCTAACAATCTCTAACGGCTGACCTACATAATTGATCAGCTGTACCTATTCTACTTGAGATAAGACAATCTGCCTCTCTCGCTTGCATACACAGGTAATCCTTGTCAGGATATAGTGAAGCTTTTTTCCGACACCATTAAATTTGACATTATATAGATACTACATTTCACAACCAATTTTGATCAAGATTTTTTTTACTTGAAATGTAAGATTTTAAACTTCAAGATAATCACAAAAAACTTTAACTAAATTCAAACTTTGAAAACAAATTTACAATTATTCCAAAGACGATAAACTTTGAACTGCCATAAAATGACCAAATCAAGTCAGATCTTCAAAAACTAAACATCATTTGAAAGGTCTCTGCAAGACCTAAATCTTTTCTGCACATGTTAACAATGAAATATTTTTAGTTTTAGAGCTATTTGGGGCCGTTTAAAAATACAAAAATTATGATATGACCTTGACCTTTGCAATATTTTTTAAATTCTTTTTTCAGGAACCTTTTAGGACATAAAACTACATAAAGTGTGAAAATTTCATGGAGAAGGAACAAAAAATAAAGTCGGAAGCAACAAAAATATGTTTAAGAAATGTTAATTTGTCCCAAAATTTAGTGAAGTTTGACCGTTTCTAGAAGACAAACCATGCATTTTTCAAAATCGCCAACCCATATATTTTGTGCGTATATGTCTTGCAAATCATATGCAACAGAACTCTTCTATCTCATCTCTGAAAAATAGGTTTTTCGTAGATCTACCCTCATTTTCACTATTTTTGTGAGGTTTGAACTTTCAACCTTCCGTAGCTCAAAAGTTTTATATACGCAAATTATTGAAATCTATCATATTTTATTAGGCTATCATCAAGGAACATAATGCAAAAAACCGCATTTGAATCGGACCTCAAATAACAGAGTTATTCCACTTTTATGATTTTTACAAAGCGCCCCCTAGCGGAACAACAAAGACAAAAATGAAAAATTTCTCAACGTTAGGATTAAGTTCAAATAAGTAGGAAAGACTGGTAGAAATTTCATAATTGTGGCTTTTTCCTATCATGGTGATATGCCGTTCACAAAAAGGGTCAGAAAAATTATAAAAAAACAACAAAAAAACAACAACAACAAAAACAAAAAAAAAACAACAACAACAGAAGAAGAACAATAGGTTTTCGCCCAGCGATGCGAAAACCAACAAAAATGGATAGGTTTTTCGTAGACCTACCCTCATCTGCACAGTTTTTTGCGAGGTTCGAACTTTCAAACTTCTGTTACTAGCTCAAAAAGTTTCAGCTATTCATACCTAGAAACTGTCATATTTTATTAGGCTATCAACAAGGAACATAATGCAAAAAATCGCATTTGGATCAGACTTCAACATTTTCATGAAAGATCACATTATTTTTTTAGTGTTGTTTCAAATTGATGTCACCAAGGAACAGAATGCAAAAATTGCATAAAAATCAGACTTTAATTATTTTAGTTCTAAAGGGTGATTCCAAGCCAAGCGTCCCTAGCGGCAAAATGAGAAATAAAATTTAGTAAAATTTTACTATTAGGTACATAGCAATGCAGCAAATGGTTCAATCAAGTATACAAGTCGCACTAGTCAAACATTCTATTCCTTATATATCACAATTTGAAGCATAAAAACTGATTTACAACTAGAAGTCGTTTGTTTAAGATACAAACGAAGCGGCTTTCCGTGTGCTTATTTCAAAGGTATTGAATATATAAGCTAATACAAAGAAATTGAATAATGTTGGCTAATAATGTTTTATTTAATACGTAAATCATCATTATCATAAATATATACTTATGTTCAAAATTAAGCCTTATTTTTTTATTTTTTTTCATTTTCATCTTCTTAGGAAGATATTGAGAAAGCATATATATATAGATCTTATTTGATTACGCAACCGTTTACTATCATGCAGAAAAAAAGCAGAAAATTTTAAGATAATACAATCCTCAATATTTTTTTTCGATTTTAAAAGTTTTTTTTATTCTTTATTTAATATCTTTTTCTTTGTAAGCATATTACTTAACAAATAATCATTGCAATTTGACCCATAATTGGAATTGTAAAAAAGAAAAAAAAAATACTTTGAAATCCATGACTTTCAACCTTTAAATTGATTGAGTTTTACATTCGCAAAATTAGATGGAAACAAAGGCAGAGGTGTAAGCAAAATTATGAAAATACTTTCTTATTTCTATGTAATTAACGTTATAAACGTCTTGAAACTTTCAACAATTCATTTGCTTTATATATTTGCTTATTTTTACAGATTTAGAAAAAGAAACCGTTAAACATTTAGAAAATATAAAAAAAATAGTAGAGTAACATGTATTTGTCATTTTCTTCAGGTTTGCAGAAAGCCGTGATAACAAATGCAATATTATATCTGTATTTTTCTGGCTCTAATACTAATATCAGGAAGCTTTTTAACATTAAATTGTAACTTAAGAACCAAAGTTCGAAACTCGGTATCGCCATGAAATCTTAATCTTTTCAAATTTAGAAATTTGAATGCCAAGGTGCACATCTACATCTTAAAAAAAAGGCTCTAGAGCGCGAACAATCTTTTGAAGCTTACGTCAAATATGACATCAAGATGGAAACAAAGGAAGAGGTGTAAGCAAAATCATGAAAATAGTTTCTTATTTCTATGTAATTAACGTTATAAACGTCTTGAAACTTTCAACAATTCGTTTGCTTTATATATTTGCTTATTTTTACAGATTAAGAAAAGGAAACTGTTAAACATTTAGAAAACATAAAACATCAATAGGTAGATGTATTTGTACATGTATTTGTCATTTTCTTAAGCTTTGCAGAAAGCCGTGAAAGCAAATGCAATAAGTTATCCGTGTAAGTTTTCTGGCTCTAGTATAATTTTACTAATTCATCGTAAATGCGACTCTTTTAGTAAAAAATGTACCACAATTCACTATTCAACGCAGGCACTCTTTCCTGCAAAAGAACAATCGGATCTTGCTCAACCAACCCAATGGCCGCTTTCATTTCTTTCTTCAAATTAATATATTTTCATGAATTAGCCCTATTAAGAAAAACAGAATAGGTCATGTTTGATAACGTAATCACTTGAACTTTTCTGCGCATGTCCAGGCACGGCAATATTACTTATCAGGGGCTTTGTAACATTAAAATGTAATTTTAGGACAAAAGTTCGAATCTTGGTTTCGCTATGGTATCTTTATATTTTCAAATTTGGAAATTTGAATGCCAAGGTGCACATCTACATCCTAAAATACATCTTCTGTGAAAATATCAAGATAATCGGACCAGAATTGATGCCTTTAGAGAGCGAACAAACTTTTAAAGCTGACGTCAAATCTGACGTCATTTGACGTCATTGAAAATAAAAATAAATGAATTTATAAATGTATAAACTTTTTAATCGCTGCAATATATTTTTCAAAAAGATTGAGTCAAAAGTCATGATACCAGAGGGAAATAAATTTTTAAAAAAGTTGCTTTTTGTCGCTTTTTATGACGTCATAACCACGTGACTTAAGAACACATCCTTTATGAAATAGAAAAACCTCTATGCCGATTCGTTGATCAATTTTCATGCTTCTTACCGATTAAGTGGCCTTGTAACATTAAAATATAATTTTAGGACCTAAGTTCGAAACTCTGTTTTGCCATTAAATCTCAATCTTTTGGAATTTGGAAAATTGAATGCGAAGGAGCATATCTACTTTCTAAAATACATCTACTGTGAAAATATCAAGAAAATCGGACCAGAATTGAAGGCTCTAGAGCGTGAACAAACTTCTGAAGCTGACGTCAAATCTGACGTTATTTGACGTCAATGAAAATTAAAAACACTTGATTTTAAAAATTTATACTTTTTTGTCGAAGCATTTTAATTTTCATGCTGCTTGGCCATTGGCAACATATATAAATTAACTCTTGAATTAGGTTGGAAGAAGAAGAATAATAATAACTAGACTTCTTTTGTTCTGGACAAAAGAAAGGGCTTTCTGCATTGCAAACCATGTCAAACCTGATCATACTTATTTAGTTTTCTGAAATACACCATCTTCAAAAATTGAAGAAAATCCGTCCCGAATTGATAGCTGTAGAGTGCAAACATAAATAAATAGTAGAGGAAATCTGTGATGTCATATAACATGATTAAAATTTTAAAGTCATTGCATTCAAAAGGGAATATGTGGCTTTGTTTTCAGTTATAATTTTAATTTTAAGGTGACAATGAAAATGTGAAATTTAGCTTTTTTCATTATTAAAAGGGGCATATCAACCATAATCGAATTTGACAGAGATTTTATGGTAATAAACATTGTTATAAAGTTTGAAGATGATTACTTAAGAAATGAAGATGCTAGAGTGCGAACAAACTAATTGTGGACGACGGACGGACAGACTGACGGACGGACAGACGGATGGACAATGGACATTCATCGATTCTTATAGCTCATCTTGAGCACATGTGCTAAGGTGAGCTAAGAATTTTAATAGTTTCTTAGAAAAAAGCAATCAAGTGATTAGGACTAACTGCAGAAGTGCATGAAAGAACGGTATAAATTATTTTTTATTTCTCATCTAACTTCCTTATATGATGTCCAATTTTAAACAAGAGGGCCAAGATGGCCCTGTGTCGCTCACCTGAGTAAGATGGCTGTGTTGGGCATAATGACAAAAAATCTGGCATCTAAAGTGTTTTTCTAACATTTGACTAAGTGACCTACATATTGATCCTACCTGAATTTGCATTCATCTGGGAATTCATGCAATCATCATTCATATCAATTTTAATTTAGACTGAGACAAAAATGTAGGCCTCTAGAGTTTTCACAAGATTTTTCTCAGATTTTACCTGGTGACCTAGTTTTTGACCCCACATTACCCATTTTCGATTCAAAAATCATTATAGAATAACCCTGACCATTTCATGAAGATTGGTAAACTGGCCTCTAGATGTTAAGGTTTTTTAAGATTTAACCTGGTGACCTAGTTTTTGACCCCACATGACCCAATTTCGAACTCATCCGAGATATCATGTAGACAAACATCCTGACCAAGTTTCATGAAGATTGGGTATAAACTGTAGCCTCTAGAGTGTTCACAAGGTTTTTCTAAGATTTAACCTGGTGACCTAGTTTTTGACCCCGCATGACCCAATTTCGAACTCATCCGAGATATCATGTAGACAAACATCCTGACCAAGTCTCATGAAGATTTGGTTAAAACTGTGGCCTCTAGTATGTTCACAAGGTTTTTAAAAGATTTGACCTGGTGACCTAGTTTTTGACCCCACATGACCCAATTTCGAATTCATCCGAGATATCATGTAAACAAACATCCTGACCAAGTTTCATGAAGATTGGGCCAAAACTGTGGCCTCTAGAGTGTTCACAAGCAATTGTTGACGACGGACGACTGACGACGCACAAAGGACAAAAGGCGATCACAAAAGCTCACCCGAGCACAAGTGCTCAGGTGAGCTAAAAAGAAAGGCCTTTATATTTCCAACATTTTACGTGTTTCATGTTTCAGCTTTTCTGTTACGTGCTCTGAGATATAGAAAGTTATTTTTCAAATAAACGGTAAAAAAATCGGCAAAACGATGTTCATGTCTATTATTGCCCTTCGACAAATAACTTTATAATTAATGGTCCGATCATTAAAATCTGCATACCATTAGAACCGCATTGCATCACGCTAAAAATACTGTTCTTTATGTTATTTTCAAAAATTAATAGTTTCTTAGAAAAAAACAATCAAATGATAGGGACTAACTGCAGAAATGCATGAAAGAACGGTTTAAATGAATTCTTATTTCTCATCTAACTAGGATATCCGATGTCCAATTTTAAAACGCTAGGTACCATTAGAAAGACCTTTAAATTTCCAACATTTCACGTGTTTCATGTTTCAACTTTTCTATTACGGGCTCTGAGATATAGAAAGTTATTTTTTAAGAAAACGTCAAAAATCGGCAAAACGATGTTCATGTCTATTATTGCCCTTCGACAAATAACTTTATAATTAATGGTCCGATCATTAAAATCTGCATATCATTAGAGCCACATTACATCATGCAATAAAGTTGTTCTTTATGTTATTCTAAAAAAAAAATCATTAGTTTCTTCTTCTTCAAAAAAAAAAAAAAGGAATCAAGTGATCGGGACTTACTGCGGGAGTGCATGAAAGAACGGTTTTACTGCATTCTTAGTTTTCATGTAACTTCCTTATATTAAGTTCAATTTTAATAGGTACCGTTAGAAAGGTCTTTTCATTTCCCACAATTAACTCGCTTCATAATTGTATGTGTCTTAAAACACTTTGTAGATACGGGCGTTTAAACCTTGACCATACGGCAAAAATCGGGGATAAATATGTTCATATCGTTTTGTTTTTCCCTATAACTTAATGAATATTCGGTCAATCTTTAAAATTTAAACACCAAAAGAAGGGCCGGGCATTGATCTACAAATTATATTCATACTCTTATTAACAAAAACCAATAATTATCCAGATATAAGTAGTAAAGTGCGCTTAGGGTTGCAACATCTTTGTTTTTCTGCAATAACTCAACTGATTCAACGCCGACCTTCAAAACCTATATATTATTTGAAAGGTCTTTCAAAGCACTACAGATTATATGCATAGTGTCTCGATAAAATATTTTTCGTTTTTGAGATATTTAAGGCCGAAGAAAAAACCGATAATTGACATGTGACCTTGACCTTAGCTATTTTCCGGAAGCGGGAGTGACTGATGACAATAAGAGGCTATGTTGCACCTTCAGTGAAAATTTTATGCAAATCGGTCAAAAACTTTGTCTTCCAGTGCTACAAAAACGTATATTTTAAATAAAAAATTTAATAACGCGTCATGACGTCAATTTACGTCATACGACGTCAGTCTTCCTTAGAGCGGAAAGAAATCAATAGGACACATATTCTCTCCAAATTTCATGTTTCTAGCTTATCTGAGTGCTTCGCAATACTTCAATACATTTTCTGGTCCAAAGTTCGAAATTGGTTCAGCCATAGATCCTTGATCTTTTCAAATATTGCAAAATGTATATAATCCTGCACAACAAGAACTTAATATATACATTCTGTAAAAAAACCCAGGTAAATCGGTCTAGACATGACGGCTGTAGAGCGCGTACAAGCTTTTGTAGCTTTTTTCAGCCCTGACGTCATGTGACGTCACATGAAGAAATAAAATATGAGAATCAAAAGCGCCAAAGTCACTGTGCCTACTGCTTAAATTTCCTGCTGCTAGGAACCTTTTTTTCTGCTACATTTGTTAAATACTTAAAAGCTAAAAAAGTAAAAGGATATGAAATTCCAGCCATTAACTTGCTTTTGTATGGCCATAACTTAAATAAACTTTGAAAAATATAACCGTTTAACTTGGAGGATATGGCAAAAGTAACTGAAAATCATTTTTTTTATATCGATTTATTTAACTTGGACTATTTGTATAATCTATGTTACAAATCAAATTTATTTAAAATGCTTACAATTCGAATTTCATCCTG
>CM037780.1:31921883-31937895 GCA_021229015.1 Solen grandis | reverse complement strand
AAAAAAGTTTTCCTGAATTTTTTTAAGCCGAAAAATACAGATAAAAATTTTGGCTTTGTTATCAGGCTTTCTGAAAACCCTGAAAAAAAGGGACAAATACTGTTACTCTACTATTTTTTTTAATTTTCTAAATTTTTAACGGTTTCTTTTTCAAAATCTTTTAAAAATAAGCAAATATATAAAGCAAATAAAATTGTTGAAATTTTCCCAAGGGAGTTTATAACTTTAAATTTACATAGAAATAAAAAAAGTATTTTCATAATTTTGCTTAAAACCTCTGCCTTTGTTTCCACTAATTTTGCAAAATTGAAAAAACTCAATAAATTTTAAAAGGGTTTTTGAAAGTCTGGATTTAAAAGAATTTTTTTTTTTTTTTTTACAATTCCAATTATGGGTAAAATTTGGCAATGATTATTTGTTAAGAAAATTTTGCTTTAAAAAGAAAAAGAAAATTTAAATAAAGAATAAAAAAAACTTTTAAAATCAAAAAAAAATTTTGGAGGATTGTATTATTTTAAAAATTTTCTGTTTTTTTTTCTGCATGATAGTAAACGGTTGCTTTAATCAAAAAAGATCTATATATAAAATGCTTTCTAAAATATCTTCCTAAGAAGATGAAAATGAAAAAAAAAAAAAAAATAAGGCTTAATTTTGAACATAAGTATATTTAAATGTTTAATGATGATTTACGAAATTAAAAAAAACATTATTACCCAACATTATTCAATTTTTTGTATTAGCTTATATATTAAACCCCCTTTTTGAAATAAGAGGGGGAAAAAGCCGCTTTCTTTTTGTATCTTAAACAAACGACTTCTAGTTGTAAAAGTTTTTATGCTTCAAATTGTGATATATAAGGAATAGAATGTTTGACGTGGGGACTTGTATACTTGTTTGAACCATTTGCGCATTGCTATTTTCCCTAATATTTAAAATTTTACTAAATTTTATTTCTCATTTTGCCGTAGGGACGCTTGGCTTGGAATCCCCTTTAAAAACTAAAATAATTAAAGTCTGTTTTTTATGCAATTTTTGCATTCTGTTCCTTGGTGACTTAAATTTTGGGAAAAAAACATTTAAAAAAAAATGTAAATTTTTTCATGAAAATGTTAAAGTCTGACCCAAAATTGCGATTTTTTGCATTATGTTCCTTGTTGATAGCCTAAAAATTGACAGTTTCTAGGTATGAATAGCTAAAAACTTTTTGAGCTAGTAACAAAAGTTTGAAGTTCGAACCTCGCAAAAAACTGTGCAGTTGAGGGTAGGTCTACGAAAAAACCAACCATTTTTTTTGGGTTTTTCGAAATCGCTGGGGGGAAAAACCTTTTGTTCTTTTCTGTTGTTGTTTTTTTTTTTTTGTTTTTGTTGTTGTTTTTTTTTTTGTTTTTTTTTTAAAATTTTTTCTGACCCTTTTTGTGAAGGGGCATATCCCCCTGATGGGGAAAAAAGCCACAATTAGGGAAATTTCTCCCATTTTCTTTCCTACTTTTTTAAAAATTTTAATAAAAAGGGTTGAAAAATTTTTTAAATTTTGTCTTTTTTGTTTTTTTTTTTTTTTTTTTTCCCCCCCCCCCCCCCCCCCCCCCCCCCCCCCCCCCCCCCCCCCCCCCCCCCCCCCCCCCCCCCCCCCCCCCCCGGGGGGGTTTTTTTAAAACCCCCCCCTTGGTCTCCCCCCTTTTGGGCCCCCCATTCAAATGCGGTTTTTTTTTTTATGTTCCTTGATGATAGCCTAATTTAAAAATTTATAGATTTCAATAATTTGCGTATATAAAACTTTTGAGCTACGGAAGGTTGAAAGTTCAAACCTCACAAAAAAAGTGAAAAAAGAGGGGTAGATCTACGAAAAACCCATTTTTTAGAGAAGGATAGAAGAGTTCTTTTTTGCATATGGGTTTGCAAGACATATACGCACAAAATTTTGGGTTGGCGATTTTTAAAAAAGGGATGGTTTGTCTTCTAGAAACGGTCAAACTTCACTAAATTTTGGGACAAATTAACATTTCTTAAACATATTTTTTTTGCTTCCGACTTTATTTTTTGTTCCTTCTCCATGAAATTTTCACACTTTTTTGTAGTTTTATGTCCTTAAAAAGGGTTTCCCGAAAAAAGAAATTTAAAAAAAAATTGCAAAGGTCCCAAAGGGCATATCATAATTTTTTTTATTTTTTAAAAGGGCCCCCAAAAAGCTCTAAAACTAAAAATTTTCATTGTTAAAATTGCAGAAAAGATTTTTGGTCTTGCAGAGCCTTTCAAATTTTGTTTAGTTTTTTAAAAATCTGATTGATTTGGTTTATTTTATGGCAGTTCAAAGTTTATCGTCTTTGGAATAATTGTAAATTTGTTTTCAAAGTTTGAATTTAGTTAAAATTTTTTTTGATTATCTTGAAGTTTAAAATTTACATTTCAAGTAAAAAAAATCTTGGGTCAAAATTGGGTTTTGAAATGTAGTATCTATTAAAAGTTTAAATTTAATGGTTTTTCGGAAAAAAGCTTCACTTTTATTCCCGAAGGATTACCCGTGTATGCAAACGGGGGAGGCAGATTGTCTTATCTCAAATGAATAGGTCAGTGATCAATTATGTGGTCAGCCGTTTTGAGATTGTTAGCTATGTTTAAAGTAGACTGATTGTCTTAGCCACCAATGCAGTACACATGTTATTGAAAAGAATAAATAAATTGTTGGATAGACCAAAATTCAAGCTTAAACACTTATATCATTTTTAAAACTTGATAAAAAACGCTATACAAACCCCCGTGATCAGAAAAGTACATGTAGGAAAATTTTTAAACAGTTTTTCCCCCTATTTAAAAATGATCCTAACGTTGGGGGAAAATTTTTCCCCTTTTTTTTGTCTTATTTTTCCCCAAATAGGGGGCGTTTTGAAAGAAATTTTTTAAAAAAGAAATTTAATCAGTTTTTTGGGGTTTTAAAATTAAAAAAGGGGTTTTTCCCCTTCTTTTTTCCTTTGGGTTTTAGTTTTTTAAAATATGATAGGGTTTGAGGGGTTCGGGCGCTGAAAATTTAAAATTTTAAAGGGGGTTGGAAAATTCGAAAACCCCAAAAAAATTTTGGGAAAAAACGGCAGTGGGGGTGGTCTAAAAAAAACCCCTACCTTTTTTTTTGACACAGTGAAATTTGTTTGCTGCAAATTATTTACAAGACATATACGCAATAGTATATGGGGTGGAAAATTAACAAATGCTTGGTTTGTCCTTAGAAACGGGTCAAATTCACTAAATTTTAGGAAAAAAAATTTTTTTTCAAAAACTGTTTTTCGCGCTCCCTATTTATTTTAAGTTCATTCTTCTTGATATTTTCAAAAGTTATGTATTGTTATGTTTGAAAGGACCTCACAATTAAAAGTTTTAAAAATGAAATTGCAAAGGTCAAAGTCATGTTACGATTATGGGGGTTTTTTTCGGCTCAAAATAGCTCCAAAACAAAAAAAATTTTATTGAAGTATATGAACAAAAGTTTATGTTTTAAGAGCCCTTTCCAGTGATGTTTTTGTTTTTGAAGAAACGAACTGGATTTCGTTTTTTACGGCAGCCCCAAATTTTGATCCCCCTTGGAAAACAATTGTAAATCAGTTTTTATGCTTCAAATTGGGGATATATAAGGAATAGAATGTTTGATAGTGCGACTTTTATACTTGATTGAAGCATTGCTGCATTGCTAGTTTCCTAATAAAAAATATTTACTAATTTTGTTTATCGTTTTGCCCCTAGGGGGCGCTTTTCTTGAAATCACTCTTTAAAATAAAATAATTGAAGTCTGATTTTATGCTTTTTTTTTGCATTTGTTCTTCGGTGACACAATTTGAAAAAAACACTAAAAATTTTAAGCATATTTCATGAAAATGATAATAATTCAATGCAAATTGTTTGTAATAGGTTGAGTTGCATAATATATTGTCGCGTGTTATTTTTTTAAAATGTTGTTTGTCGTTTGCAATTCTTGTTTATCGAGTACAATTGTCGTATGTCGCCTATAAGCAACACACATAAAATGTTGGGGACCCAAGTCCTTAAAAAAGGTTTTCAAGTTTGCGATACTTAACAGACAAGTAATACTTAAAAGTGTTTTCTTTGTAAAAAGTTGTTAAAATTGCGACAAAAAAGTTTGAAAAGATCACTGTTAACAGTATTCAACAAGCCATTGAACGAAGAAATATGTTTTTTTAAAATGCGACTGTGACTTGAAGGGAATTGCTTTCGTGAAATGTGATATCGGACTAATAATGGGAAAGGGAATACTAACAATATTCTTTTGGGTTAAAAAAATCTGCTTAAACATTGCAACAGAAATGTTTGAAAGATCGCTGTTAACAATTTTCAAAAGCCATTGAACAAGAAAATGTTTTTTCGAAAACATGCAACTCGTGAATGAAGGAAATTGCTTTTGTGAAAACCATTGATATCGCGACTACTAGCTGACAGGTAATACTCAAAAATATTCTTTTGGGTTTAAAAAAGTCTGGTTTTTAAATATTGCGCAAAAATGCTTTGAAAGATCGCTGTTAACAGTATTCAACAAGCCATGAACGAAGAAATATGTTTTTCGAATCATGCGACCGTTAATGAGGTAAATGCTTTTGCGAAAACCGATGATTCGCGATAGGTTCTAGTTAGGTTTTGCATCGCTTGGAAAACCTATTGTTCTTCTTCTGTTTTTTTTTTTTTTTTTTTTTTTTTTATATATTTTTCTAACCTTTTTTTTTGTGAACGGCATATCACCATGATAGAAAAAAGTCACATTTTGATTTTTTTACAAGTTTTGTCCTATGATCTGAATTTGATCCTCAAACATCACAGGACAGAGCTCTTTAAGAACTAAACTTTTGTTCATATAATCTCAAAGAAATATTTTTAGTTTTTGAGCTATTTGGATCCGATTAAAAACACAATAATCGTAAATATGACCATGACATTTGCAATTTCTTTTAACTTTTTAATTGTGAGGCCCTTTCAAACATAAACAATAAATATCGTTTAAAATTTCATGAAGAATGAACAGAAAATAAAGTCATGAGCGACAAAAACATGTTTTTGAAATTTTAATTTTTCCTAAAATTTAGTGAAGTTTGACCGTTTCTAGAGGACTAACCACGCATTTCCTAAATTCGTCACCCATATATTTTGTGGTATATGTCTTGCAAATCGTATGCAGCAAACGAATTCTTCTATCTGATCTCTAACAAAAAGTGGGTAGGTTTTTCGTAGACCTACCCCATTATTTAACTTTTTTACAAGGTTCCGAAATTCAACCTCTCCATGAACAATTTTTTCCAGTACCCGGTGATGAGATTTCAATCATATTTGATTGGGCTGTCAACAAGGAACATTATGTAAAAAAACCGCATCTAAATCAGGTTTCAAAGTTTTGAGTTATTAGCAAAACAGTGATTACATGCATTGCGCCCCTAGTGGCTAAATCAGAAATAAAAGTGAAAAGTTTGACCATTTAGGCACATGATCAGATAAAGATTACTCCATGCCCAAAATTTCATAGCTGTAGCTTTTCTCATCTGGCCGCTAGGCTGGCTACAAAATGGGGGAATTGGAAAAAAAAAAAAAAAAAAAATAAAAAAAACAACAAAAAACAACAACAACAAATCAACAGAAGAAGAACAATAGGTTTTTACCCTGCAGAGGCGAAAACCTAATAATAATAATAAGAAGAAGAAACTAGAATCGCTATCGCGATATCATCGGTTTTCGCAAAAGAAATTCCATTTAGTTCACGAGTCGCATGATTCGAAAAACATTTCTTTGTTCAATGGCTTGTTGATACTGTTAACAGCGATCTTTCAAACATTTTTGTTGCAATGTTTAAGCAGACTTTTTACCCAAAAGAATATTTTTGAGTACTACCTGTCAGTTATGTAGTCGTGATATCATCAGTTTTCACAAAAGAAATTCCATTCAGTTCACGAGTCGCATGATTCGGAAACATTTCTTCGTTCAATGGCTTGTTGATACTGTTAACAGTGATCTTTCAAACATTTTTGTCGCAAGGTTTAAGCAGACTTTTTACACAAAAGAATATTGTTGAGTATTACCTGTCAGTTATGTAGTCGCGATATCATCAGTTTTCACGAAAGCAATTCCATTCAGTTCACGAGTCGCATGTTTCGAAAAACATATTTCTTCGTTCAATGGCTTGTTGAATACTGTTAACAGTGATCTTTTAAACATTTTTGTCGCAATGTTTAAGCAGACTTTTAACCAAGAAGAATACTTTTAAGTATTACCTGTCTGTTATGTAGCCGCAAACTTGAAACCTTTTTTTTACAGACTTCGGGTACAAATTACTGTCTGTTATGTAGCCGCAAATGACAATAATACTCGATAAACAAGAATTGCAAACGACAAACAACAGTATAAAATGACACAAGACAATGCAATATGCCACTCAACACTGTTGCATTGATTACTATCATTTCATTGAAATATCGCATTTATTTTTTAGTGTTGTTTCAAATTAATGTCACCAAGGAACAGAATGCAAAAAAAAAATGCATAAAAATCAGACTTCAATTATTTTAGTTATAAAGAGTGATTTCAAGCCAAGCGCCCCTAGCTGCAAAATGAGAAACAAAATTTAGTAAATGTTTTCTATTAGGTACCTAGCAATGCTGCAAATGGTTCAATCAAGTATACAAGTCTCACTAGTCAAACATTCTATTCCTTATATATCACAAAATTGAAGCATAAAAACTGATTTACAATTGTTCTAAAGAGTATCAAAGCTTGGACTGCCGTAAAATGACGAAATCAAGTCCGATCTTCAAAAACTAAACATCACTGGAAAGGGCTCTTCAAGAACTAAAACTTTTCTTCGATACTTTCAATGAAATATTTCTTTTTTTGTTTTGGAGCTATTTGGAGCCAAATAAAAACACAATAATCGTAATATGCCCTTGAACTTTGCAATTTCTTTTTACCTTTTTAATTGTGAGGCCCTTTCAGACATAACAATACATAACTTGTGAAAATATCATGAAGAATTGAACAAAAAAATAAAGTCAGGAGCGACAAAAACATGTTTTAGAAATTTTGATTTTATCCTAAAATTTTAGTGAAGTTTGACCATTCTAGAGGACAAACCATGCATTTCTTAAATTCGCCACCCATTATTTTTGTGCGTATATGTCTTACAAATCATTTGCAGCAAACAGAAGTTCTTCTATTTGATCTCTAACAAAAATGGATAGGTTTTTCGTGACCTACTCTCATCTGCACAGTTTTTTTGCGAGGTTCGAACTTTCAACCTTCCGTTAGAAGCTCAAAAAGTTTAAGCCACTCCTCCACTCATACCTAGAAACTATCATACTTTATTAGGCTATCAACAAGAAACACAATGCAACAAACCGCATATGGATCAGACTTCAACATTTTGAATTATAAGTAGAAAAGTGCTTTCATGCTATGCGCCCCCTAGCGGCAAAATGAGAAAAAAAATTGATTAAAATTGTACCATTAGGTACCTAGCAATGCGGCAAATAGTTCAATTAAGTATACAAATCGCACTAGTCGAACATTCTATTTCTTATACATCACATTTTGAAGCATAAAATCTGATTTACAATTATTCCAAAAAAGGATCAAACTTTGGACTGCCGTAAAATGACCAAATCAAGTCCGATCTTCAAAAACTTAACATCAATGGAAAGAGCTCTTGAAGGACTAAAACTTTTGTTCATATAATCTCAAAGAAATATTTTTAGTTTTTGAGCTATTTGGAGCCGAATAAAAACACAATAATCGTAACATGACCTTGACCTTTTCATTTATTTTTTAACTTTTCAATAGTGAGGCCCTTTCAAACATAACAGTACATAACTTGTGAAAATATCATGAATAATGAACTTAAAATAAAGTCAGGAGCGGCAAAAAAAATGTTTTTAAAATTTTAATTTTTCCTAAAATGTAGTTAAGTTTGACCGTTTCTAGAGGACAAACCATGCATTTCTTCTAATTCGCCACCCATATATTTTGTGCGTATTTGTCTTGCAAATCATTTGCCGCAAACAGAATTCTTCTATCTGATCTCTAACAAAAATGGATAGGTTTTTCGTATACCTACCCTCATTTGCACAGTTTTTTGCGAGGTTCGAACTTTCAACCTTCTGTAGCTCAAATACTTTCAGCGAAACGTACCTCAAATCCTATCATATTTTATTAGGCTATCAACAAGGAACAGAATGCAAAAAACTGCATTTGAATCTGACCTCAAATAACTGAGTTATAAGTCATTAATAAATTTCATGCAAAACGCCACCTAGCGGGAAAAGTAAGACATAAAGGGAAATTTTCTCAACGTTAGGATAGTTTTTGAAGATCGGACTTGATTGGGTCATTATACGGCAGTCCAAAATTTGATTCTTTTTTGGAATAATTGTAAATCAGGTTTTATGCTTCAAATTCTGATACATAAGAATAAAAAGTTTGACTTGTGCGACTAGTATATTTGATTGAACTATTTGCTGCTTTGCTAGGTACCTAACAGTAAAATTTTAATCAATTTTCTTTCTCATTTTGCCGCTAGGGGGCGCTTTTCTTGAAATTATTCTTTTGCTTATAACTCAAAAAGTTGAAGTTCGATTCGAATGCGGTTTTTTGCATTCCGTTCCCTGTTGATAGCCTAATAACATATGATAGGATTCGAGGGTCCGTGTGGCTGAAAGCTTTAGAGCTACAGAAGGTTGGATGTTCGAACCTCGCAAAAAAACAACAACAACTGTGCAAATGAGGATAGGTCTACGAAAAACCTATCCGTTTTTGTTAGAGATCAGATAGAAGAATTCCGTCTACTGCATACCATTTGAAAGACGTATACACACAAAATATATGAGGTGGCGAATTTAAGAAATGCGTGGTTTGTCCACTAAAAACGGTCAAATTTCACTAAAATTTAGGAAAAATTAAAATTCCAAAAATATGTTTTTTTGTCGCTCCTGACTTTATTTTTTGTTTATTCGTCATAAAATTTTCACACGTTATGTTTTGTTAAGTTTGAAAGGATCTCACAATTAAAAAGTTAAAAAACATTGAAAAGGTCAAGGTTATATTACGATTATTGTGTTTATTCGGCCCCAAAGTGCTTCAGATCTAAAAATATTTCATTGAGAGTATATAAACAAAAGTTTTAGTTCTAAATAGTTCTTTCGTATAATGTTTAGTTTTTGAAGATCGGACCTGATTTGTTCATTTTACGGCAGTCCAAAGTTTGATCCTTTTTTTGAATAATTGTTAATCAGTTTTTATGCTTGAAATTGTGATATATAAGAAAAAGAATGTTCGACTAGTGCGACTTATATACTTGTTTGAACTACTTGCTGCTTTTGCAATTTTGTTTCTCATTTTGCCGCTAGAGGGCGTTTTGCTTAAAATCACTCTTTTGCATATTAATTTATTTGATGATGATACTGGTGAAAATAAAAATTCAAACATAAATAAACTTTGACAACAGGAAAGAGATGCAACATCCATTTATTTAGTTTATCATTATTTCATTTTTTTATTTCTTTATTTAATGTATGAATTTCTGTTACACAAGTAGTAATAGCAGCGGTTTACCCCCAAGACTGCGCATGCGCAGGAGTGACGTCATCAGATTATTTGCGCATGTGCGGCGGCCATATTGGTTTTCTATGTTTAGAATGACATCATGATCTATAGTTAGAAATGACATCATGATCTATATTTAGAATGACATCATGATCTATAGTTAGAAATGACATCATTGTACAGAGTTGTACATTTGACCTAGGGTTAAAGACATTGAGGGTCAAGTCTTAGGCGGAGACACATGGTAAACACCAAAGAACATGAGATACAACAGAGGTATTGATAGTCCCAATAATATACAGAGCTGACTTGTATATTCAGTCATAAGGCTTAATCACGGACATTGAGGGTCAGGTCCTCAGCCTTAGACGGGGACTATACAAAATCTTAAAACAATGATCAACATATGATCATCATAAATAAACATACAATATATAAAACTATATCAAATAATATTTAGAAAAAAATAATAACGACATTACTTACGATGTGAACAGCTCCACGTTCTGTTATAAATTGAACTCAACACTCATGTCTTACGCGTGATCTGCCGTTTATGGTCATAATACTTCCGGAAACTATATTTAGTACAACTAGAATAAACCAGAATTAACCAGTTGTTATCTAAAATTAACTATGATTTTGATCAACAACCAATCAGAATAGAGAGCGATGACGTTATGTTTAAAAATAAAGTCAATATTGGAACGCATTTTTTTGAACATGCCTGTACACGTTACTTCAACACAAAACGAAAATAAAGATCAAATTTTCAGAATTCAGACGTGTGTGGAACACACTTTTTGAACATGTCTGTATACAATATTTCAACACAATTTTTGAACATGTCTGTACACGTTATTTCAACATGAAATGGAAATAAAGATCAAATCCTCAGAATTCAGGTGTGCGTGGAACACACTTTTTGAACATGTCTGTACACGTTATTTCAACATAATGACTTCTTTGCGAATATTGAAATCATTTAAAGCAGGCACCAGTACATTTCATAATCACATACACTGTGACCTATATACCAACAGAAAGAAAAAACATCTTACCTTCCATGCATGGATACATTTTACTTTGAATCTGGAGTAACACACTCCATTTGTTAAATTCTCTCTCTCTCTCTCTCTTAATTTCTGTAGAGTTTGTATATGATTATATAAGCACATTCTCATACTTAAACTTGTATCAAATTTAATGAAGTACATAAGCACGTGCATGTATAAATGTAACTTTTTCATGTTATATTCTCTCTCTCTCTCACACACACACACACACACAGTCACGTTCGCGCAACAACCACACACACACACACGCACACACACACACACGTGATATACCAACACACACACACACAGAGTCACGTTCGCGCAACACACACACACACACACACACACACGTGATATACCATTTTAAGTCAATAACAATATTTTCTTTTTTCTTCTCTAACATTTAGTCATTTGAGTATACGAATTTTGTTATTTTGAATTTTTGAAACTCAGTTTATTTATATTGCTTTAGTGCAAATCAAGTCTAAATACATGATTGATCCAATATTGATTATTTATCGATTTTTGTTATATCATACAAAAAATCAATATTTTCCTTTTGTTCACTAATATTTAGTCATTTGAACAAACAAATAGTAAGAAGCTTCAAAATAAATCTGTTGTTTTTATTTTCAATCGAATTATTGTCAATTATCGATTTCATTGATTTCCCCCACCCACTTTTTTAAAGGTACAATGTTAAAAGGTAATATCTCCCTTAGTTGTTATCCGATTTGAATCATTTTTATAGCTATGGAAAGCTCAAAGTGAGATCTTTACTTTGAACACTCTTAACCGGAAGTCCATGATGAATAAAAACCGGAAATGACGTCATCACATGTAAAAAATGACTCTATCTTCCTTAGTTGTTATCCGATTTGAATATTTTTATAGCTATGGAAAGCTCAAAGTGAGATCTGTACTTTGAACTTCTCAACCGGAAGTCCATGGGTCTTTAAAACCGGAAATGACGTCATCAATGTTAAAATTGACCCTATTTCCTTTAGTTTTCACTCGATTTATATATATTTTTTTATAGCTATGAAAAGCTAATTTTGATTTCCAATCGAATTATTGTCAATTATCGATTTCATTGATTTCCCATTTTTTAAAGAGTTGGTTGTTTTGAGGATCCTATTGTCAAAGAAAAAAACACATTTTTTACTTATTTTATTTTGCAATACAATTCATATCATACATTTTCCGTTTACAATTATACAATTTAAATCTATTATTATTTTATTTTGCAATACAAATCGTTTTAACATGCACACATTTTCTGTTCTACAATTATATTGTCCTTAGTCTCAAACATAGAAGGTTGAATTGGCTGGAATTCCTGGTGGTCGAAATCTTTTGTTTGATTTTACAGGGAAACTCATATTCTGACGTTTCATGGAAGTAGACTTTCTTTCCCTTGGTGGAGAGTCTTGTCTCTTGAGTTCTGACTTGGCCATTTCTACTGCTTGTGCCACAGGGGTAACATACTGAATGGTCGGTTCTTTAGACGTGCCACCAGTCTGTATTTTTTCTACAACGTAGTGTCCTTTATGATTAGGACGTAGTTTTCCCTCGGCCATGAGGCGAAAATGTTGTGACCATCTGTCAATGTTCATTATTAGTTTTTATTTATGTCTATTAATCTTCTCCCCCTTATAAACTTATTCATCATCATCATCATCATCACTAGATTCCGAATCTATCTCTCCGTGACCAATGACCTCATCGAACCAATGATTGTACTTTTTCAATACTCGTTTAATCACTTTCTTTTTATTGTCTGAATCCAAAATTTCTCGAAGAATTTTCTGATGAACGACGCTTCCTTCTAGTTGAGCCGCTGTCTGTATACATTCGCATGAATTCTTTTTTATCGTCTTCAAAGACAAACTCGTAGGCTTTTGAACGGGCTTTCTGTTCTGAGTTTCCTTCATTTCTATATTCGTAGTATTTTTCATCCCAAATTGTTTCCGTTTTCTCACCAGCTTTTTTGGCTAAGGATTCGAAATATTCATTTATGTCTTCAATGAAGTCTTGTTCGTCCATAGAACTTTCATTATCAGAACCATCATCGCAGGTGATCCAATCTCGACGGCCTACTTTACTCGTAGGCTCATCTTCATTACTAGTATGTTCAGCTTTTCTTTTCAACACCGCTGGACACCATGCTCTGACATGTTTTTGTAAGTTACTAATGTCTGAAATCATAGAACCGCAGTCGTCGCAAGAAATCATGATGTTTTGCAAAGTTTCGACTGGAACAGTATCCTGTCTCTGTATATCGTTTGGTGGTTCCATTCTACAATCTGTTTCCCTTATAAATTCCATCACATTTGTGCGCATGCGCAGTGAAGCTGGTGTAAGTGGCTTTAAATCTACGAGTAAATAGCCATAGGGATGACTAACAGCCTTTTCAAAAGGTCTTAACAGTTCTTGGGGGTTACTGGGGTACATTTGTCGGGCAAGGGTCATAACCTGTTGTCTGTCTATAGGGTTGTTAAATAATACCAGATAATGGCAATTTCGTCTCTGGGTAGGATCCTTGCTGAAATACAGGTTTTGGTTGATAGCGATGACAGACAGATTTCTATGGTGGCTACCTTCCGTGAATAAATCGGTCACTCGTTGGTCTTTCACCGCTTCCGTAGCCATGTCATCTAATATGATCACATTTCTGACTCTAGGGTCCAAAAACTCGTCTTTTTCCAGATTAAAAGGTACTCCTTTTTTGAATTCTACTTCCGGAAAAACGTTTCTTTGTATTTCGTCATATAACGGTTGCCATCTCTTGTATAACCAGATAATACGTTGTGGAGCGGGACGAAGTTTTTCATAAGCCCTCTGTAGTAGCTGTGATACGAAGTAAGTTTTACCACAAGAGGTCGGTCCGCTGACCATACACGTAAAGGGATGTTGAAAAACAAATTCCTGTCCATTAGTTAATGTTGAAGGAGGTATTTCCCTAACTTTCTTTTGTGTCTGTACTCCTGAAATATCGAACCTCCCCTTGAGGAGGAGAAAGAGGAAGAATTCCTCCTCCTGAGGAGGAGGAGGAGGAGGAGTCAATTCGGAGGAGGAGGAGGAGGAGTCAATTCCGGAGGAGGAGGCCTTTCATTGACTGTCTTTTCATTTCCATGTTTAAATGCACAATGTCTTAACATATTGTCCCTTCTTGTGAATACTTGTTCACACTCTAAACACTTTGTAGAAAACATATTTTATGAACTGAAAAAAGGAGGCACTTCCCCTTTTAAGCTTTTATAAGTCCCAAGACTTTGATCCTGCTTGTTCTTATATTAAACAGGCTTCACGCATCTCTAGATCCAGCTCTGAAAATCCCTCGTCGTAGTTCATGACATTGTCCATCTTATAGGACAAGATTTTCGTATGGTTTTTTCTACCCTCGAAGTTCAAACTAATGAAGATAGAGTCATTTTTACATAGAATGACGTCATTTCCGGTTTTTTGTTTATCATGGACTTCCGGTTAGAAGTTTAAAGTAAAGATTTCACTTATAGCTTTTCATAGCTATAAAAATATTCAAATCAGATAACAACTAAGGAAGATAGAGTCATTTTTTACATGTGATGACGTCATTCCGTTTTATCATCAAGATTCCGTTAGAGTGTTCAAAGTAAAGATCTCACTTTGAGCTTTCCATAGCTATAAAAATTAAAGGAAATAGGGTCAATTTTGACATTGATGACGTCATTTCCGGTTTTAAAGACCCATGGACTTCCGGTTGAGAAGTTCAAAGTAAAGATCTCACTTTGAGCTTTCCATAGCTATAAAAATATTCAAATCAGATAACAACTAAGGAAGATAGAGTCATTTTTTACATGTGATGACGTCATTCCCGTTTTTTATTCATCATGGACTTCCGGTTAAGAGTGTTCAAAGTAAAGATCTCACTTTAGCTTTCCATAGCTATAAAAATATTCAAATCGGATAACAACTAAGGGAGATAGAGTCATTTTTTACTTTTGATGACGTCATTTCCGGTTTTTATTCATCATGGACTTCCGGTTAAGAGTGTTCAAAGTAAAGATCTCACTTTGAGCTTTCCATTGCTATGCAAAATGATTCAAATCGGATAACAACTAAGGGAGATATTACCTTTTAACAATGTACCTTTAAAAAAGTGGGTGGGGGAAATCAATGAAATCGATAATTGACAATAATTCGATTGAAAAAAAAAACAACAGATTTATTTTGAAGCTTCTTACTATTTGTTTGTTCAAATGACTAAATATTAGTGAACAAAAGGAAAATATTGATTTTTTGTATGATATAACAAAAATCGATAAATAATCCATATCAGATCAATCATGTGTTTAGACTTAATTTGCACTAAAACAATATCAATCAATTGATATCTGAAATCGAAATAACAAAATTCGTTCAATGTTTTATACTTATATTCGAATGGTATATAATTTGGTAAACTGAAAGAGGTAATGACTTTTTAATTAGCTATTTCACACCGCTCTAGGATTATGTCGATTACAACACACATGTGTTTTAAGTTAGCGAAGCCCAAAACATAATCTATTTCACGCACAGAGTACACAGGTTTTTTTTCTATGTATTCTCTTAGAGTGATCAGTTGGAATTTTTTGTGTGCAGGAAATTTCTAAAGACTAATGGATATACATGTCATTCACTTTTTGGAAATTCTGTTGTGTGATATAAAAAAATTGATACTGAGGAAAAAAGGTAGGTGATTTATATATTAAAAAGATTACCTTACTCGGCATGTCCATTTCATTTCAAGAACGCATTCTATTATTTTGCTTGAATAATGTGCGTGTGTGTGTGTGTGTGTGTGTGTGTGTATACGCCTCATAGGTTCATGGAGTAAAAATGATTGCTGGTTGTTGTGCAATGTCATGCCTATTCATGGAATGAAACATGTTATTGGTTGTAATACTACATTTCGTTTCTGATTGGTTGTTGATCTAAGTCATGGTTATTTTTAGACAACATGTCTAGACTTGTTCAATCGATATAAAATGAAGACATGGCATTGGTCGGTTCAAATTGTAAACCAGTTATCTCTGGTTTACTCTAGTTGTATACTGGAAATACATTTCCAAGAATAATTACCGGAAAAACTTTGACTTAAAATGGTATATCACGTGTGTGTGTGTGTGTGTGTGTGTGTGTTGTATGTGTTGCGCGAACGTGACTCTGTGTGTGTGTGTGTTGGTATATCACGTGTGTGTGTGTGTGTGTGTGTGGTTGTTGCGCGAACGTGACTGTGTGTGTGTGTGTGAGAGAGAGAGAATATAACATGAAAAAGTTACATTTATACATATACGTGCTTATGTACTTCATTAAATTTGATACAAGTTTAAGTATGAGAATGTGCTTATATAATC